>CM076575.1:1087444226-1088044226 GCA_034641835.2 Pinus albicaulis
ACATCTAATAACTGCATCGTCTAGTTGAAAATCGGTCTTCTTCTGCTAAAAAATCCAGATTGAAGGTCTCGTTGTCATTGCTCCTAGAACATTCAAGGTCAGTTTCTCGTAAAACAAAGATTGTATAAATTTTGTTAAGATCAAGATAGAAAGCACAAAGTAGAAAAGAGGAAATTGGATGCCAAGATGGAGGAGGAACTTACAAATGAGAAAGCAGATCATGGGGCACATTTTCTTGTTACAGGTTATGGAAAGGTTCAAGTTTCTTTTTCTGAAAGAAGAAGAGGTGTAGTTTTGAAAAGAAATGGCCCAAATATTTTCACAGCAAAATGCACATTTCCAACATGTCTAAAAAATAAAATATCTCCAACTTCAATAAACTTCTCAAAAACAAAACTTCCTAACCATTTGTGAAAACTTCCCACGTCTTAGCATAGCACAGGTTCACATGCCAAAATTTCCCACTTGGGCCCTGTAGTATTGCATCTTCACATGCCCCACATTGCATTTTCTCCACATAATCAATGGGGACCTCCTGCAATAAACAAAATGCATTGGAAGAATAGTTATTTCCATCAAGAATTTATCCAATTCCAATTCTCAATTCTAATTCTAATTCTAATTCTCAAGAATAAACAAAATTATAATTCTCAATTTCTATGGTTGGAGTTCACTAAATTTTGGTGTACACACCTAAAAGTAATTTCGGTGCCTTAACCGCAAATCGGTGCTACTGTACATATAACCACATAGGTGCATTTAAGTTACTGCGCACCGGTGCCGGTGTTACAAATGGATGCACTGATGCGGTGCGATTAAGTGATGCACCAGTGATGAATAAACGCAAATAAAAAAAGCGCAACTCTATTTTCTTTCGAGATATAACTCAGGTGCCAATTCTGGGAAGGCCTCAAGGTTGGCGAGGTCATGATCGCCGAACTTAACGGAGGGGAGATTTCCAAACATGTCTCCAATTATAGGAAATTCATCTAGAACTAGTGACATCTGCAGATAGGAGAGAAAAACATCGAGATTATTGGGTGTGCACACCGAGGGTCTCCTAGGTCAAGCATAGGGCAGTAGCCAATTCAGCGGGGCCACCAGCAGAGCTTCTTCTTAAGCATTCAAAGGGTGCTTCATAGGGTTAGGCGAGCATTCCTTAGGCACCCTCCAGATGGATTGCACATTCTGAGGGGACATGTGTGGCTTCACCGTAGCCCATTTCACAGTTCTCCCCTACCCCTGCTCCTGCCCTTTTTCCTTTTTCTTTTCCTTGCCCGCCTTCTTTCCCTTGGTCAGTGTGGATACAACCTCTTCAACTTCAGGAGTTACTTCCAATACTTCATCATATGCCATGTCGGATGAGGCCATGGCCTGCGATGATTCAGTGGGGTTGGTCGCCTTCATTCGTTCTCAGAAGACGAACTCAGGGTTGCTACTATCAGAGGGGGAAACACACCCATACATGAACAGAGTATAGTATTTACCAAAAATTGCAAGGCACAAGAATTTTTGGAAGTAAAGAACCCAATTATGATCTACACTCCTCTTTTTATAGCTTTGGATGGTTAGCAACAGTCAGATGAAACTTAGGTGGAACTTACCATAAAAGAAATGGTAAAAAATCCTCCAAAATCTCCACATTAATTGCCAACTACCCACTCCCTTTAACGGTAAGATTCATTTTCTACCCAGTTTTACTATTCCAACGACTAGTTTTCGCAGCTGTGTATTACCCCTGCATGCCCAGCGCACCTTTTTGTGCCTCCTGACCTGTGGAAAACCCCTGCACACACACCAGTCCTGCATTCATTCTTCCTTTTGTGTGCACGCAGCCATCCTGATACAGATAATCCAGCCATATATTCATTTAATAAGCACTGACTTAGCCCTGTATGGTTTTAGATGGCTGCCATTAACATATCTCAGTAGGGGGTCCTCGTGCAGCATAGCCAATCTTACTACACCACCATCCATAATTTATGTTACCACATAAGGTCCCAACCAATGTTGTCAGAATTTCCCTAGGTGGTGTGCAAACTAGCTGTCATATAGTAGTACTAGCTCATGTTCTTTAAACGACTTTTGTCGGATATGCCTATCATGCGAAGATTTTTCCCGGGCCTTCTGAACTTGCTAATGAAAGTTAGAAATGAACCGATCCTCTTCCAAGGAAACTAGTTGTGCTAAGCGTTGCTCCATGATATTGGGCTCTGCCATGTTTGTAAAGGCCATGATGCGTAGGCTAGGGACGATGTACTCCATGGGCATAATGGCCTCCTTCCCATAAACCATCTGAAATGGCACTTTCCCAGTCAATTTCTTTCACGTGTTCAGTAGGCTTAGAGTACTGACGAGCTGTGCATGTCCCAATCACTTCGATCAACATTACAGACCTTCGTAAGCGCCTATTCCAAAATTTTATTAAAATCTTCCACCATTCTGTTTGCCTGCGGGTGATATAGGGTACTCTTCAGATGGTGAATCTGGAATTCCTCAGTCAAAGCTTGAATTGGTTCGTTAATGAAATGCCTATCACTCATCAAGATCTTTGGACAATCAAACTTGGTTAAAATATTCTCAAAAATAAAGTGTGCAGTGGTATCTGAAGTGAAATCCTTCACAACCTGAGCTTTCGCCCATCTGATTACATAATCAGTTGCAGTGAGGATGTATCGGGCACCTGTGTTCTTACCTGGTGGGCTTATGGGTCCGATAAAGTCTATAGCCCATTTATCAAACACTTGCAGGACCATCTATGGTTGTAAGGGCATCTCATCCCTATGCGACAGTCTTCCTATCCGTTGGCATGTGTTGCAGGCTTTACAATATGCTTGGGAGTCTCTATGCAGTGTGGGCCACCACAACCCAGCTCTTAATACCTTCTACACAGTTTATTTTTCCGCATAGTAACTTCCTGCTACTCCTCCATGGGATTTTTCTAGAATGGCTTGTCTTTCATGCTCCAGTACATATCTTCACAGTATGTCATCAACTCCCAGCTTATATAATTGGCCCGCAATGATGGTAAAGTCAGCCGTGTGGGTTACCAATTATTTTTGTTGTTGTATCGAGTAGTCTGTAGGTGCCATCCCCGTAGTTAATAATTGAATAATATCGGCAAAGTGCTCATCAACCACCTTAATAGAAAAGAGTTGCGCATCGGGTAATCCTTCTTCTAGGTTAGTTGGCTCTTCACCACTCTCGATTCGGGACAAGTGGTTTGGTCCAACATTTAGTTTCCTAGGCTTCACAATTATCTCAAAATCATATTCCTAAAACAATAGCAACCATCGGCAAATATTCCCCACCAACATAGAATTATTGACTAGGTACTTCAAAGTTGAATGATCCATGAACATCTTGAAGTGCCCTCCCAGTAGATAGTGCTAGTATTTTTGCAGGGAATACACCATTACCAGTCCCTCGCGTTTAGTAGTAGAGTAATTACGTTCCGTGCTAGAAATTTTTCTACTAGCGAATTCAACCGGGTGGTCGATGTCCCCTTCCTCAGGCTGTGTAAGGAAAACTCCTAGGGTGATCCTTGAGGTGTCCACATGGACATGGAAAACCTTCACCCAATCAGGAAATATGATGATAGGCGCAAAGACCATCTTTTCATTGAGCAGCTCAAAACTCTTCTGACACTCCGTGTCCTAGAAAAAATATACGTCCTTCTTTATCAGCTTCTCCATTGGTGTCGTGATTAGTGCATACCCTTGAATAAAATTCCTATAGCAGCCAATGTGCCCAAGGATCGAGCGCAACTGCTTCTCAGTTGTGGGGATCGCTAAATTGATGATAACTACAACCTTGGCTAGGTCAACCATCAATCCTTGCTGACAGACCACGTTTCCTAACAAGATCCCGAAAGGTACACAAAATATTCACTTCTTAATGTTTAGCGAAATCTAGTGCTTTCTGCAGGTAGCCAGCATCATGTGCAGGTTAGATACATGCTTATTTACTAATCCAAACACCGTCCAATCGTCAATGTATACTTCCAGAAACTTGTGAATAAATTCCTTGACCACTGCTACCACCACCTATGAAAAGATGGGAGGGGCATTTTTGAGCCCAAAGGGCATGAAAGTGTACTAGAAGGATCCCCACTCTATTGCGAAGGTAGTTTTGCTGCGATATTTAGGTGCGATCTTGATCTGATGGTAGCCCGAAAACCCATCCGTGAACGAGTATGCTTCCTGACCTCCCACACTATCAAGAATTTCATTAGAGAACGGTGTAGGGAAAGGATCATGCACAAAATCATCATTCAGCTTGCATAGGTCTACGTATATTATTATTTCCCCTTTAGTCTTATTTTCTTGGACCACCATAGGGCTTACCCAATCTGATTGTTCTACTAGTTCAATGATACTTGTGGCTATAATTTTGTCAATTTCTTCTCTAACTTTATTCTTATATTTGGGGTTCAATCAATAAGGTTGCTTCTTGAAAACACGTGCATCTAGTTTTAAGGTGATTCACATGACACGCAGGTCCCCTACGATACCTTTTAGTTATAAAAATTTTGTGGGAAATAGATATTGATATTCAGTGAGAAGTTCCGCGACTTTTCCCACAGTATCATCATCCCAGTAATCCCCAATTCTAACCATCTTGGGTTGTTCTTCCATTCCAATGTTGACTTCCATTAATTTGAGAGGCTTAGTCACATCTACTACTTGTAGTGGGAGTCCAAAAACTACGCGTTCACCCTCGGACTCTGGGATAGTGATATTTCACAGGTCCTTGTCACACTCTCTTGCAGGGCTTCGTCTAATTTCTAATTTCTGCCTATCAACTCGAACGTCCCCAAAAAATATTCCCTCACGGTGTCCAAGTGGTGAGTGCACTGATGTAGCTCTGCAGCCAAATAGCACATGGTGGGGATTGGTCCCAAGGCATGGCTAAACATGTGGACCCATTTGTCCCAAGTCCTTTCGCACCATACCTCCATCCATCATGCTTGCATAGGTCCCCACATTTGAGGAAAATATCCATGGGTAGATTGACCGGGGGTTTGAATTATAGGATCATAATTTTGCGACATTCCTCCCAATCCTAGAAGGTTCCCTTATGAGTTTCCCACCACCGTGCAGGGGTTGCGTGCATAGCTAGGTTAAGCACTCACATTCTTCGTTCCCTTGGGACTTCTGCTTCAAATGATCTAAGGAAATCCATAACACTACCAAAATCATCAAAATATGGCAACTCTCTTACCTCTGAGGAGATACACCAGAAGCTCTTTGTGATCTTAAGGCATCGTAGCATAGATACATCATGCAATCGGTTCTGCCAATTTTAGATATCTCCATCTGAGTCAGAGAGACATTCATTGTCCTTCTCCCAGTAGAGCACGCCATCAGCCATAGGGTTAATCCAATCCTTATCCGAGGCAGTTAGTTTATAGATATGATAAATGTCGTCTTCTTCTCGCACTAGTTCTGTATACCGCTCACCCTCTGCCGGATCTAGAGGGACTATTACTCGCATGCCCTTGTTCTAAAAAAGGATGCTTCTTTTCTTCAAGTTGATAATACCTCCCATGTCTATAGCCCAGTCCAGTCCTAGAAGCACAGGGTAAGGGTCCTCATATTCTACAATTTGAATTACCTCAAAGTCCGTGTATACCTCAACTCCTGCGATATCTACCATAACCTTTGATAACCTTCCTAATGGTATGATCTTCTATTGGTTAGCCATGCGCAACTGTATAGTAGACCATTCCATCTTGGGTTCTCCAATCCTTTGCCAAGTATATTTAGCAAGACATTTGCATTGGATCCTAAATCCAGAATGACTTGATCCATTTCATAATCACCAATATGCGCAGTTAGCTGCATTTCTCAACTAGTGTGTTTCTTATGCCTATAAAGTTTTTCAAAATCTTTAACTTCTGTTGGAGGGTCAACCATTTCTGCGCAAATGTCTATCAATGCTTCAAGGTTCTCTAGTACCTTCTAGTTGCGTAGAAACTTCATACATGCCTGCAGGAACATCTTAACTTCTTTGTCCACTTTTAGATTTGTGGGGCCCTTTAAGGTAGACGCCTCAATTTTGGAAAATTCCTTTCTGGCTTCCAGGAAGGTTTCTTTCTCCTTCTGTAGGTCCAAGCTCTCCTTTTTCTCAGTGGATTTTCTGATAAGGGGTTTGGTTGCAACTCTTTCCTCAGCTCCTCTAGTGGCCATGGCACTGCGCGTAATTACGTTAATACTGGGTCATTCATCAAGCGGCTATGCCTAACACTTTGTACATTCTACGTTGGTGTCTATTGTTTCTCCTCCATATTTGCTATTAGTAGAGGACAGTCTTCGATAACATGATCCAACTGCCTGCAATATCTGCAATATTGGCATACAAGTTTCGGACAGTCCCTTGCAAAGTGTCCTACCTCTCCCCAATTATAGCAGATCAATTTTCCTCTTCCCCCTCGGCCCCGCACTCTCCACCCCCCCCCCCCCGACCTCCCGGAAGGGGAACCCCCCGCAGGGAGATAATGGTGATGAAGGGTCAGCCTGCACCCTATACAAGTTTACTTTATCTATCATTAAATCATATGTTTGGCAGTTGTTCTAATCATGTCCTACAGATGAGCAGAATATACACCAATGTTGATTCAATTCTGGGACATAGGCACCAAGTCAGGGGAAGTGGTTGGTATCATGTAATCCAGCTACCCGGCAGTCGATGCACCATAACGTGGGATTCTTTGGTCAAGGCAAAACCTTCTTTAGGGTGCAAATGGGTTAATCCCATCCCGCATGTAGTCTAACAAGAGAGGGCACCGATCCTTGGTGTGGCCCGACACCTGGCAATGGCGACACTGGCCGATCGGCTAGCTTTCTTTTCCCCTTTCCCCGTTCCTTTCACAAAATTTCGATTTTCTAGGTGCACTTCTCCAACTGCCCATCAATCCGCCGCACCCTGTGTCGGTATCGGCCCTCGGCACACGCCTAGCCTAATGGAAACTTCCAGGGATTTTTCTTGCGTATCAATCATCTACTGACCCATAGGCCCACGCAGGTGTGGTAATAGCATGGAAATGAACCATTCCTTGTGCTATCTATCCTCATACTTAAATATCCATCCCTAATAACTTTCTTCAACCATTTATCAACCTCCCATACAAACTCTGTAGGTCCTTGTTTAAAATATTTCAAGTCAATCACAAGTTGAGCGTAGGACTTAGGCTTTCAGAACTGTTGTTTTAAGGCATCCCTAATTTCTTGTATTGATGGATCTGCATGTTGGCCAATGTACCTGATGACCCAATCCAAGGCCCTTCCTTCAAAGGTCAATGATAGCTGCACCCTTTTTACAACATCGCTAGCAACTTTCTGCATAGTCCATACTAATTCTGCTACGAACCAAAATCGGTCCATGTCCTAATCCCCCACACCCTTAAAGGTGGGTAGCTTCATGTGTGTAGTCATATCATCTTCCAGTGGTGGCAGAGGGGTAGGAGAGTTCTTTTCCTGATGCTGATTTGACGGTGGTGTGATTTCTACGTGCATAGGAATCTCTCTTAAGGGACTATAGAAAGATATGTCCCCTTCTCGATTGACTCTGTAGTATTTACCACTTTGTGTTGTACTTTTGCTCTGATCGGAGGTCATTCACTCAGTGTGGCTGCACAGAATACCCTTTTCACACATTAGCATCTTAATTAATAGCGGCAATGATTGCAAAAACTTACTTCAGAATCCTTTGAAGAACCTCCGCTTAGCTTCATAATAAGATATGAATTGGTTGACTATGAATTCTGTTACAAATCCTCCCAGCACAATATTCACCTAGTGATCTACGGTCTGGGTGATTGTGTTATCAACCTTATCCAACTATTGGATTGATTCATGAGTTCACTACGTAACCTGATCGTCTTTCCAACAAGTATGGAATTCTACTAACCTTGCTAGCCACTCCTGTAGCTCGTGCTCAAAATTTACAAAGAAAATTTCATATACCTCTATAAATATATACTTGTTCTTCCACTTTTCAGCAGTGAGCTTTGTGTTGCGATTAAATTTTATGGAAAATTCCTGAATCTGTTTTTCGAACCAGACTTCAAGCTCAGGTTTCTCAGGCCGCCAATGACCTCATGGCATTACTCAATATTTCTCTCAAAACGATCCTGGTCCCCGCAATAGAACCATTTGTTGGCTTGAGGGGTCCTGACCTAGGTTTGGATTTAAGGTTTTCCAACAAACCCCTATATTATTGTCCCTTTCGGCAATGACCATGTTGTGTAACCAGCTTCAAAAATAGAAGAAAAGAGATATCAACGCCTTAGAAATAAGCCACTTCGAGGGGGAAACCTCCAATACATTACATAAATGAACAATTCTTGGATGATACAATTTACAAAACCTCCTTTCTATATATAGGAGTCCATGGGGCCATAATGTAATCCTAGTGGCCCACAATGTAATCCTAGCCGACCTAACAATAATAATTTAAGGGCACAATAATAACAATATGGGGGTTACAGGGGTACAATAATAACAATAAGGGGGGCTACACTAACATAATAAGGGGCTATACTATTAATAGAGGGACTTAACATGCCCCTCTCCTTCAAACAAGTGTTGTCCTCAATGCTTGATTATTTCTTGATGCTTCTGTATAAAATTCTCATCCTCCCATGTGAAATATTTTATAGGAAAGTTCTTCCACTTGCTGAGATACTCTGAAATTGATCATACTTGTTGAGCTCTTGTTTCTATGACTGCTTCATAACTTCTTTCGATGTGATGTTGATCTTCCTGTTGTTTCATTAGATTCTGCACCAAAGTTGGGTTATCCTTTGAGAGTTGGAGAACTTGTTGTTGATGCTCGATGTGATCTTCCACTAATTTATCATCCATATTTGCTATTATTTGATCCTTCAAACCATCCAACTTAGCCTTAATTTCTACTTTTAAACCATCTATTTCATCTTCAATTGCTCTTCGTAAGATCGAAACTTGTTGCACTTGGTACTGTAATTTTGATATCTCATACTGTAACTCTTCCTCTTCATGCGTCATAGTATAGATTTCTGAGGGCTTAATGGGTGTTGAATTATTTTTAGGGGCCATTTTAGACTCCAATATTGATATCTAATAGGCCTTTCCAATCAATTCAACTTGATTCTTCAAACAAGACTTATGCAATTCGGAAAAAAATACACCTTTTACTTGCTTTGAGGAGCTCGATATTGAAATTGTATTATCTCTGTGATTGCAAATCTTCAATATCTAAAATTCAGCACTGAAGTAGCCCTCTTAATTCTCTTTTGAATGCCACAGGTCTGACCTAATTTGGATTCCCCAAGACAAAGTTGTGTCCAATCTCCCACAATGTCCTAATTTTGGACTGGTTCAGTAGAGCAAACTTGTAGGACTTGCCACGTGTCATTGTTTCGTCCTTTGTCTCTGAAATTGGTAGCCAAGAAACTAAAGTCCGTGTACTTGCAACCACTTTTTACGGCACTCAAATCCACTGCACAGAGAGATAGTTATTGAACTTTTCCCACGATCACCTCTTTGAGATGCAATTTAGGAGCCTGAAAAAGCACTACCTTCCACAGATCATATCTCCAAAAATATTGTGAACCAAGCTCTGAAATTTTTTGAAAAATTTCCCCAGGATTTCAGCTTCGCACCATATGAATTTCAGATTCTAAAACTTTGTAGAAAAATTTTTATAGCGAAAATTCCACGATGACCTGTTTAGGAGCTTGAAAAAAGACCTAACTTCCACAGATGATATCTCCGCAAATATTGCGAACAAAGCTCTGAACTTTTTAGACAATCTTCCTTAGGATTTCAGCTTCGCACCCTAAAAATTTCAGCTTCTGACAATTCGTAGAGAAAAATGTATAGCGAAACTTCCACGATGACCTGTTTAGGAGCTTGAAAAAAGACCTAACTTCCACAAATGATATCTCCGAAAATCTTGCGAACTAAGCTCTGAAATTTTTAGACAATCTTCCTCAGGATTTCAGCTTCGTACCATAAAAATTTCAGCTTCTGAAACTTCGTATAAAAACAGTTATAACGAAAATGCCATGATGACCTGTTTGGAGTAGCGAAACCCTAGAATCCAAAGGCTCTGATACCAAATGTTGTGTAACCAACTTCAAAAATAGAAGAAAAGAGATATCAACGCCTTAGAAATAAGCCACTTCGAGGGGGAAACCTCCAATACATTACATAAATGCACAATTCTTAGATGATTCAATTTACAAAACCTCTTTTCTATATATAGGAGTCCATGGGGCCATAATGTAATCCTAGTGGGTCATAATGTAATCCTAGCCGACCTAACAATAATAATTTAAGGGCACAATAATAACAATATGGGGGTTACAGGGGTACAATAATAACAATAAGGGGGGCTACACTAACATAATAAGGGGCTATACTATTAATATAGGGACTTAACAGACCAACTTGAGTAGGCCAAGGTCTCACTCAAAGTAGTATGGGAGGGTGTTGGAACTAGGTTTTCGCACACTGAGAGAAAGATAGTTAATTGAGACAACTTTGTTAAGATCTATCAGTTTTGTGCAGAGAAATTTTATCACAGAACCTTTAACAATATACTTGCAGAATGCAGAGCTCATAAACCCACAAATAGCATAAATAAAGCAACTATTACTAATCAGATTTCAGTAAGACCTCCGCATCCACGTGCACATCAACACTGATCAACACACATAATCACCGTAATACCATAAACACAGCCAGATCTTATAACAAAGAGATATAATCAAACAAATTTATCATTCATTAGCTTCCAAAAGCCACTTACAGATCCAATTCCGTACCAGCGCACACAACCAGCGGGGTCCGCACAGAGCAGGACTGAGGATCTCCATGCACACAGTCGGTAGGAGTCCTAACCCAATACAACCTAAAAAATATCTCAACAGTTCGCAACTATCATAAATCGTACTTAGCCTACTTCTAGACTCAATCTATCCATCTATTTATAACATTATAGCACGCGCTCTCCTATGGTCTACAAATCATAGTTTGCGAACACTTGGTCTACCCTTTGACCCATTACAATACATTGGGGACTTTGACCCACCCCAAAGCCCGTGTACTAGACTAATTATTACAAAATTTATATAAAAAACACAGCTAGGGGATCCCGTTCCAACAATGGTTGACCTAATTCCACCTTCATTTGATCGTAGTTTTCCCATAGAGAGTGAGGATCATACCACTCAGGTTCTTCTTGTTTCTTCTGATTCGACTGGACAAGGGGTAATTTTTCTCGTTCCTAAAAAATCACCTCCAAGAAAAAAATCCATTTTGATTTATTGGAGTCAATTGACAAAACCTTGTCTCCCTTATTACATTCCTTTTAACATCATGGTAAAGTCTTATGATAAGAACGTCCATCACACTGTTATAGATGAGGGAGATTTTGTTAGTATTCTATCCTCAACTACTTGGAAAGCTTTGGGTTCTCCATAGCTTATGTCTCCCTCTCTAAATCTAGTATATTTTAACAAAAGGAGCAGTAAATTCTTAGGGATTCTTCCCCGGATTCCTATTACCTTGGGAGGAAACATTGTATGTATTGATATTATGGTTTTCATGGACCCTTTGGACTTCAATTTTCTCCTGGGGCGAGACTATGTTTATACTATGGGTTTTTTTGTGTCCAAAATCTTTCGAGTGATGTTCTTCCTGCATGATGAAATGATTGTGGCTATAGATAAACTTTCATTTGTTGGTCCTGATTTGATTGCCAACCGTCCTACTTCCCTAAGCATTCAAAATGTGAAAGTGGTCTCTTCCCCACCACAGGTTAATTATGTGGTAACGTATCCCATTCACATACCTACTAATTAATATTAACCTTTCAATGTCTTCTAAACTTCATTCGACCTACATCCAATAGGTGATATGGTGAGTCATTTACTCACGACATTGTAGCCTAATATTTCCAATGGATCCTTTGATATGTATCCCTTCTAGAGAATTGTTCTTCCATATGATGAGAGATTCTTGGAAGCCATGGCATCTTAGGGGCCATGATTAAGGTTCCTTGGAGAAAATTTCTTTTCTTGTGTCAAGCTCATTAAAAAATGAAACAAAGTTTTGGAGCAGAGTTCCTTGTATCATGTCAAGCTCATGAAAAAATGAAACAAGGTTCCATGAAGATAGTTATTTTACTATGTCAACCTCATTAAAAATGAAATATGTTCCTACGAGCATATTTTCCTCTACATTTCAAGCTCGTATAAACATGAAAAAATCTTGAGCATAGTTAATTTTCTGTGGAAAGCTCAGTAAAAAAAGAAACAGATCCCTTTCCAATTCAAGTCTTTGATTAGATCTCGTAAATTCCCAGATGAGTCTTTCACTTGATCTCGTAAATGAACCTTCGTTTCATCCACCTATTACTAACCAGTAGTCTACTTAGGTGATTTAAATGAAGCTTAGGGGGCATGTACCTCGAATTGAGTCATTACGTGGGGGCATGCAAACTTATTTCAAGCATAGTTTGTCTTTGTTTCAATATTGTGTAAAAATGAAACCACTCTCAAGAACTTCTTTTCTCATGTTTCAAGCTTGTGAAAAAATGAAACCATTTTCAACCTATATCTCATGATTTCCATTTTTATCAGCTTGTTTCTTCCATATGAGCCTTGCTTTTCTCATTCCATATTCACCATCTACTTGGCCAATCATACACTTTCACTTGGTTTTTACCCTTTCCTAGGGAACAACTGTGATGCGTGGTATTATTAACTAGCCTCTTGACCTCTACCTATTTTGAGCACTTCAATCATGACCAGAACCATATTCTACCCTTTATACCAATCGTTCCTTGAGGACAATCTCTCTTTCAACTCTTGTTAGTCTCCTAAAATATGAAAATATTTCGAGCACTTGTCTTTTTTAACTCTTTAAAGTAAATGAAAAGGCATCTACTTAGTATAAGTTTAACCCTTTTATAGATTGAGATAGACTATTTATGAAAAAGGAATACCTTATTTGACCATGGCTAAGAGGTTCTCTTGGGGATCTGTTTTTTCCTTTCTAGACTCAAGTGACTATCTACGAAAAGGAACCTTTGGATTTTTCTTTTTGCCTCTTTTTCAAACTCTCTAAACATGAAAACGATGTCGATTTTTTACCTCCGTTGGACTCGGAAAAACATCAAACAACGATGGAATCATAGAACATATCGAGACTGAACTACTCATTCTTAGGGTTAGCTAAACATACTTGGAAATATTCATCCGAAGTATGAAATTACAGATCAAGCATATGTTATCCTCCTCCAGCTTGTTAAAAAATAAAGAGGTATTTACCAGTATGGTTGGTGAAATTGGGAAAACGGGGAAATCCACTTGTTAATGGCAGTGAGTCAGTCTCGAACATGAAACTCATCCACTTCATATTTGTAGTTCTTGGGTTGGGAATCTACTTTTATTTTGGTTCATCATACATTTTCAAAGCCTCCTTTTTTCAGTTTTAGGTTAATTCTTCCAACTCCATTTAGTGTCAGCCAATATGTTCAAGAGAATTCATTTATTCAGTATATCCTATAATAATCTTAAGCCGTCATTCCATGTCTATCATTTCTGATCCATTTTTGTATCATCATCATTCTATCTCAAATCATGATACCCATTTCGTGTCGTTGATGGGGGATACATCAAGGCCCTCCTGCGACAAGTCCCTTCATGTTAACATCAACCCATAATATTGGAAGTTGAATTAGAAACAACCCTTCGGTACCTTGGTGCTTTCATACATCAATGACAAGTTTCCTCGGTCTCGGCAAAAGGTTTACAACAATGGCTTTCGATCAAAATATTTTGTGTGGTGTTCAACTTCAAATCATTCATTCACACCATACAGATTATGCTACAATACCTCGATATCCATTAACATCATCGGTGGTTTCTCTCATGTTTGTTAATGAATCACATCATGTAATCATATGGTGTCTACCATGTTTGACTCCAGCTCATTGATTCAAATCGTTAGAATTGTACATTGAATGGTCGTGTGACTGAGACATAAGACCCCAAATCTAGTTTCATCCATCTGGGTTGTGACTTTAGGATTAATATAAGATCACAAAGTACGATGGCTATGATCATATAGACAATCATCTAGTCATGGGTCCACCATTTTTCATAAGTGGACATGTCTTTTCATCATTTTACATGTAATGTTAGCTTATGTGCTAAGTATAGGTATTCCTCCCTTAGAAAATATGTCATAATGTAAATGTATTATAATATAAGATGATCTCGCGGGTTTTTCTTGATCCTGACTTGTTAGAAGGTAAAGGCCTTCAGTAATCAGTTTTCATTTATGACTTTGTGCTTTAGGGGAAAATATATTATAGGCCATTTGTCACATCTCGTCAATAAGCCTTAAAATGGGAGCATTCACATCCTTTGAACACTTTTTCATTCTCCCTACATAAAGCCCTAAGAATGACTCTCTAAATCCCTGAGTTTCTACCTGAAACTACTTCATTTCATTTATTTTTAAGTTTAATGCACCTTAAATCTTCAGAGATCAACATTCACTATAAGGTTGGCCCTCTCTATACCTACGTTGATAACCTATAGGTTTTCCCTTTCTCAGATCACGTTGATTCTAGAAATTCGGGGAAAATAAAAGGAATCCCAAAGCTTCCTCTTCTAGAAGCTTCTAAGAGTTGTTATAACTATTTACATTTGATGAAAGTATCGAATGCTATCTTATCCTGCATTGGATATTTCACCCTTTATCCCTTGAGGTCATCCTCCATCAAGATTGGATCTCAAGACTAGATTGGTAAATGGATAAGAAATGTTCACTTACCATCCTCTTCTATATATTTGTGGCCATCCACAAACTAGGGGTTGGATTTTGGATATAGATTCTACCTTCATGTTGTTGTTTTGAGATTCATTATTCCATGCATTAGGGTGGCATAGAAGTAAATTTTGTGGAAAGGAAGGACAATCAACTTGGAGGAGATATTTTATAGGATTAACTACTATATTTGGTTGTAACTCTCCATTTATACTAATGAAAAGAATTCATTGTTTTCATATATGTGATTTTATGATTTCATGTATTTCAATGTCATGTTGATCCATTGAATAAAATGATTAGATGATGTTATATATATGTCATAGATTGTTGGGTTGTGTTTTTTGATGGTTCTGGTTCTATTTATAGCGATAGGAACTAGGATTGGATTGTGCAATTCAAGAGAGGAGTGAAGCATACAATGAATTCCAGGTAGGCTTCATCTCATTGTCTATTTACTTGAAGGAAAACATTAGCTTCTTTGTCTTTTTGTTGTTCTAGACTAGGAAATCAAGTATAGGAAAGATGCTTATGTCCGTAGTTGTATATTTCTCATAATAGAAGGGACTACTTGTGTTACCACTTCTAGACATAGTTTTCCTCATTATGTGCGTACTCTAGTGATTTCCAGTGGTTGCAACTAAGGTATTTTCTCACGGTATTGCTTAGATGGTTCGAATTGACTTAATATTCACCTATAATAAGTGATTAAAGTGTGAATTCCTTGATTTCTTGACAAGTGGAGAGAATGGTTCAAATAGGTTAAATAAATGAGAAAAGGGATCATTGTGAGGTTACATGGTGTGCATATTATCTAGCACCGATATGTCTATAGGTGAGAGGTCGAGTTTTTAATGTAGGTGAACACAAAAAACTCAATGACAAGAAGAGGAGGATGTAGATATTTGTATGATGCATAAAGAGGCCAACAATAGTGACATAGCTTATGATGCAGAGGCTAGGTTCGATCTATTTATAGAGACAAAGTATGCAGAGGTTGATCAGAAGTAGGATGGTTTCGATCAATGTTTGATGGTAGAGAGATAGAGCATAGTGTAGTTGCATGGTTGTATAACTGGTGCAATTTTTATTATAGAAGATTTTATTGCAGAGTATTTTTTTTGTAGCTTCAGTGATTGAGTTTTATGTGCTTGATAGAGATTTTAGTGATTTCTAACCTTGTTATTATATTTTTTTGTTGGTTTATTTCTCTAGATGAGAAGATTAAAACTAGCTTTTGTTATTAATGGTTGAGTGTGTAGATCAACTTGTCATTTTGTGATGTCGCAAGGTTTCAGTTGATGAGCATATTATTTTAGAGAGATTGAGATTATTACAAAATTTGTATTCAATTTGGTATATTTTATTCAATTAATCAGCTGATGTATTGATTGAGTTTGTGTTTTAGATATTTTGTTGGAGAAATTGTATTCAATTTTGGATTATATAGATCATGGATCTAGTCTAAAACATTGTGAAACATGGTCCACAAAATATTTTTAAGGTTGGGGCCTTTAGTGAGAAAGTGGTAGCTTGCATATCAAAGGTGTAGCGAAATAATTTAGGTAGTGACCTGAGAACGTGGGAGTGGTGGCTTCCATATATTGGTGGCCGGATATTGCAGTAGTGGTTGGGCGAGACTTTTTGGGATTGGTGGCTAGATATTCCAGTAGTGGTTGGGAAAGACTTATTGGGAGTGGTGGATTCTAGTAGGTGGTAGTCTGCAAGGTCAAGGGATTAGTGGATTCTTGTAGGTGGTGGCCTAAGAATTCCATACATGTTGTGGCCTAGAGTGAGTAGTGTATCACATGATCGACAAGTTGTGGCTTGCATGCTGGTGGTGGCCAGTGATCACATGTAAAGAAGAATTTTATAAAATATAAGAAGAGAAGAGTAGAACATTTAATGATGGTTTTATCCCTTGTGGTTTCCACCTTACATCCAGTGTCTCTTATGTGTGATGATGTGCATGTTACTGATGGTTACTCATATCACCATTTTCTTTGATGTTATCATATTATGTGTTTAGATTTTTTGCTTATGATTCATAGTTATGCATAGATATGATTATGTGTTATGTTGATAATGAAATAATGACTAAAGTTTTTTGGTAAGAAGAAAAAAAGTGGTAAAAAAATATATCATAGGGCACAATACTTATCCACACACACCCCCACACCTCTTAGTATTTTTCAAGGTTTCTAACAACTTGGGGAAGGAAGAAGCGGTAAGAATAATCATTATGGATTAATGTATCTTGTAGGTTGGTGCATATAAATCTTGCAAGATATGGATTGGTCTCTCCTTTAGTTTGGTTCCTATAAAGAAGCAAAGGTGACTAGTTCTCTTCTAGGTTAGTTCTTCAAAAGTAATAGAGGGGATCGATGTCTTCTATAGGTTGGAACCTAGAAAATAGTAGAGGGGATTGGTGTATCTTGTAGGTTGGTGCCTATAAATAGATGTAATAGTAAGTCGATGCTTAGAATATATTTCATATAAATAATTTTTGTGGTTTTATCTCATAATGGTTTCCACGTATATCTTGTTTTACTTTTTCAATTTATGAGATTGATCTTTCATGGCATTTGAATGTTTTAAAAAGTAAAATTTGTTATTATATAGAGTCAACACCCCCCCCCCACACACCCAATATAATTGTGAATCCAACATGGTACATATGTTATATACACAATTACATGGAAAGATAGTTCTAAAACCCTAAAAGGATTTGCATTTATCCTTCTTAGGTTTCAAAGCTAAAAAATTAGCATTAGTTATTTTAGGGATCTTACCATAAATTATAACCTCTTTCACCACTCTTAAAATCCCATCCCTTGGAATGTAAAATCACATATAAATATCCATCAATCATGCATATAATGAACCTAAACTCTTATCCTTCTTAAATTATCACATAGTATACATGAGTTCATCCTTGAGATGCCCTTGATCAAAATCAGATTATCCTCTTCATTAACAAACTTGGGGATATTAGGCATTGATATCAAGATATTATTTATGCTAATCCTACATTGCTCCAAATAGAAAATATTAAAGTGATTTACCAACAAAATTGAAATACTTTTAGAACACTTGACGATTTCACTATATTAATCTCCTATATAGAAATATTTTTCTTCCTTTGATTTCAAAATTGATTGAAAAAATGTTTTTTTTTGGAATCCAAGTAGTCTTTCTCTTTAACCTTATTTCACCCTCTCTCCAAGGCATAATTTTATTTTTTCTCTTCTATATTTCCTTGAAAATCTATTTTTCTCTTCATTAAATAGACCTAAATAATTCTTAGCATACAATTATGATATTGTTTTCTTTACTTCTAGTAAATATTTGTCCATTGAGAAAAAAATTCAACTACCTATTCCATTACCTCTATTTTCAATCTGTTAAAAGACCTCATAAACTACTAACAAGAAAAATCTCTAGAATATGGGTCATATGGACACCATTCTCTCTTCACCAATAATTGCAATTCCTCATCATCCAACCAACAAATCTTTAACTTAAAAGGGATACTTGAAGTTAATATGTAAAATTTATGTGAGAAAGGATATAATTTAAAATAAATTATACACATGAAAAGAACATACATAATTTACCATGGAAAATCCTGGCTGGTGAAAAAACATCCAACACTAGATTTATTACTATCTTATGGCTTAAAATTAACCATTCCTTGAATTAAATGTAACTAATCTAGCCAACACCTTGGCCCTCAAAAATTTAGCCTTCTGCTCCACACTAGCACATTACAATGGAGAATCTTGAAGCCTTTTAAATTCTCTACAGCATGAAATACCATGGTTCACCAATACTAGGTGCATGAAACCACCATTTTTGACCTAACAACCTCAACTCTTTCACCTTATCAAGTTTACCTAGAAATCCCCCTTTAAACTTGATTAGGTATATTCTTATTATCCAAATTTGCATCGTCTCCTCCCCATTCAATTACATTTTTCTGTCAATAGTACATAACCGCAATACAATTCCCTCATAAAAGGAGGGCTTCCTTCTAGGGAAAAAAATTTATAACAAAAAAACTACTATTATATTTATGACTTATTGATATTTGATCCATATTGACTATTAAATTACAGTATTTTACAATTCCTTTTTTCCAAAGAATTATCTATGAGGAAACTTTCCTTGAACCCCTGCTTTGGGGGGGGCATGCTCCAAAGAACTTTTGTTACCCCCCTTTGACCCCCTAGAAAAAATAGTAGGGGGGGAGACCCTCTATAACCCCTGTAAATAATTGGGACCCCAATGTGACTAAAAAAAGGACTTTAAATGAAAAAGAAAATTAGAATCCATAACCAACAATCTCCCACTTAGACACTAATGACAACAACTCCATTTCTACTGCACCTGCTAAACTATGCTTCAAATTTGGACTTGGATAGTTTACAGGTATAGATCCATCTAAGCATGGATCTAGCCTGCACTTCGAGATATCAAACCTCTTTAGGTGTACCTCTTTTAGAGTGAAAAATTGAAAACAAAATTGCATCCCTCTCATCCCTTGATACATCCAAATCAATCTGTAGTGGTTTTTTTATCTCTCTCTGTCTCTCTCTGTACAATATGTAATTTTTTATTATTTAATTTGAATTTTTTAATTCCAAATAGAGTTCATAACCTGAATTGTAATTCAAAAATATATTTTTTTGTATTTTATGGAAAATTGACCAAACAAATATACCTAAAAAATACCAGAATGTTGTAGGTTTTAACCCTGTACACAAATTATCTGCAAACGAATCTTAAAAAAATAAAATAAATAATAGCGAGAGAATAAAACATAAAATAGATATACACAGAGATTTTCCCCTCGATCCCAAATCGGGACTACCAGCTTGAATTTTCATTACATTCCATTTAGTGTTACAACACATATATATACATGTCAAAGCATTCATAAACCCCAATCCATTAACCCTGTATTAGAACATAACCGTACTTCCCTTGAACAGATCTACAAAATACCAGGGGTCAAAAACCATCATGCCCCAAAACCATGTGCAAAACCATGCACAAAACAATGGGTAGGTCCGCCCATCGAAAACGAGGGTCCAAAAAAAATTTCCCGAGGCGCTACCCTGGACCTTGACAGGGGGGGCTACCGCCCCCCCTGTAACCCCCCTGTTGCACCCGGTGCAACGTATAGAGAGAACATTCAACCCGTCCCCCCGTGTGACTAATCGTGGAAAGAATATAACACATACCAAACATTCTCCCACTTCTTGTTTTCTTTCTGCAGGGGACCACAGGAGAGCTTAGTCATTAGTTCATCTCTACAACACCCATTGTTTCTCTACACCAAGAGAAATTTTGAGTGCTCAGAGACTTCGTCAATGCATCTACAACATTCTTCAAAGTGTCCACCTTTACCAACAACACCCTTTTTTCCTCAACCATTTCTCTCACAAAGTGATATTGAACATCAATGTGCTTTGTCTTTTAATGATAAGAAAGGTTCTTAGCCAAGAAAATTACACTTTGGCTATCACAGTCTATCCTTATAGATCGCTGCACCAACCCTATAATTGAACACAATCTCTACAACCAAACTGCTTCCTTGATTGCATGTGTGGTTGCCATGTATTATGCCTCTGTAGTTGAAAGATCCACTACATACTATATTTTACTCATCTAACTACTGCACCTCCAAATAGGCTAAACACATACCCACTTTTAGATCTTCTTTGGTCTAGATCTCCAGCCCAGTCTACATCAACAAAACCATGGATGTCCAAAACTCGTTCCAATCCCGGTCTTCCTTGGTAGCACAAACCATAATCACTAGTGCCACACAAATATCTGAAAACCCGCTTCACTATTGTTCAATGCTCCTTCCCTAGTTTTTACATAAACCTGCTCAATACTCCCACTGCATGTGCAATGTTTAGTCTAGTACAGACAATTTCATACATCAGGATACCCACTGCACTTGCATATGGAACATGAGACATGTCCTCTTCTTCTTCTTGTGTCTTGGGACACTGTTCAACAGATATCTTTACACCTACAGGAATAGGAACCTTCACCGATTTACTATCCTACATATTAAACCTCTAAATATTGTCTTGACATACTTCCTCTGGTTTAACCAGAGCTTCCTCTTTGCCCGATCTCTCTTAATTTTCATGCCCAAAATATAGTTTGCAGCACCAAGATCCTTCATGTCGAATTTGGAGAACAATTGGGTCTTCAAATATTGGATAATTTATTTTTCATTTCCAATCAAAAACATATCATTCACATATAAGAGAAAATAAATAACACAGTCACCAATTAATTTAAAACAAACGCAATGATCCTCTTTGCTTCTAGTGAAGCCAAGTCCCTATATATAGGTATCAAATTTCTGATACCACATCCTTGGTGATTGTTTTAACCTATATAGAGACTTTTTTAACCTGCATACAAGTTATTTATTACCCTTCACCATAAAGCCTTAAGATTTCTTCATGTAGATCTCCTCTTCCATATCCCCATGAATAAATGTTGTCTTCACATCCATCTATTCTACCTCAAAATAAAATGCAGTAGCAACAGATAAAAGTAATCTAATTGAAGTGACCTTGGCAACAGGAGAAAAAATATCACAAAAACCAATTCCCAGCACCTGGGAATAACCTTTTGCTACCAACCGAGATTTTCATTTATCCACCTTGTGTTCTACATTCATCTTCTTCTTAAACACCCATTTTCTCTCGATGGGCTTCCTTCCAGCTAGCAACTCCACCAGATCCCATGCTTCATTTTTGTGCAAGGATTCCATTTCATCAACCATGGCCTCTTTCTAGATTTTTCCATCCTTTGAATCCACTACCTCCCTAACAGTTCTGGGATCATCATCAGTGATAGTTAAAGAAAAATTTGAATAGAAAGAAGAAAGGTTCTGGCTACCTTCTTTCTCGAACTGATCTTCTCATAGCTAGAGTTTGTGGCTCTTCCTCTTCTGAATCTTGTTCTATTATAGAGTCTGGTTCATCCTCCTTTAGCTCAAACTCTATCTTCTAAGGTTCCTCTGGTATGACTTCATGTTTAAGAACATCTTTCACCTCTCTAAACACCACATCTCAGCTATAAAAAACATTCCTTGTTTTTGGGTTCCAAATCTTGCAACCTTTTAAACCATCCTTATACCCAATAAAGATGCACCTTTCATATTTATTATCCAACTTAGTCCTTTTCTCCTTTGGAACATGTACATATGAATCACATCCAAATATCCTCAGATGTGAAAGAGAGGGTTTCTTACCAGTCCATACCTCGTGTGGATTTTTATCCTCTAACGCTGATGAAGGTGATCTGTTAACCAGGTAACATGCAGTCTCCACTGCCTCTGCCCAAAATTCCTATCCTAATCTGATACCATTGATCATGCTTCTTGCCTTTTCCATCAATGTTCTGTTAGTTCTTTCTACAACTCCATTTTACTGAGGTTTTTATGGATTAGTATTCTACTATGCTATGCCACACTTCTTACGTAAATATTCAAATACCTTCTTGCATAAATCTCCACCACTATCTGTCCTCGGCACCTTTATCTTCTTCTCTATCTGGTTTTCCACTAGAGCCTTAAATTATTTAAATCTGTCAAAGACTTCAGATTTCTTCCTTAATAAATATATCCATGTATTCCTTGATAATTCATCTATGAATGAAACATAGTACATATACTTACCCAGTGATGGAACCGACACAGGTCCAAACACATCACTGTGAACAAGCTCTAATATCTTGTTCGTCCTCTTAGCACCAGAAGGAAAACTCACCCGATTCTGCTTCCCATATACAAAGTGTTCACAGAAATCAAAATCCAGAGAGAAATTGGACATACCTTCTACCATACCCTTACCATGCAGTATCCAAAGGACCTTCTCTCCAATATGTCCAAGCCTTTGATGCCATAGCATGGTCTTTTCTCTAGAGATCGCTAGGCTTTCCACTCCACTTCCAGGAACCATGGAATTGTTGCACTCATTAATAACAATGCTACCCTGAAGATTGTATAGAGTTCCAATACAAACTCCCTGCATTAATACCAGTGCTCGTCGAACCATATTGTAGGTATCTTTCTAGAACACTGTTTTTACACCTGCATCATCCATCTTGCTAATAGAAATAAAATTTTTGGTCAATGCAGGCATATGTAGAGCACCAGGAAGTGTTCTAATCCTTTCGCCTTGCAGCTTCAGCTTGACTTTTCCACTTCTGACGATTATGGCCTTCCTATCATCCCCTAAGAAGACATCACCACCATCATACTTCTCATACTCGCAGAACCACTCCCTATGGGGAGTGAAGTGAAATGATGCACCCGAGTGAATCAACCATGCTTCATGATCTACATGTGTATTTTAAGAAGAAGGCAAATACACATCCCCACCTTCATCTGAGGTGGTTTTTCCTTTGCAGAAGGAGTATCATCATATCCCTTTCCTTTCTCAAGAGCTTTAGATCTGCAGTCTTTTTTTTAGTGCCCTTCCTTTCACATTTCTAGCACGCCTTTAAAAACTTTCCTAGAGATTTAGATCTCCCACTCGAAAACTTATTGTTGTTTCTGTTTTGGGACCTTCCTCTCATAGATAAGGCATTTCCATTCTAGCCCTCCATATTTATCTGTCTCATTTCCTCCGACAGTAAGGATGAGACAATTTCATCAAAATCCAAGGTATTTGTATTGCTACCTATTGCAATAACCAGATTTTCCCATGAATCTGGTAGAGAACACAACAAACTAATGCACTTATCGTCATCTGAGATTTTAATATCAACAGATGATAACTAACTTACCACAGTGTTGCATTTATATGCTTTGTCACCGAGTCTCCATCCTTCATCCTTAGGGTATACATATTTTTCCGCAGGAACAATTTATTCACCATAGACTTAGATTGGTACAAAGTCCCTAGATTGTCCCACAAATTCTTCCCCGTAGCTTTCCCAGATACATTCAACAATACCAAATATGAGATACACAATCGTATTTTTCTCTTTTCCTTCCGATCCAACTTCTTTCAGTCTTCATCTAAAATTTTCGTTGGTTTAGTACCTGGATCTACCATGATCCACTGATCCTTATCCATCGGCAGATCCTCCATATTGAGCTTCCACAACTCAAAAATCTAACCATTAAATTTCTTGATCTCTATATTTCCATTGCTCTCCATATTATTTCACCGAAATAATCGATCCCACAGATCTCCCACTGAACAGGGTCTACCACAGGGCCGAGCAAAAAACCCCTCAGCAGCAAAGGCATCCTCTTGAACTCGAAACTACTATGATACCAAATGTAGGTTTTAACCCTGTACAAAAATTGTCTACAAACGAATCTTTAAAACATAAAATAAACAATAGCGAGGGAATAACATATAAAACAGATATACACAGAGATTTTTCCCTGGATCCAAAATCAAGATTACCAGCTTGATTTTTCATTATGTTCCTTTTAGTGTTACAACACATATATATACATGCTAAAGCATTCATAAACCCTAATCCAATAACCCTGGATTATAACATAACCATATTTCCCTTGACCGGATCTAAAAAATACTAGGGGCCAAAAACCATCATGCCCCAAAACCATGTGCAAACCCATGCACAAAACAATGGGTAGGTCCGCCCACCGAAAAATAGGGTCCAAAAAAAATTTCCTGAGGCGCTGTCCTAGATCCCGACAAAAGGGGCTACCACCTCCTCTGTGACCCCCCCTTGCGTGCGAATAATTATGGAAATAATATAACACATACCCAAAAAATGTAATATAGTGAGAATACTTCAAATATTTTAACCATAAAAACTTTTTTTTCAATTGCTTTATTTGATATATACAAATTTATTTTTTTAATAATATATATATATATACATAGTTGAGATTAAAATATTTTACATAGCATGTGCATTGAGACATTCTATCTATGAACTACATTGTTGTAATATTCCAAAATGGAAAATACATGAATATAGAACATTCATAATATTTCATTCTAAGCAATAACCAAAATGTAAGCACAAAACTGTAAAACGCTGGAAATGTCGGAATATAACATCAAGACATTAAAAAATTAGCAGAAACAGATGATCCATATCATTATACATCAACAGCAAATGAAAGTACATAGTGCTCCAAAAGGGATGCACTCAAGCCACAAGATGGTTGAAATACACCAAAGAACCAAGCACTGGAAATGTGTGCTACTACTGCTGCTGCTGTTAGAAACCATTGTTATTATGAAGAATAGCTATGTACGAGAGGCTACTGGAGTGCTTAGAATGATCCAATATTTAACCATGGATTCTACTCAAAAAACCCAGAACAACCCAGAAATTGTTTGGCCAGATTTTAACTTTGGATTTTTGGCCCTTTTTGGGTTGCACACGGCACCCTTATTGGCTGAGTTATGCACTCCCTAAATAAAATTTCTAATATGGAGTTGAAAGAATGATATATCAGCTACAACAACACTCAATCAACTTAATAGACGAGGGGTTGTTCCCCTCACTGGAAAATAGGGTCAAGAACTTGGGTACTTGACCCCCCACTACAACTGCACTGCAAAATAATGTCGTTTCTGGAGGAGATTGCGTTGTGGGTGAATGTTGCTACTTGTCCTGATGCCAGATATTGGAATGAAGCTCTAATCATTTCCTTACTATCCTCCCAAATGAAGGGTTGCTCCCTCCACTGGAAAACAGGCTCAAAAGTTGGGTTTCTCAACCCTCCACTACTACAACACTGCAACACAACACAATCCTGAAGGAGACTGCGCTAGGAATAATGGCTGAAGCTTCACCAAATGCCAGATAGTGGAAATTATTCTCAATATACCTCTCCTGAGTGGGAACTCGAAGTCCCCTGAGGATTAGCGTGGGATTCTCGCTCGGGAAAACCCTTGTACTAAACAGCACAACAAGCTTAGTTGAATAGCTGAAGCGTGCAAAGAATGTCAAATGACAATCCAATATCAAATTCAAAACTGATTTGCTTTTATTCCCTCACCTTCCTTATATGGTTGTGAGCCTTCCCTAGCCTTAGCCCACCTCATAACTGCGTTGCACATGTGGCCACCAGTCTCCATGAAGACTTTGTTGTCTCTCCACGATCTCCATGATCTTATCATTAATGTTGCATGATATCCACTCTTCCTTCATTAAGGAGTTGCTCCACTACTCCATAATGATGTTCCACTACCTAATAACCCACATTCACATAATATAAGTGGACTTTATTCATCTAATGGGGTTTATGGGTCCCTCCACTCTCTTGTTTACTTAATTAATTATGAAAATTAAGAACTCTAATATTCCAATTATCTTGTGGAAAAATTGGGAATATTACAATCCTCCCCGAAAAATGTTGCTTGTCCTCAAGCAACTAAAAAAGTGGATGGTAGAGAAAACATCCTCCCTCCAAATGGAATCCTCATATGGAAGGCCTTCCCATATATCACAATGTGTCATGCATGTCCGGCTCCAAAGCTGCCTCTCTAGAATGTCTAGAATGGCCTCCAACTGAAAAAGTTAGATACCCATCCTCATCAATGAATCTCCAAGTGGCAACCATATGATGACCAAAGATCTCTTCTACACATGAGATACATAAAATGAAGTGGTATTTTCCCAAAGTGGAAAGTCCCAACTCATGAACTATCTCTCCAACCCATGATACATAGAGTAGATTGACTCTATCGATGTTCTCATCATTATCCCTGTTGGCCATGTAGGAAGCAGACATAACATCAACATAGTGAAAAACAAGAAGTAGAGACATATGAATGAACATGAACAATGGCAAACCATATTCTCCCAATACCAACCACCGTAGCAAAGCCTTCTACTACCATGCTAAATCATCATGAAAACAAGTAAGAGAGCCATACTCCCTCAAAAGAAGCCACCACAACAATGCCTCTTGCTGCCATACCACATCATCATTGTACCAATTTTAGTGGCCATACTCCCTCAAGAGAAGCCACTGTAGTAAGGCATCTTGCGACCGCCCCATCACATCATCATCATACCATGTACAATGATGATAATCTCCCAACTGAAGCCAGTGTTGTAATGCCTCATGTTTCCATCCTCTATCATTATCATGTAATGTATGGGGTAAAATCAACCCATACTCTCCCAAGAGTATCCAAAGAAACAAGGATTATTTTTCCCTCCTTACATCATTATGATGCAATTCATGGAACAACAACATACTAATGGACATGTAAAATACCTCATCAAGACAATACAAATAAGCTCCTCTATGCCACATCATGTGAGAGTTATGCTCCCTCCCAAGCCCAAATACATACATTAACATGAGATATATCCCAAACATAAATACATGTAAAGACATGAGACATATCCCAAACAAAAGCAAATACATTAACATAAGATATGTCATGAGATTTCCTAACTCTCTCATCAACAACCAACGCAACCATGCCTCTTACTGCTACCTGTCATCAATGATATGTATGGCATGGATCCTGGAAATGTGAGATGTTGGGTAGTATCCATACTCACCCAAAAGTAACCAGCACAACCTTGCTTCTTGTTTCCCGGTATCGTAGATCTGCAAGGAGGTAGGGAACCTCCTGCTCCTCATTTGGATCCATTCATCCCAACGTGGATGATGAATCATGCCAAGATAAAACTTGGTTTCCTCCCAATGTAGAATACCAACATCCTCCAACTGAATAGCTTTGCACTCCATGAAATGTTGAAGTGCATCTCCATTGAGGTCTCTCCATGAGATCCTCTCATCATTGACCCATGGGAACCCATAAGGCTCCATGCATGTTGTAGGTAGAACCTTTTCTTTGAGCTGTGAGATGTTCATCAAAGAAACTTCATCTTGATAATGGGGAATTCTCATCATCACAAGATGTCTACCCTCTATCATATGCCCCTCCAATGCTTCATGAGTGAAGCTACCTTCAGAATCCTCCAAGAATAATGGGGCCCTCTCGTCATCACTATTTCTAAGTGACAACGTTGTAGATCTACAAGGTGATACATGTGCTATCTCATGGTCACATACAATGCTAAACTCAAAGTTTGGCACTGTACTAAATAGGATTGTGCTCATTCCATCTTCTGCAACTCCACACTTCAACAAAAAGTGTTGGGTGTAGCTAAACCATGACAAACTGGGACAGAAATACATCTTCTCCTTGATCAAATCAAGGGTCCTCTGTGCAGTGATAATTTTCTAATCCAAATTAGCAAGGTGCTCTAATCCTTGGTTATGCACTTTCCCTGATGGGATGGTATCACACATCTCAATATGAGGTACTGAAATAACATGAAATGAAAGTATGTGCAAACCTTGGATAAGCTGAACATCAGAAACTTCTTGAACATCTACAAGAGTTCCTTCCACCAGTGCAATGGTCTCTCCAACTATTGGAACTGATGATGGATGCTCTTCTATTGTACCAGCGCTTGTATCTTCTTCGTCCTCATGCATCTCATGAATCATGTATGGGGATCCAAATATCAAGAGCTTAAGACCATCTTGCAAATATGCAAGTTCTCTTCCTCCTTATGCAAGTACTGTTGCAGTTGATGGTGGTGGTAGAGGCTCCTCCTCTTGAGTGAATATGAGGACATCTTCTTTTGGATCTTCATGCACTATCTCCTCAATCATGGGATATTTCTCTATGTGATATGTCTCCAGTTTCTTTCTACCAAACTTCTTCTTCAGTATTAGAATAAAATCTGCATAAGCATATACTTTCATGTGTGACAAATGACTGAACCACCAATCAATAGCTTCACCTTCTAGGTCTAGTGCTGCAAACTCCACAACCTCTCTTTCTGATATAGGATCTTTAAGAAATAATGTAGCCAAATCTTCCCTCCAAGCCCTCAATGTTCTTGTGGAAGATCCATCAAATGTAGGCACAAAAAATCTATGCCTCTTTCTTCTATTGTTGCTTCTAGATCTTCTTTCTTCTTTGAGTTGCAAGAACTATTGGAGAGAGATATTCTCCTTCAAAGCTCTTGGTTGTGCTTTTTACTCAGACAAATATTTACTTAGGGTCTCATGCCCCAAGTTTTCCTCACATTCAAACTAGTTCTCTTTCTTATCAAAGAAAGTGGATTTAGTGGAATAATGTGAAGCTCCTTGCTTCTCTGGTTTCTTCTTCTGCTGATAGGAAGTGTTGGGACCTTCCTCATCAAATATAATTCTTGGATACTCCTTTTTCCTTTCTCTCCTCATTTTTTTGACCTCCTTGGAGAGATCTTGCATGGATCTAAAGAGAAGAGTGGTAAAACTGCAATCCTCCATCATTGTAGACTTTTTCTTTTTCTACTTCTTCTTTTTATTCTTCTGATGTCATGAAATGCCCACAAGCTAAGATAAAGATAATGCTCTGATACCACTGTAATATTCCAAAATGGAAAATATAGGAATATAGAACATTCATAATATTTCAAACTAAGAAATAACCAGAATGTAAGCACAAAACTTTAAAATGCTGGAAATGTCGGAATATAACATCAAGACATTAAAACATTAACAGAAATAGATGAGCCATATCATTATACATCAATATAGAATGAAAGTACATATTTCTCCAAAAGGGATGCACTCAAACCACAAGATGGCTGAAATACACCAAAGAACCAAGCACTGGAAATATGTGCTTCTACTACTACTACTGGTGGAAACTTATTTTATTATGAATAATATCTATGTGCGAGAGATTTTTGGATTTCTCAGCATGATCCAGGATTTTAACCGTGGATTCTACTCAAAAAACCCATAAAAACCCAGAAATGGTTTGACCAGATTTTAAATTTGGATTTTTGGTCCTTTTTGGGTTGCACACTGCACCCCTGTTGGCTGAGTTACGCACTCCCTGAAGACAGCTACTGATATGGGGCTAAAAGAATGATCTGTCAAATGCAACAACACCCAATCAAATCAATAGATGAGGGGATGGTCGCCTCACTGGAAAATAGGGTCAATAACTTGGGTACTTGACCTCCCACTGCAAAATAACGCAATTTATAGAGGAGACTGCGCTGTGGGTGAATGTTGCTACTTGGTCTAATGTTGGATGGTGGAATGGAGATTTAATTACTTCCTTACTAGCCTCCCAGATGAAGGGTTTCTCCCTCCATTGGAAAACAAGCTCAGAAGTTGGGTTTCTCAACCCTCCACTACTGCAACCCTGAAACACAACACAATCTAGAAGGAGACTATGCTGCGAATAATGGCTGAAGCTTGGCCAAATGCCAGATAGTGGAAATGATGATCAATATATCTCTCCTGAGTGGGAACTTGAAGTCCCCCAAGGATGAGGGTGGGATTCCTGCTCGATAACACCCTTGTGCTAAACAACACAACAAACTTAGCTAAACAGCTGAAGTGTGCAAAGAATGTTAAATGACAATCCAATATCAAATTCCAGACTGATTTGATTAGCTGCCATCACCTTACTTATATGGTTTTGAGCCTTCCCTAGCCTTGGCCCACCTCATAATTGTGCTGCACATGTGGCCACTAGTGTCCATGAAGATTGTGTCAAGTCTCTCCATGATCTCCATGATCTTATCATTAATGCTACATGACCTCCACTCTTCCTTCATTAAGGAGCATACTCCACTACTCTATAATGTTGATCCACTACCTACTAACCGATATTCGCACAATAGAAGTGGACTTTATTCATCTAATGGGGTTTATGGGTCCCTCTACCCTCTTATTTACTTAATTAATTATGAAAATTAAGAACTCTAATATTCCAATTATCTTGTTGAAAAATTGGGAATATTACAGTTGTCCACATTAAAATTGTTTTCTATTATTAATTTATTTTTAAGTATGCAAAAATATTAATTAATATGAACTATTAAAATATTTTATTTATGACCCACATTGAAGTTTATTATTATTATGAATATTGTTAAATGTCACATATTAATTTTATATTAAGAATTGACTGAATTACACATATCCCTCTTATTATTCTTATTATGAACTACTTGATATTTTTTATTTTATTTTCAACTTTCAATTACTTTTTTCTTTGCACATTGAATATTTTAGTATATACTACATTAAAATATTTTCTTTTAACATTCTATTTCTATATACAGATATATTTACTTTTTTCTTTGTACATTGAATATTTTAGTATATACAACATTAAAATATTTTCTTTTAACATTTTATTTCTATATATAGATATATTTGAAGTTGATATTGACTTAAATTAGTAAATATAGATCTTCAAATAATTTATTTAAATATTCTGTTGAAATATTTTTGAAAAGTAGATGGTTTAAACATCGCGCTAACACCTTTTTTTTATTTTTAATTACTTTATCTCTTTTCAAATTTGATATGAAACGTTGTGTGAACATAAAAATATTTTATTTATGATTGAGAGTGAGCAGAATATCTTTACCACATTGGGTTTTAATATCTACAACAAACATTGAGTGACCTTAGAGAGAGTTTTGGATTATTGATGTTTTATAGTTCTTTTAATTAAAACTAATTAAACATGCATATTCATTTTGTTTTTTTATTATAACCGACATTTTTTTTTTTCTATTTAGAAAATATTTTTTATTTAAGGGACACATGTCAAATCCACATTGAGGACAAACAAAATCACACATTTCCCTCAAACTGGGTTGTATAATGCACCATTCGGTGCATTTACATCATCTGGACATCAATATATTTTATTTATGATTGAGAGTGAGTGAAATATTTTTAAGAGTGACCATAGTGATTTTGGGATTATTGATGCTTTATAATTTTTTTAATTAAAACTAGCTAAACATGCATATTAATTATTATTTATTATTATAGTTGTCATTTATTTTCTATTTAGATAATTTTATTTTTTTATTTTAAGAGAATATGCGTCAAATCCAATTTTACCACAGAAGGAATTACACATCGCTCTTATATTGGGTTGTATAATGTGCCTCTCATTGCAATCATTTTTATAATCATTCTTAAAGACCAACTAAAACTAAGCAGAAACTCAATGTATCCTTGATTACTACCTTTGTTAACATGTTTACAAGATTATATAGCTAGTATGTATATTTTCCAATTTTGAATCTCTATATTCTACAATTGATCATATGAAATGGTACTTGAGTTGTATATGCTTAGTATTAGAATGAAATGCTCCTTTGAAATTTTAGAATCCAACTTACTATTGTTCCACCTACATTAAAAAATATACCCTGTATGTTACTCCTACTATTTATATCACCTACCATATTCAAGTCAACATATCCCTGTACAGTAGTATCTGAACCTATAAATCATAATTATTGAGTAGTAGTACCTCTAAAATGAATTAGAGTCCACTTGGTTATTTTCCATTGCTCTTTACCTGAATTTTTCATATACATGATCACAACTTCCACTACATGTGCAGTATCTGGCTTTGTGCACACAATCAATAGATCAAGATGCTAATTATTGATGAATATGGAACCTTGGACATTAGTTTATCTCCTCTGATGTCTTGGGATAGAAATCTTTATTCAATTTGAAATGGATATCCAAAGGTGTATAAACTAGTTTTTCATATTTCATTTTAAATATTTCTAACACCTTTTCTATGTACTCACATTGCGAAAATGTTAATTTATGATTTTTCCTATCTCTTGTTATTCTTATAACAAAGAATTTGTTTGTGGCACCGAAATTATTCATCACAAATAAATTATCTAATTTTATTTTGATCACATCTATATCCTTTGTGTTATACCATGCATCAAGCATGTCATCTACATACAATAAAATGATAATATATTTTCCATTATCTAGTCTCTTAAAATAAACATAATGGTTATAATGACATCTACAATAACAACTTCAAATATCATTTCCTTGGAGCTTGCTTTAAACCATACAATTTCTTCTTCAGTTTACATACTAATTTTTCCTCCCCTTTGACCTCACACCCCTGTGGTTGTTGCATATAAATATATTCCTCCCAATACCCATGGAGATAGGTTATATTTATATTTAAATATTCAAGATGAAAATATTCTACTACCACTAAAATTAAAATAGTTATAATTGAAGTCATTATGGAAATAGGAGAACATATTTCATCAAAATATATACCTTTCTTCTATGCAAACACTGTACAACAGGTCTGCCCTTGTACCTTATTTCGCCTCATATTCTTCCTTCAACATTTAAGCCCATTTATTTTGTGATGCTCTTATATTTGTAGGAAACAATACCAAGTCCCAAGAATGGTTATATACCAAAAGATTCCATCACTTCCTTCATGCATTTCTCCCATTTCTTTCTAGTTTTTACTTGCACTTCTTCTTCATATATTTTTACTTCGCCAAAAATAGACAAGAATACACAATACAATGAAGGAGAGTATCATTCAATGGGTCTATTTAACCTAGTTGATATTATAACAACACTTGCAAGAGTCTGAGGTACTTTTTGTTGTTCAACATTTTGATTTTCCAAAACCTCTAGAATTTCTTTATCTATGATTTCATCAAGAATTATGTATTTAGTGTTTTCCCTTTCCTATTTCTTTCTTTTCCACTAATATTTGTACATGACCTCCTCATTTAATACTAAATTAGTAATCTTAACGTTTTTGTGATTTTCATAATTCCATAATTGTATCAAAAATTGTTAACTCCATATCCAATAAAATTACACTTCTTGGATTTTTTAAAATTACACTTCTTGGATTTTTCCACAAGATTTGTCTTATTTTCTCTATTATTATGATTAAATTCTTCACAACCAAAAATCTTTAGAAATGATTAGTTTACCATTTTATCTATCCAGGCCTCCTCTAAAATTTCACCATTCAAGGAACTTAAAGGCCATTTCTTTATTAAGTAAGCAACATTATCCACAAAAATTTCCCAAAAATGTATGGGAAATGCTACATGAAGTTTCATACTCATTATACACTCCATGATTTTCCTATTCATCCTTTTCGACATGCCATTCGCTTTTGGTGTTCCTAGAATTATCTTCTCTCTATGAAATCCATAGTATGAATGATAATTATCAAACTCCTTTCTGCAATATTCACCTCCATTATTTGATTTAAGACATTCAACTTATTTCCTATCTCATTCTTAACCAAGTATTTCCACTTCTTAAAAATATCAAAGACATTGGATTTGTTTCTAGTGAAATAAACCCAATTTTCCCTAATTGCATCATCAATAAAAGTAACATAATAATATGAGCCACGAAGAGATAATACTTGACATGGCCACCATACATCTATATGCACAAACTCTAACTTTTCACTCTTATTTTCCTTCCCAACTTTGAGAAATATAACTCTTTTTTGTTTTCCATAAACAAAATGTTCATATAAGTACAAACCAACCTTCTTCAAATCTAGTAATGATTTTCCTGAGTGGAGAATCTGCACCCCCTTCTCACTCATGTGTTTGAGTCTACTGTGCCAAAATGTTCTATCCACTCTTGTAGAGGTTAAAGCAATATAAAGGTAATAATTATTAATACATAACTATAATGTACCTTCCTTCTCTCCCTTTTCTATTATAAGATATCCTCTAGTCACCTTCCATGAATTTCATGTAAGTGTTTGTACAACCTTCCCTTCCCAACTGCGTTGTTGAAATTATATTTCTTATTAAATTAGGAAAATGCATTACCTTTTTCAGCAACCATTGGTTTCCATTCTATAATTTTATCCATAACTTACCCCTTCCAAAAATTTTACATGGTTCATCATCACCCAAATACACCTACTGAAAATCACCTTGAACATAAACTTGAAAATATCTCTTGTGGGGTGTGGAATGAAATGAAGACCTTGTGCCTGTCACCCAAGAATAAAAAATAGTATCTACTGAGAGGATTAAAACATCATGTAAAACATCACCTAATACGTTTTCTTCCATATTGTTCTCATGTTGTCCATGTCCCTTTTTTCCTTTTATAGATCTACAATCTTTAATCTTGTGTCCTTTATTCCCACAATGCCAACATTTTATCCTCCCTCTACATTTAGATTTTCCCTTCCTGGACTTTCAATTATTCCATGGGCTATTTCCTCTATCCATTTTTCCTCCCTTTTTCTCCACATTCAAAGCATTACGAGAAATCTCACCTTTGTTGTTTAATCACATTTCCTGGCTAAGGATCAACACTAACAATATCATCAAACTTTAGAGTGCTTGAGCTAGAGATAAAATTGCTCACAACAATGACTAAGTCATTCTATATTTTTGGAAATGAGCACAAAATAAAAAGAGCCCTAACATCATAATAAAATTTTACTGGTATAGATCTTAAATGATTGGTGACCATGTTAAATTCATTTAAAATATCAACAATGAACCCACCTTTTAACATATTCGTATTAAAGAATCACTTCATAAGAAATTCCTTGATGTAATCTGAGATTTTTTCGTACAATTTATCCAATGCCTTCATCGAACCATTTGTTTTATTTTATTTTAAAACTTTGAAAGCCATTAATGCTACCAGACATAACTATATTGTTCCTAGACATTTTCTTTCAAGAATATTTGATTCTTCATCTTTCATAATCATTGTTTTCCTTGTTATTCCATGCAATGGTGGAAAATTATTTTTTGATATAGACAATATTCCATTTGCATCTTTCATAGTGGGTAGTTTTGGCCATTAAACTTCTCAAACTTGAAACCTTTTACTATCATTCTTCCCACTCAAACTAGAAACCATCATTTATTAATGGGTTTTATCAGCCAAATAAACATTCAATTATGATACCAATTGTTAATAATTAAAATTGAAGTGAGAAAGAAAATAATTAAAAAGTAATTATACACATGAAAAAACACACAATTTACCCTGGAAAACCTTAACTAGGGAAAATCCAACCAGCAGGAGATCTATTATTATATTATGGCTTAAAGTAACCATTCCTTGACTTAAATGCAACCAAGCTAACCAACACCTTGGCACAGGCCAAGTGATCCTTACGCTCGACTCTAGCAAACTACAATGAAGAATCATGAAGCATTTTAAAGTATTTACAACATGTAATACCATCGTCCAAAAAGGTTAGGTGCCCAAAACCACCTTTGATGACCTAACAACCTTGTCTCGTTCACCTAGTCAATTTTGCGTAACAACCCCCCTTTAAACTTAACTAGGGAAATTATTTGGATCTAGACATGCATGCTCTCCTCCCTTATCAATTATAATTCTCTCTCAATAATCCACATCGAAAATAAAATTACCTCATAAAAAGAGGGTATCCTTCTAGGGAAAAAAACCATAAAATAAAATTTACCATAATATTTGTGACCTAATGATGGACGATCTAGATTGAATATGAAATTCAACATTTTAAAATGTTGTTTTTCCAACAATTCTCTTTAGGGGAACTACCCCCAAACCCCTACTAGGGTGGTTCCAAAGAAATGTCATTGGCCCCTTATACTCCTCAGCAAAAATAGTAGGGGCAAATACCCCTTATAGACCCTCTTGGGAAATGGGGATTAAACATGGCTTAAAAGATACCTTTAAATCATAAGTATGATCAGACTCCATAACCAAAAACTATCTTATCTAGTTTAATGAGAATTGGAGAATGATCCATAACACCGCCATCTTTGACCCATAGTCTAACTCTACCCACAACCCAAGAACATGGCCTCTAAGATAAGAAATCAACCAATACTTTGAAATAATAGCATCTCTTAAGTGATTATTGTAGGAAGTTAGGTTTAATTTGATAGGGGCCATATCTATTAACCTTCATTAGGGGAATTTTGAGGTCTAAAATGGGACTCCTAAGGAAATAATAAAATAATAGCTAAACCAATAAAATAATATGTATGAATTTGCAATTCACTTTTTGCACTAAAATCCATGTAATCATAGTTAAATTTAATTCAAAAGTTGTAACAAAATAAAATTAATAAAAAAATTGTATTGATGTGACTATAAATAAGAATGAGCTTTTTAAGAAAAAGTCATTATCATTGAACAACTAATGCATTTTTCCTTTGTACTTAAATAACTTAAAATAAAATATAAATATAAATTTATAAATTCTTAATTATATTATATGCTATTAATTAAAATTTATATTATTTAAATTGTATAATAACATGTAATTTGTTGGAAATACTGAGAGTGGGGGGGGGGTATTCCTTTCAATTAGAACATTAGTTAATATTCAATTATTATCAGTGTTTGTACAATGATAGTAGCAAACAAGAGGAACACAAATGCATACAGTTTTTAAGGTGGAAACCCACTCTGGGACAAAAACCACCTAATGTTTTTCTAATAATTCTTTAATATTCAACTCCAATTGAAAATAAAGCTCCAACTTCCGAGAATCTAGAAAAAACATTCTTTTCCAGCTCCCACTGGATGGATGCTCCAACGCCTGAGATTATTCAATACTCAACTGAATGGATGCCCCAACACCCAATGAGCTACAACTCACCCTAGCACCACCCTACCACCCTAAAGAAGAATAAAATAAGAGTGGGCTCCCGTACCAAGGAAAATGGTCCACTTTACAATGATATAGAATGATGTAGAAGAAGAAGATATACTAGACCATAACCCCAACTTTGACACAACCACCTAATAATGATCCTAGACCTCCCAACACTGCCTCTTCAACCCTTGGCAGATGGACACTAGTACAATTTGTACAATAATGTATTTACAATGACTAAGTACAATGATACCTTTACAATGATTGTATGCAGTGTTGCCCACTTGAAGACTTCATATGATGAACTTCTTGCTGCTGTTATGCACCTTGGTTGTTGCTCTTGTCATGCTACCCTCTGCTGAACCTTGCTTTTCTTTTCTGCCGTAGAAAGTCTGGTCCTTTGCAATCCTTTACAACACATGATATAGATTTTTCTTGCCTTCTAGGAGCTCGATATTGAATCTAGTGTATCTCTGTTATTTTAGATCCTCAATATATAATTTTTATTCCTGTAGTATTCCTCTGAGTATTCTTTCCAATGCCATAGGTCTGACCTAATTTGGATTCTTCGAGAGAGAGTTATACCCAATCTCTCACAATGCCCTAATTAAGTATTGTTTCAACAGAGCTCAATTGTACGACATGACACATGTCACTGTTTCTTCATTTGTCTCAAAAATTGATAGAGAGAAAAGCATAGACTATGCACTATCTGCCACTTTTTACGGAATTCCAATCTGATACTCAGAGAGAGAGTTATGACGAATTTACCAAGGTCAATTCTTTGAGATGAATTTCAAGAGCCCGTAAAAACCCTGATTTCCACAGATCATATCTCCAAAAATATTGTGCACCTTGATCTAAAATGTTTACTGTAGCTTCCTCGGGATTTTGGGTTCGCCTCATAAAATTTTTAGCTTTTGAACCTTCATATAAAAAAACGTTAGAGCGAAAATTCCACAATGACCTGTTTCAGATGGTCGAATCCCTTTACATAAGGAGGAAATGAAGATCACAATTTATATGAATGCTTAAGTTGAGAGGGGCTTCAACAAGTGAACGTGGGAGGGATTTTAGGAGCTTTAAAAATATTATTTATGACTTTTCAATGACCCATGCCCCAACCCCATGGGGTTTTAGCCCACTAACTGGGGGTACAAACTTCAAACATGAATATCTCTCAAACTGTGAAGAATTACATGGCGTTCCATATATCAACGGAAACATCTCGACAAGTAGAAACCATCAAAATAATTATTGACCCAAAATATATTAATTTTGTAGGTCATAATTCCCATGAAATACTGGGTTAGCCCTTGGTGTTGCTTAGGTTGACATCAATGACAATCACTGATCAACAATCTCTCCCTTTGGCATTGATGGAAACACAAGTACTCCCCCTTGCGATCATGAAACCTCTTCCTACAACATTCTCTCCCCCTTTGACATCAATGTAAAAGGGTAGCTCCCCCTGAAACACAACCATCCTACGGACCTGTACACACTTCCACTCCCCCTAACACACAACCGTCCTGCATATCTGCAATCTACTTCCACTCCCCCTTTATATTCTGAAAAAGGAAAATCTAATGAGAACTTGGGAGAATCCCAAGCTTCTGGCGAAGATATTCCAATGCTGGAAAATATTTAATATGTGATTCTTTTGGTGCTACTTGGAATCTTGCTACTTGTCCAAGTTCTTGCATAACATCTGGTCGAGAGGCTATTACATATAGAAGACTACTAATCATAGATCTATACAAACTTTGATCAACATCCTTAGATGAGTCGTCTATGCTGAATTTGCAACCTGTTACCATTGGAGGAAGGATGGGTTTGCAATCTTCTATTTTAAATTTCTTGAGCATTTCCTTGATGTACTTGGCTTGACATATAAATATTCCTTTCTCTTTCTGAGATATTTTAATCCCTAAGAAGTATGTCAACTCACCAAGTAAAGACATCTCGAAATCACTTTGCACCTTTGTAGCAAACTTCTTACTTAGTCGATCATCATTGCTACCAATTATTGTATCATCCTCCTTAGCTATTAGACATGCTTTAGTTTCTTCATCTAGAACATATATCTCGTTTGGAGCTTGACTTGTTGTAGCCACAATTTCACCATACACGCCTTTCCTGATTTCACATTTCGTGGAGTTGAATAGTAATGTGTGTCCTTGATCACACATTTGTCCAACACTGAGCAAATTGTGATTCATGTTTTCAACCAATAGAACATTCTTGGCTAGAGCATATTTGCTTTCAAGAGTGACAGTACCTGATCCTATAACATTTGAAGATCCATCATTTCCAAAGGATACAGTTCCATCCTTCTTCTCTTTCAGAGATATAAATTTATTTCTATCTCCAGTCATATGCGTTGAGAAACCGCTATCAACATACCACACATCTTTGTTCTTTTGAGCCTTGAGAGCGAGAGCACAATTATCATTCTTCTTCTTCTTCCATGTCCATTCATTCTGTGGCTTCGAAGATTCTTCTGGAGGATTTTCAAGTCTGCAGTCTTTGGCTATGTGTCCAAAGTTTCGACATTTGTAACATTCAATAATATTTCTTAAATGTTCAAATCTATTGATGTTTCACTGAGCCTTGGGAGGTTCATATTTAACAGATCTCCTGGAATTGTATTCGTTCCTAGGGTACGTGCGACATTATATAGCTTTATGACCAAATTTTCCACATGAATAATAGTAGCCATAAAAAATATGTTGGTACCTGGATGGAAATTTTCGTCGAAGAATTGTCTTCCAAGGCTGTTCTTGCGAATATTGTCCAATGAAGTCTACATGCATGTCAGATCTCATAGGTTCATTTTACTTTGTTGTAGAAGGTCCTACTTCTTCTTCTTTGTAACCGATGCCAGTTTTGTCGTTGTAATATCGTTTATTGTTGATGAGTTCTTCCAATGCCCTTGAGCTGTTGGCATAGTTTTGGATAGTTTTTCATTTCTTCACTTCCTCACGCAGTGAGACTACTTCAGCTTCTAATTCTTCCCTTTCTTGGTTGCTTTCTTCCAACTTCTTTTGAAGTGACTCTTCAATGCATTTGTGTTCTTCAACTTCAATTTTGATACCTTGAACTTGTTCTTCAAGAGTTTTGGAATGGATCTTCTCCGCCTTGAGATCTTTTATAAGCTTGATTGCTTCCTCATAAAATTCGTCTATGGTCCATCCTTCTTCTTTGTTGTTTGATACCTCTTGCTTATTGTGCTTGGCCATAAACAATACTCTCTCATTGGCTTCTTCTTCGCTATCATTGTCTTCATCGGATGATGAGCTATCTTCTTTAGAGAGAAAGTTCCTTTTGGATCCTTGCTTGTTGAATTTCTTAAAGCCTTTCTTTCTTTTTGAGTTTCCATTACTTTTGTTTGGACATTTTGCTGCAAAATGCCCAACCTCATTATAGATGAAACATATCAATGGAAGTTTACCTTTGAATTGTCCCTTAACAATTTGTAGTTTTCTCGTGAAGTAAGCATATTCTTCATCTGAAAGACCTTCTTCATCATCTCCCTTTTCTTCACACTTGCAGGTGCATGTCTTTTCAATTGAAGGTTGTTTATCCTTATCGGTTTTCTTAGATGCAACGAACGTAGTTTCTAGATGCGAAGTACCCTCTTCTTCATCAAGTCTCATTTCATATGCTATGAGAACTCCATGTAATTCCTCTTTGCTGAGTTTGTCCAGATTTGCACTGTATTCTAAGACCGATACCTTTGGGTTGAATCTCCCCGGTAACGTTCTAAGAATCTTCCGTATAATAGTCTTCTCATCAACTGGCTCTCCCAATCCTTCCAGAGTATTGGTTATTTCATCAACGTATTGGAAGTATGCAGCAATGTTGCAATCTTCTTTCATTTTGAGTTGCTCAAATTTTGCTCTATAGATTTGAAGCTTTGCTTCTTTGACATTTGAGTCACCTACATATATATTCTCAAGCTTGTCCCATAAATTTTTGGCGGTTTTACAACCCAACACCTTATGATAAGCAGATTCAATAAGTCCACTAATAATAATATTCTTTTCTTTTGCATCATTTACCAAATTCTTCTTACCTTGTTCATCTGCGGTTGATGTAAATCCATTTTGAACAGTGTCCCATACTTCATAACCTTGCGCCAAGAGATAGACCTCCATTATTCCTTTCCAAAGTGCATAATTATTTTCATTGAATAGAGGCACACCATTCTTGGTATGCTCCATGACCTCTTTCTAGTTGTTAAACTACTATTGAAGGAACCAAGCTCTGATTCCAATTGTTGGAAATACTGAGAGGGGGGTGAATGAATATTCCTTTCAATTAGAGCATTAGTTAATCTTCAATTATTATCAGTGTTTTTACAATGATAGCAGCAAAAAAGAGGAACACAAATGCACATATTTTTTAAGGTGGAAACCCACTCCGGGACAAAAACCACCTAATGATTTTCTAATAATTCTTTAATATTCAACTCCAATTGAAAATAAAGCTCCAACTTCCTAGAATCTAGAAAAGCATCCTTCTACAGCTCCCACTGGATGGATGCTCCAATGCCCGAGATTCTTCAGTAGTCAATTGAATGGATGCCCCCACACCCAATGAGCTACAACTCACCCTAGCACCACCCTACCACCCTAAAGAAGAATAAAAGAAGAATGGACTCCCGTACTAGGGAAAATGGTCCACTTTACAATGATATAGAATGATGTAGAAGAAGAAGATATATTAGACCATAACCCCAACTTTGACACAACCACCTAATGATGATCCTAGACCTCCCAACACTACCTCTTCAACCTTTGGCAGATAGACACTAGTACAATTTGTACAATAATGTATTTACAATGACTAAGTACAATGATACCTTTACAATGATTGTATGTAGTGCTGCCCACTTAAAAACTTCATATGATGAACTTCTTGCTACTGTTATGCACCTTGGTTGTTGCTCTTGCCATGCTACCCTCTGCTGCACCTTGCTTCGATTTTCTGTCGTAGAAAGTCTGGTCCTTTGCAATCCTTTACAACAAATGATCTAGCTTTCTCTTGCCTTCTAGGAGCTCGATATTGAATCTGGTGTATCTCGGTTATTTCAGATCCTCAATATCTGATTTTCGGTGTTGTAGTATTCCTCTAAGTCTTCTTTCCAATGCCACAGATCTGACCCAATTTGGATTCTTCAAGATATATTTATACCCAATCTCTCACAATGCCCTAATTAAGGACTGTTTCAGCAGAGCTCACTTGTACGGCGTGCCACATGTCCTTGTTTATTCATTTGTCTCTAAACTTGATAGAGAAAAAGGTACAAACTGTGCAATATCTGCCATTTTTTACGAAATTCCAATTTGATACTCAGAGAGAGAGTTATGATGAATTTACTAAGGTCACTTCTTTGAGATGAATTTCAGGAGCCTGCAAAAACCCTGACTTTGACAGATCATATCTCCAAAAATGTTGCGCACCTTGATCTGAAATTTTTACTGCAGCTTCCTCAGGATTTCAGCTTCGCCTCATAAAAATTTCAGCTTCTGAACCTTCGTAGAAAAAAATTTAGAGAGAAAATTCCACGATGACCTGTTTTAGATGGCCGAATCCCTTACATAAGGAGGAAATGAAGATCACAATTTATATGAAAGCTTAAGTTGAGAGGGGCTTCAAAAATTGAATGTGGGAGGGATTGTAGGAGCTTAAAAAATATTAATTATGACTTTTCAATGACCCATGCCCCAACCCCATGGGGTTTTAGCCCACTAACTGGGGGTACAAACTTCTAACATGAATATCTCTCAAACCGTGAAGAATTACATGGTGTGTCATATATCAATGGAAACATCTCGACAAATAGAAACCATAAAAAGAATTATTGACCCAGAATATATTAATTTTGTAGGTCAAAATTCCCATGCAATATTGGGTTAGCCCTTGGTGCTGCTTGGGTTGACATCAATGACAACCGTTGATCAACATAATTAATATACTATATAAATATAATATAATATAATATAATAAATGTATATGGATATGCATTGTTTCTTTCAAGAAATATGAAATGAAAATAACATTATTTTATTCAAAAAATGTGAATTGACATTTATTATGAGTACTTTGCTTTATGACTTTAAAAGTACTTAAAGCACTACTATGGTTAACCATGAGTTTTTATCCACCATTGTGAATGTGACAAGTAAGTACCTTTAACTCAATCAATGCCACCTCAACCATTAGGGATGATGTCATCCACTAAAATGTGATTGGTTCTCATAAAGTGAATTTTGATTGTACATTTTCCTTAGGAGGCCCATTTTAGACCTCAAAATTCCCCTAATGGATGATTGTATTTAACTACTAAAAGAATTTTCTTGAGGATCCACTTAAGCATTAGACCCCAAACCTCTAATCCAGATAAGATAAAATTTAGATTCCTATGGATAATCAAAAACTCTCGCTTTATAAAATCCAAAGAGAACATTTGAACTAGAAAGGTTGCCCTAGCTCATACAAATTATATATGTTATTTAAAAAAGAAAACTAAAAAACCATCTCCTTAAGAAATTAATCAATCTAAATACCTACATCAAGCATAATTGAATTTTTTAATGTGATATAATTTCCCCAAGCAGTTAATAACCCTTTAGAATTCCCATTTGCATCCAAAATAGAAACTCCTCATCCTTCTTAAATTTCCTCAATAAATACACAAGTCTAGATCCTCCCGTCACAGCCTCTTGCAATAACACATGATTTTACTTGTTTACCTTAACCAATCGACCTAAGGAAATCCTTTTTGGCATGACTTCCCGAACCCCTAACACTTAAATAACGGATGTTCTTCTCAAGCAATGACCAAGGCTAGTCCTTGACCTAAGGACTCCATTTAAAGGCCTTTATTTACCTTAACTAATTTCCCTTTTAGATTTTCTTTGGGCATGGAACAAAAAGGGATTTTTCTCCCAACAAAAGAAATATTGGATCCAAACCTAACTCCATATCGCTATATTATAATTAGCATTTTAATTATTAGGACAATGTAAATATCTACTAGAAGAATTGGTTTCAAAGGGATCCTCCCATGAAGAAATATTTAGCAAGACTCTCACAGTCTATAGATAAACTCTTCCCAAAAATATCCTATATAGAAATGACTAAATCAAAATAACACCAAAAGGAGAATTCTTTCAAGTTTGGAAACACCCCTTCAAGGATATATATGAGAAAAATATGCTCAAGGCAATCCGACGTCAACAAAATCCCCTCCCTAAGAAAATGTCAAATGCCCTCATTATCCAATTCCAAAGTATTACTCTCCAATAATGGAATTGAAGCCTAGGGAGAAAAACTTACTTAGAATTTCAAGTAACGATGAAGATGATATTGACAATATATTTTTTCGTGGAGCTTCTATCTCAATGGGGATATTTCATGAACCCATAGCTTCTTTTACTTTGGCTAATTGAGCATTTGGGAAACATTTCTTTCCATATGGGTTGAATTCACTGCAAAAATTACGTCATGCCCTTTTAAGGAAACCCTCAACTCATCCAAAGAATCAAATTCACTTTCATTTACACCACCCTTACTAGCCAATAGAGATCCTAGAGGATTTTCAATCCTTAGACTATTAACCTCAACAAGAATCTCACAAATCTTGACTAAGGTTAGAATTATACTGAGTTGAGCACAAGTTTATTACTTACACTCCCTTATAGTACATTCCCCATTTTCCTTTGTCTAGACCTTTCAAGGGCATGGGAGATCCATGACAATGTGACCAGATAGATGACATCACATGCATTGAAAGGGGGCTTTTTCATAATCCCTAAGTTGGTAATGAACTTTAACCCCCACAATAATTTTCAACAACTTTAATAAATCCTCACCCACATCTAACTCCACTATAATTATGACAATCAAGACTCCATACAAAATTATTCTTTAAAGATGCATCTATATCATTGTGACACTGATAGAATTTGTGACGGATATTAAGATTCTCTCTAACCAAAAATCCATAGGACGTCCTAGCAGTAGAAATCATATTAGAATCCTCTTCATCTCCATGGATCATAGGTCAAAACATACAGATCAGGGATTTAGAACCAAATATATTATACTCTAATACTAAGTTCCTCTTAGTACTTCAAGTGCATTCAAATCAAGATAGAAAATGAATCCAATCCAACCACAGGATAATATATGAAACAACACACATTACCAATAAAAAAATCCAAAACCTTTCTATCCATATATTTAAGTTTTTAACCAAGATGTGTCTACCAAAAAAACTTATAGAAACCATGTATTGCAATGTACATTAAGTGTTTTTCACGATTAACACATATTTCATTAAAATATTTTTTACATAAACTATTTTGAATGCAAAAGTCATTTTTTACTTTTATGAAAAAAATATTTTGATATATAGAACCATTCATTTCTCCTTAAAATTGATATATAAAACCATTCATTGATTGAAATCATTCTTTTCTTCCAATCATTAAGCTCGAGAATCTTTTATTATATAGAACTATACATTTTTTTAAAATCATATATAATTTAAATGTTAATTTAATAATAATGAACAACATTATGTCTTTTTAACTTTTTAATAATTAGTATTTATTTATTTATTTAATAATATTAAATTAATTTATAACATCTATATTTCACTAATATTTTTAATAAAATATAAATACTTAATTTTACATAATACTTATATGTATCTTAATTTATATAATATTAATATATATATTTTTAAATTATTTAAAGATTTGAATTGGCATAAAGCAATGCAAATAAATCTTGAAAAGGATACCAAATGGAGGCTCATTGATAACCAGTGACATTTCCCATTTAAATTCTTATATACAGTATCATTTTTTGGACACACTTGCATGTTTTTTGGTTAATTAACATGGCATGTTTCCCGGAAGGATTCATAAAATATTAATTTCTCCTTTCTTTGAAACTTTTTCCAACAAAGTTCTGTAGAAAGTAATATCACATGGAACATTGAAAAGTTAAGAGAGTCAACATAGGACTTACAGTCCACTTTACACACGACAGCTAGTCACTTCTTAGAATATATAACATCAACTAATTGAAGATTTGAACAGATCCACACTGAGATCAGATTTATTTTTGGATACCATTGTTTTTTGGCAAAGAAGTCAGCGTCTTCTGTTATCCTTTTTCTTATGAAAATGAGTTTTGAATTGCATGGGCCCATAGCGGTCTCTAAAGTTGGTGAACATTCGATTTTAAAAATGCTTTTAAAATCACAAAGTTTCTCCTTACTGTTCCTAATTTGACTTGAAGTTACGTCAAATTAATCATTTGGAACAAGTTACTATTCTTAATTTGACTTCTATCATAATTTGACTTCTATCATGAGAACAAAACTCAAAGATAGTGATTTACTTCGAAAAGAATAGTAACTTAGGGTTCCTCATAATTGGGCTAGTTCCTTAGGGTTCCTCGTAATTGGTTAAGGATCCTCCCATCACTTTATTCGAAGATGTGGTGTTATCGTTCGAACACAACAATTTTATCAATTTACCTTTTAGGGTGACACTTAGATTTACTTAATTCATTGACTACTACTTCTTAGACTTCACAAATCTAAATTCAAATATTTTAATAACACATAAAATGGAGTTTGTGTTGTCTATACTTATTAGGTGTTTTTCATTTTTCATTTTTTTAATCTTTCCCATTACCCACAAATTAAAAAATGGTCATACTTATTTGGAAAGAAACTTATTGGGCATGCATATTCTCTTTCAACCATAGAAAATAAAAATTGAATTAACAAGTAAAACTTTTCGGAGTTTGCAAGTAAATGTTTATTAGAAGAATATTAGACATCAATCTTAGTTCACTTAGACTCAATGCTTTGGATTTCATGTTGGTTAAGCATTGCTTACTGATTTTCAGTTAGTATGGCTAGTAGAATTAGATGGACAATATACCCTTGACTATTATCATCCTCAATACTTGTTCATGTTAGCCACTAAGGCCTTGATGGGTAGCATGATCTTGTTAACACACAATAAGATATTATTTGGCCTTGTTTGGCTTGTTTTGCGCACCATAGTATAACTCTTCTAAATCTTGTGTAACACCCCTAGCATGACCCCTTTGTGTGTGAAATACATATCATCTTTAGGTTGGTAAGTTAGGAACCACTATGGGGGCCCATGTACATATGTGTTTTACAATAGTGTGACTATATTTATATGTTTTGAGCCCAGAGAGCCTAGTTTTTCAAATATGAAATCACATGCATATTAATAAAATAAACCAATGATGTGGACTAGGTTAAATAAGAGAGTTTAGGGGGATAAGAGTTACCAAGTGTGAAAGGGGTGCTAAGGGCTAAGTGATGAAGGGATTAATCCTAGGTGGTTGAGTTATTATTAAAAAAATCCTAATTTAAAAAGTGCACATGTTTTATCCAAAGTTCATAAACTGGCTTTAAATAGTGTCATTTTTCAAAAGAGATGTTATCACTCATTAGTTTTAACACTTTCATTGATAGGGTCCTACATGTAATTCACCTAGGTTCATACTGTCTCATAAGTCATTTTCATGAAATTTTTGAAAAAATATTATTTGGTGATGTCTACCTTAAGTCTAAAACCCAGCTCTAACCATGTCATGTCAGTCAAATCAACCTCATCTCATCTAGTTCTCATCCTCATGCTTTTTAATCACAAAATATTCCACCTGTCAGTTTTACACAGTTTCGTAGCGAATTATATGGAAAATCGGAAGATTTCGCTACAAAACTACCCGACAGTTCCGTAGCAAATATGTCAACAGATAAACAGTTTTCGCTACGAAGCTGGGTTTTTTCCTGCAGTGTGTCAGAGTGGTGTGAGGTGTCAATTTTCAATAATACAAAGAAAGGGGTGAGGTCATTTGAGTTTGTTATTATGATTCCCAAACATGCAAATCCGTATCTGCTATCATCACTGTCTTTTATGGTCACATGTGTCATCACTAAACTCCGAGTTGTCAAAATTACCTTTAAAACTTTATCCCCAAGCTGCTCTTTGTCATTCAACGTCCAATTCTTGCATGTGAAGTATCTCCCTGTCACTGTTTGAGAGTTGATTCACCACGCAAAGAAGGTTGTTGTTCGAATTTGATTATACAGGTGTCATCAACAAGCGAGGAAACAAGAAGTATAAAGCATCATGGCATAAAAGAAGAAAACAAATAAGGGTGGTTATTGTGTAAGGTATGAGCCTATGGATTTGAAGTTGTTGAATGAAGATCCCACTACTATGGAGGCTTTCAGGAGGACATGCTACCTACAGTTCTGCCAGAAATTACAGGGTTTCCATGCACAATTATCCAAATACTTTGCAACAAATTTTACAAGGACAACATCCAAAGTTGGGATTTTGAATTTCAAAGTATCACCAGATATCATCTCCCAAGCTACAGAAGTTCCTAGAAGTGGTGAAGAATGGTTCAAAGGCACAAAGTTCAGAATGCAAGTTTGTGAAGAGTTTCTCAAGCATGAGCACAGAGGAGGTTATATGACCAATGGCATCCCCAGGGGTTATTTGAAAGAGAATTATGCAAAGTTGCTACTGGTGATCCAAAAATACTTCACCTACGAAGGGAGATTCCACATGGTTTATTCTTATCATATTAGACTCCTTCTAGATTTTTTTGGTAATAAACCACTTGACCTACCCTTCTTTTTATGCAGGAGTTTCGGAAACATGCTAGATAAAATTTAGGTCAAGGCATAAGGTAATGAAACATCGGTATTTCACCATGGTCTGATAAAACTGTTAGTTTTGGAAGAGTTAAAAAGGTTAAACAGAGATTGGACCTATTTTCTTTTTATGAGTGGGTATGAAGTAGATGCAGTGACTCCAAAGAAATTTTCAGAACCTAAAACTACTACATCTCCAGTTGTAATAGAAGAGATTGATGAAGAAGGAAGACAGTTTCCTGTAGAACCAATGGACATTGAAGTAGAACTCTGCAAGAAACTGATATCCCTCATCCAACACCTGCAAAACAGAAACAAAAGATTAGCGAACAAAGCGGTAAGAGGATAACAAGGAGTTAGACATTGGCCAAAGGAAATATCTAAGAGATCCTCCATGCAATAGATGTTGAGGAGTCCCAAATAGTGCAGGTAGAAGATATTGAAGGTTATGGAAGAGAAATGAAGAAAGGTAAGTCTGTCAAGAAATTGGATTTTTCAGGAGAGGATGTTGGCTTCATTTTTCAGCCAAGGAATCCAATGACCAGATCATAGATTTCAAATAAGGCCATGTAAATAAAAAGAGAAGAAAATTTCAGTGAAGGTAAGTAACCAGAAAACATCATAGATTTATCCCCAGCAGCAGAATAAGTTGTCACTATGCAGAGAAAGGGAAAGGAGAAGATGATTGGAAAATAAGAAACAAACCTCCTCACAAAACAACTAAGAGAAGAAAGAGAAGAAATACTTGAGTTAAAGTTTGAAGTGTTATCTCCCTATAATCAACAAGATTGGCAAAGTCCGACAGTAGGGAGAAACATCATTTCAACCACTTTGGGATTCTAGGATCTAGCCCTCCTGAATCCGGAGAGGGATCTCTCCAGTAAGTGCAAAGATGGATTTGTCTTTGAAGTTTTGGGTAATGATATTAGGCTAGTTATGAAGGCCAAGGATTTTTTTTTGTTTTAGATGGTTGAGAATGATTATTATTTGAGTGGAAATTTATAAATGGAAAGAGTTTCAAAGGTAAGTAGTTGCAAGCAAATAGAATAAGCTTTGGCCAAAAAGATGAATGCAATGCTGCTTTTAGTCCAATGGGCTATGGAGTCAAATAGGGTTTTAATTGAAACAACCAGGTTCAAGAGTGGTCTATGGGGCAAGTCATCTATGTGTAAGGATCTCTTTAAAGTTGATTTATGGAATGAAATGATACAACAAGAAGGGGAAATTAAACAGATGAAGAACAAAGAGTAGCCCAAGATCTGGTAAGTACTTCGAAACTAGCCAGCTTTTGACATACGCTTAAGAAAAAAATAAAAGAAACCCAAGATTTGGTAGGTACTTTGAAGCTAGCCAGCTTTTGATATAATTTCAATAGAAAACATTTAAACACAAGGGAAACATAAATGATAACAAATAATGGTCTAAGATTTGGTAAATACTTTGAAACTATCCAGCTTTCAACACATTCTTAGGGAAACTTTCAGATAGTCTTTGGGGATTAAACTAGGACCAGGGCTCACCATATCTTCCTTAGTTAATATCTACTTAACATAAACTGAAAATAACATTCAAGAATAACAATTAGCTAAGACAGTAGGACGAGGGAACGCCAGCATTCCTAACTGCTTGAACTGAATTAAATCATTCCTAAATAACACAAATTGGAAGAAAACATTTAGATAAAGCTTATCAGTCAGAGAAGGGTACAGATATACAGTAAATCCTAACTCTATGCTTGTTGTTCTTTATAAGAGAAGATGAACAAATTGAAAACAGAAATAAAATAACGATTTACAATAAGAAAAACATCACCGTCGACATAGACCAGGATCCCATAAATCATTTTGTATTGATGCTTCAAACCAGTTACAGCTTTAAGTCCAGTGTTTCAGGTTAGCAATCATCTTCACTTCTCAGCCTAGCTATTCTATCACAAGCAGAGCTTCAAGAGCCTTTGAATACTATTTACAGTCATAAGTTTCGAGCACAAGTATATTTCAAAGTTCTACAACCGACATTTTTTCATCTTCTACAAAAGTATTTGTAGAAGAAAAGAGGAGATGGGAGGGATAAAAGATCTCCCAGGAAAATTAATACAGACTTAAGGCTTCTGGGCCTTTGAGGGGCTCGATGAAGAAGTTTATAGATGTTCTTTCTGTATTAATTGTTTTACAATTAAATATTAAGCTCGGTGGGAGATTTTGTTGACTTTTAAGGCTCTGTTTCATGACATAATTAACTCTGCTGATACTTTTTGCATTATTTCATTTGGCAGAATTAATTGTTTGGCTGCACTGGGGAAAATATCTTTTCTGATCAATAACTTCGGCCTCTGTTTGAATGCTTGAGGCACAGGTGGCTTTGTGGTAGTTGAGAGGAATCAATTTGCCTCTGATGTGACGATGGAGGCCTTTCTGTCTGATAAACACTTATGATTTTATTTTTAACTATGTTTTAATTTGGAGGATTAGGATTTTGATAATCAATATTAGCAGTAATCCCCCAATACTATCTTCAATCTTCTGTTTCTGCTGTGTTTTGTCTTCGACATTGATACTCTTTTAATTTGATTAAATAACACTGTGTCTTGTTGATGTGCAGGCCGCACAGGGCTTATATGGCATCAATGACCATGAAGCATTGATGAAACATGGTTCCGGACCCTTTATAGTTCTTTCCCTTTGATAAACGAAAGTCTAGAGGATCGTCATCCTCAGCTTTCATTTCCCTTTGTTATAATGGGAAAATATTTTGAAACCTGCAAAATGCAAAAAATATTAAGAAATCCTGCATTATTTGGTTTAAGTACTTCGGAGGGTATGGGGAGAGAGCGTGGCCATTGGATGGCATCATCCAACGGTGGAGATCAGTTTTCAGGAGGTTAAAAGGAAAGTGTAGGAAAGAATTAAGTTGAAACCGTTGATCGCGCAGAGATCGACGGTCAGGATTGGTCGTGACTATATAAAGTGAATGAGTCACTTGGTTTGAAAAATAGAAGAAAAGCGAAGAAATGGGTTAAAAACCTTTGTTTTGGAGGAAAATATGGCGAAAAAGGAGTTTGGGGTTTGCGATGATCGTGGTCCGTCGAATGAGATCGGTCCACGAGATCAACAGCGGAGATTATATGTTAAAATCCTTCGGCGAGGGTGGAGGGTGATATGTAAAGGCCAAATTAGATCTGGGCCGTTGATTTGCAGAGATCAACGACAGAAGGCGCGTGCGAAATCACACAAAGGAAAGAGAGAAATCAGTTTCAGGGGTGAAAACAGTGGTTTTCACGCGGAAAAAGGGGGGGGTAGACAGTTTTTCCTTTTGGAACGCGATATGCGCCCCCGCCCGACACGTGGCCTCAAAAAACCGCTTATTTAGCGTGGTCTTTGGGAAATTAACTTTCACGCTGAAAGTTACGCGAAACATAATGTGGGCCGTCAGATCAAGGGCCTCTGATCTGACGGTGGGGAAGTGAACGCAATATGAGTTAGATTCGCGGGCGGAACGAGGATGGGCGGATTCAGTCTGGGCCGTTGGATTGAACAGATCAACGGTCAGGATTTGATCTGGGAAGTAAACGGAATAATACAATGGCGGAAGACGGGTTAATAAGGGCCATTGATCTGCAGAGATCAACGGTCAGGATTGGTCAAAACAAAATTATGAGCGGGGCTGCATAAATTTAACCAAAGTCAGGAAATGCGATCTGGACCATCCAATCTGGATACGTGGATAGTGCAGATGAAATTAGAGGCATTCAATTGGCAGGGGAAAGAAATTACACAGCGCCGACGTGATTGAGCACTGACCATCAATCTGCAGATCAGATCGACGGTGGGAAATGAATCGGAGGGTTCTAAAGTGGAGGCAAGGCTAATGATTGGAGTGGATGTGGGTCGTTGGATCTAGGATATGGAGGATAGATCCAACGGTCCAAGATAGATATGGGAAAGGTCGATCAGAGGGGACACAAAAATGATCCCGATAGAACTTGCAATGTGATAATGTGTGGACTGTTGATCGACTCAAGATCAACGGTCGAGATGGTTTCAACTTATGCACCAACGGAAACCCTTTATAACATAGGAAAAACCCAAAATTAAATGAAAAACAAAGGTTTTATAGTGTCGGGCAGGTTTTATATATATATGAAGTGAATAGGCGCCCGTCTGCGGGGCCTTAGTCTATATGAAATAATAATAGGCCTGGGGCTTTATATATGAAAAGGGCCAATCGCAAATCAGAAGGTCGGGCCATCGGGCTTTTCAATCTACCCATTTGATATTTGCGATGCGATAAGCGCTTAAATGGCTTAGCGCCTGGTTATAGCACTAGGTCATATAATGGGGAAGTGGTTAAGACTTAGCCCAAGGGGGCTTAAGTCTGTAATACAAAAAAAGGTGTTTTTAATGAAATTTTTTCAAATTTTCAATGGATTTGGGGGTTTCGGCAGAATTCAAAAAGGAGTTTTAAACTCTGTAAGGTGGATTTTATGAAGGGGAACAGGGGAAAGATGGAAAATAGAGGAATTTTATGGGAATGAAAGGGGCAAAAATGGAGATTAGTTTTGAAGTGGAAGGAGGGGAAAAATGGATTTTGCAGCAGTCTTTCTTCATGGAAGACAGCAGAATTTCTGAGTTGGAAATGGAAACAATAGTGAGGATTTGAACAAAGGGCCAGATGCCTTAATGAGTCTTCAAGAGATAACACTTTTTTGCAATAAAACTTGTTCCTTGAAGGCTCCAAAAATGTTTTAGCCACCATTTGATATGACAAATTTTATTGGTGGCTAACAATGGCTCCACTTGGGGATGGTGCCTTCTTGAAGGCATCAAGAACTTCAGACTTGCATTCTCTGGGAGGCTGATCAGTGCCTCATCCATTGGGATGCCTTTCTTTGCTTGAATGATCTTCTTTTGCTCTAAAAACATATTAGCAGCCACAAAAACAATGGATATTTTATCAACAAGCTTTCTACCTACCCAATCCTACTGATCTAACATTTTTTCTTCTTTAGAGTGCACTTTGATTGGCAAACTCTTTTTTGAACATTTATTTTTTTGAAAGAATAAAAACTAATATAATTCTATTCCTTATTTCTCCATGGACTCAGATTAAATTGTTGAGTCCATAAGCTTCTCTACCTAATCTACTAATCTGTTAGGATTAAGCAGTCTAACAGATTTTCATTCTCTAAATTCTACAACAGAAATTCAAAACCATACAAGTCAGGATTGAGCAGTCTAACTTGATGCTGATCTATGGAATAAAAAATAAGTTGCACATAGATATTATTTTGCAGAAAATTAAATCAAAATGGAAGTCTTAGGATCTGAAAGTTTCAAAGCACTTCCTTCATCTTTTTACAACTCTGTTTTTTACTCTTGTTTGAGCTGTTCTTTCTTTATCAACTGGTTCATATTTTGAGCTTATTAGAACCAGTTATTCCTCTATGTTGACTCAAGAATTTTAAACAGATTTGAGTCATTCATGTTTTGGAAACATAGGTTCAGATTTTGAACATGTTTGAACCTTTAATTTCTAGCCTAATCTACCTACTGATAAGCCAAGATTAAACAGTTTGGAAAATCGAATTCACTATCTTATCAGCAGTAAATTTAAAACTAATTAGTCAAGATTAGGCTATTTGACTAACTAGAAGTGTGTTCTTCAGGAGTGGCATTTAAGCTTGCACACTTTCAGACTTGTTTCTCTTTTTGTTGGTATGGAGTTGTACCTTTATTGTTTTTGCAATCTGCCCTCTTTTCTTTCTTTCACTATTTTTGTATTTTGTTTTTACTAACTTTGAATGCGATGGTGGATGAAATATTTATAATGAGAAAAAGATAAAAAGGCTTTTCAGAACATGACATGGATCAAGAGAAGTAATTCTTAAGCATCCTGCCATTGATAGGACCCCCAAACAACTCTGCTCCATTCAATTCTTGTAAGAAAAAGGCATTATTACTAGCAACTGAATGAATGAGGTAAGGGCCAAGCCACAGGTTGTCAAATTTTCCATGCTTTCCCTTGTCCTCCCTCCTTGAGTCCCACTTTAAAACTTTGTCCCCAACATTAAAATTGTTGGCTTTTGTTATTCTTTCAAAAATATTTTTATTGTTGTCTTGCTTCTGCAATGCTTTGTTATAAACCTCCTCTATGGTTTGCTAGAGGTCAATAGTCTGATTTATCCTTATGATCATGTCATTATCTTCAGACTAAACCTCTTGAATTAACTTCATAACTGGCACACCAAGGCTGGTTGGAAAAATTGCATCAGTGCCATACACAAGCTGGTAGGGTGACATACCAATAGATTTCTTCAAAGTCAATCTGTCAGCCCAAAGTGCATGCACCAGTTTTTTGTGCCAAGAATTTTTGTTGTCCTCCAACAACTTCTTGATTATGTTCACTAAACTCTTGTTTGAGGATTCTACAAGTCCATTACCTTGATGGTAATAGGCCGTGGAATGATCCAATGTTATCTGATACTTGTGATATAACTCAACCATCTCCTTTGACCCAAATGCTGCTGCATTATCAGTGATGATCTTGGTAGGACAACCAAATCTAGAGAGAACATTATTCTCCAAGAATTTTATAATAACAGAATCATTAGCCTGTCTACAAGGAATGGATTCTATCCATTTAGTGAAGTAGTTTGTGGCAGTGAGAATCCATCTATGCTGAGCTGAAGATGATGGATGGATTTCACCTATGAAGTCAAGTCCCCATTGTTGAAAAGGGCTTCAACAATGATTGGATGCAGAGGTAGAGGTAGTAGCTTCTGGGGATGAAAGTGAAGACTCAGAGTCTAGCTAAATTATATCATCAAATGACCTAGTTCTAAATGGATTTACTAAGTCAACTTGTGATTGTTGTAGATCTGAAATATTTTCAGGAACTGAATTAGCTCTCAAGGGTGATCTGAAAACAGTTGATAATCTAATCATAGGAGACTCCCTAAGGATACTTTCTGGGTTATCAACTATCTCAGGTGGATCTAGGTCAGGATAGGCTATAGTATGAATCTTTCTAGGAGCCACTATGCTGTGTTTTACAGACCCAAATAAACAAAAAAATTTCAACTAGATATGACAGTATTTAAAAGGTTAACTAATCTATTTTTCACGAATTTAAATCCTACAGTCCTCTAACTGAGTTTGTAAGATATTATAATGATAAGGGTTCTTCCCAGTGGAGTCATAAGGTCTGTTGAGGATTGTGGAGTCGCCAAGTGGAAGTTTTTATCTCTTTTGGAGGTAAAAGGTTTTATGGTCCACCACGATGTTTATTTAATTCCAATCTTCTTCTTCTTCTTCTTCTTCTTCTTCTTCTTTTTTTTTTTTTTTTTTTTTCTGAGTTATTTTCAGTTGTGTGGTTTCTAAGAGTGTCCCAAATATATTTCAAAACTTAGCTATGGTTATGAGACAAAGACAGTCTACTCTTATGGCTAAGCCAACTGAATTTTCAAGGTTAGATAAAGTCTTATGAGATTCCTAGGGTTCGCCTAGTTTGTCACTGATTCAAACAAGTTTCATCATGATTACCGTTGGTTTGGTAGTGCTTGAAAATGCTACTTTTACTCACAAGGTTTGTGTGAAATTTGAAGGGAACTAGAGATTTTGGGTTCGATCCCCAGCAAAGTCACCAAAAATGTTAGTTTCTGGTGGCTTAGCTGGCCAACATGCCAAATGTTTAGTGAGTAAAGGGGTTTTTGAGATATTTAAAGTATTCAACAAGAAAATAACTCAGCCCCAGTGGAGTCACCAGAAATGTTAGCCCCTTGTAATCAACAAGATTGGCAAAGTCCGATAGCAGGGAGAAACATCATTTCAACCACTTTGGGAATCTAGGATCTAGCCCTCCTAAATCCGGAGAGGGATCTCTCCAATAAGTGCAAAGATGGATTTGTCTTTGAAGTTTTGGGTAATGATATTAGGATAGTTATGAAGGCCAAGGGTTTTGTTTTGTTTTGGATGGTTGAGCATGATTATTATTTGAGTGGAAATTTCTAAATGGAAAGAGTTTCAAACGTGAGAAGTTGCAAGCAAATAGAAAAATATTTGGCCAAAAAGATGAATGCAATGTTGGTTTTAGTCCATTGGGCTATGGATTCATAATAGGGTTTTAATTGAAACAACCAGGTTCAAGAGTGGTCTATGGGGCAAGTCATATATGTGTAAGGATCTCTTTAAAGTTGATTTATGGAATGAAGTGATACAACAAGAAGGGGAAATTAAACAGATGAAGAACAAAGAGCAGCCCAAGATCTGGTAATTACTTCAAAACTAGCCAGCTTTTGACATACGCTTAAGAAGAACATAAAAGCAACCCAAGATCTAGTAATTACTTTGAAACTAGCCAGCTTTTGATATACTTTCAATAGAAAACATTTAAACACAAGGGAAACACAAATGATAACAAAGAATGGTCAAGATCTAGTAAATACTTTGAAACTATCCAGCTTTCAACACATTCTTTGGGAAAATTTCAGATAGTCTTTGGGGATAAAACTAGGACCAGGGCTCAACATATCTTCCTTAGTTCATCTCTACTTAACATAAACTAAAAAAAAAATTCAAGAATAACAATTAGCTAAGACAGTAGGATGAGGGAACATCAACCTTCCTAACTGCTTGAACTGAATTAAATCATTCCTAAATAACACAAATTGGAAGAAAACATTTAGATAAAGATTATTAGTCAGATAAGGGTATTGATATACAATAAATCCTAACTCTATGCTTGCTGTTCTTTATCAGAGAAGATGAACAAAGTGAAAACAGAAATAAAATAACGATTTACAATAAGAAAAACATCACTGTCGAAATAGACCAGGATCCCATAAATCAGCTTGTATTGATGCTTCAAACTAGTTACAGCTTTAAGTCCAGTGTTTCAGGTTAGCAATCATCTTCACTTCTCAGCCTAACTATTCTATCACAAGAAGAGCTTCAAGAGCCTTTGAATACTATTTACAGTCAGAAGTTTCGAGCACAAGTATATTTCAAAGTTCTGCAACCAGCGTTTTATCATCTTCTACAAAAGTATTTATAGAAGAAAAGAGGAGATGGGAGGGATAAAGATCTCCCAGGGCAATTAATATAGACTTAAGGCTTATGGGCCTTTGAGGGGCTCGATGAAGAAGTTTACAGATGTTCTGTCTGTATTCATTGTTTTACATTTAAATATTAATCTCGGTGGGAGATTTTGTTGAATTTTAAGGCTCTGTTTCATGACATAATTAACTCTGCTGATATTTTTTGCATTAGTTCATTTGGCAGAATTAATTGTTTGGCTGTGCTGGGGAAAATATCTTTTCTGATCAATAACTTCAGCCTCTCTTTGAATTCTTTGAGGCACAGGTGGCTTTGTGGTAGCTGAGAGGAATCAATTTTCCTCTGATGTGACGGTGGAGGCCTTTCTATCTGATAAACACTTATGATTTTCTTTTTAAATATGTTTTAATTTGGAGGATTAGGCTTTTGATAATCAATATTAGCTGTAATCCCCCAATACTATCTTCAATCTTCTGTTTCTGCTGTGTTTTGTCTTCGACACTGATACTCTTTTAATTTGATTAAATAACACTGTGTCTTGTTGATGTGTAGGCCGCACAGGGCTTATATGGCATCAATGCCCATGAAGCATTGATGAAACATGGTTCCAGACCCTTTATAGTTCTTTCTCTTTGATAAACAAAAGTCCAGAGGATCGTCACCCTCGGATTTCATTTCCCTTTGTTATAATGGGAAAATCCTTTGAAACCTGAAAAATGAAAAAAATATTAAGAAATCCTGCGTTGTTTTGTTTAACTGCTTCGGAGGGTATCGGGAGAGAGCATGGCCATTTGATGGCATCATGCAATGGTGGAGATTAGTTTGTGGGAGGTTAAAAGGAAAGCGTAGGAAAGAATTAAGTTGAAACCGTTGATCACGCAGAGATCGACGGTTGGGATTGGTCATGACTATATAAAGTGAATGAGTCACTTTTTTTGAAAAATAGAAGAAAAGAGAAGAAATGGGTTAAAAACCTTTGTTTCGGAGGAAAATATGGCGAAAAAGGAGTTTGGGTTTTGGGATGATCGTGGGCCGTCGGATGAGATTGGCCCACAAGATCAATGGTGGAGATTATATGTTAAAATCCTTCGGCGAGGGTGGAGGGTGATATGTAAAGGCCAAATTATATTTGGTTTGTTGATCTACAGAGATCAAAGGTGAAAGGCACGCGCGAAATCACAAAAAGGAAAGAGAGAAAGCGGTTTCGGGGGTGAAAACAGTGGTTTTCGCGCGAAAAAACGGGGGTAGGAATTTTTGCCTTTTGGAATGTGATATGTGTCCCCGCCCAACACGTGGCCTCAGAAAACCGCCTATTTCACGTGGCCTTTGGGAAATTAACTTCCACGCTAAAAGTTACGTGAAACGTAATGTGGGCCGTCAGATCAAGGGCCTTCCGATCTAACAGTGGGGAAGTGAACATGATATGAGGTAGATGCATGGGTGGAACGACGATGGGCGGATTTAGTCTGGGACATTGGATTGAACGGATCAGCAGTTAGGATTTGATCTGGGAAGTAAACAGAATAATACAATGGCAGAAGATGGGATAATAAGGGTCGTTGATCTGTAGAGATCAATGGTCAGGATTGGCCAAAACAACATTATGAGCGGGGCCGCATAAATTTAACCAAATTCAGGAAATGCGATCTGGACCATCCGATCTGGATATGTGGATAGTGCAGATGCAATCAGAGGCATTCAATCGGTGGGGGAAAGAAATTGCACAGTGCCAATGCAATTGAGCGCTAACCATCGTTCTGCAGATCAAATCAATGGTGGGAAATGAATCAGAGGGTTCTGAAGTGGAGCAAGGCTAATGATCAGAGCGGATATGGGCTGTTGGATCTGGGATATGGTGGATAGATCCAACAGTCCAAGATAGATCAGGGAAAGGTCAATCGGAGGGGACACAAAAATGATCTCGATAGAACTTGCGATGCGATCATGTGCGGGCCATTGATCGGCTCAAGATCAATGGTCGAGATGGTTTCAACTTATGCACCAGCGAAAACCCTTTATAACATAGGAAAAACCCAAAATTAAATGAAAAACAAAGGTTTTATAGTGTCGAGCGGGTTTTATATATATATGAAGTGAATATGTGCCCGTCTGCGGGGCGTTGGTCTATATGAAATGATAATAGACCTGGGGATTTATATATGAAAAGGGCCAATCGAAAATCGAAAGGTCGGGCCTTCGGGCTTTTCAATCTACCCATTTGATATTTGTGATGTGATAAGCGCTTAAATGGCTTAGCGCCTGGTTCTAGCACCAGGGCATATAATGGGGAAATGGTTAAGACTTAGCCCAAGGGGGCTTAAGTCCGTAATACAAAAAAAGGTGTTTTTAATGAAAATTTTTCAAGTTTTCAATGGATTTGGGGGTTTCGGTAGAGTTCAAAAAGGAGTTTTAAACTCTGTAAGGTGGATTTTATGAAGGGGAACAGGGGAAAGATGGAAAATAGAGGAATTTTATGGGAATGAAAGGGGCAAAAATGGAGATTAGTTTTGAAGTGGAAGGAGGGGAAAAATGGATTTTGCAGCAGTCTTTCTTCATGGAAGACAACCGAATTTCTGAGTTGGAAATGGAAACAGCAGTGAGGATTTGAACAAAGGGCCAGATGCCTTAATGAGTCTTCAAGAGATAACACTTTTTTGCAATAAAACTTTTTCCTTGAAGGCTCCAAAAATGTTTTAGCCACCATTTGATATGACAAATTTTATTGGTGGCTAACAGGAAGCAGAGAAGCACATGTCTGAAAAGGCCGAGTTTGATCAGATGATGACAAAATGGGATAGTGAACTCTCAAGTGTTTCAGAATCTACGAGTAATGCTAAAAGACTGTTGAATAGAACCCAGCCTCTAAGACTTGTGGCCAAACATACCAGGAAGATGAATCTACACTTACAAGATGAAAACAAAACATTACAAAATCAAGTGGAAGACCTTCAGGAGAAAATGGACATGATTCAAGATGAACTAGAGAAGAGAGGACTGAAAATGAAAGTGATTGAAGAACCTAAAGGTCAACCTATTGTTAATGAAGATGAAATACCCAAGGACTGAAGAGTTGAGCTAAGAAATTTTGGTTAAGGTTTATAACTTGCAAGTGACATAAATTTTGGCTTAGAATATGAATTTTTGAAGAAAATTAAAAAAAATGCAATTTTTGCCTTATTATGCAGTTTCGTAGCGAGCTCAAGGCTTGAAGGCCGAAAAATGCTACGAAATTTCCGAAGATTTATTTTGGTCTTTAAAATCAGTTTTATGAAGAACTAAGGAGGGAGTTTGATATTATTTAGATATTTTGACCTGAAAAATACATTTTGAGCAGCAGAGGTGGCAAGATGAAAGGTTAAAAGACATAAACCAACTCTCTATTAAACTACGCTACGAAACTGCCTAAAGATGCTCTGTTTTGTAGCAAGGTGTTTTTGAAGGTTCAAAATGCATATGGAAGACCCGCAAGCCACATGGAGGTAGCCAAACATATAAGGAGACATCACAAAAATATTCATCACTTGACATGTGTGCCTCTCATACAAAACAACATGAAGACAAAATTATAGTTAATGTTGATCCTTTCCTAGAAAATAGGACAGTTGTTGCTAAATTCTTGGAAAGTAGATTTATGTCTTATGTCATGGAGAATGCCATTCGAGAATCTGATCTTTATCTATGTAATGGTCCCATTATTAGAGAAGTAGAGGAAATAAATTTAATTAGATTCCCATCAGGAGAGAAACTCTTAAATGAATAGGTGTCTTTTTATGTTCCAGAATTAGAGTTGTTAGTTATGATTAGCTGTAAGAGTCAAGGTTCGATGATCCAACATCCTATGTAATAGAAAAAGAGTCTATTTTTAGATAGAAGATTGAATATCAAAGGGTTGGAGAGTATTGTACTACACTGCTATTTTTGTAAAACTTTTAGCTTCAATATTATATAGTGGATGTTTGGCCTTCTTCACCTGAGATTCGAATGAAGTCTTCAATGAGTTATTTTTCTTGTATCTTTCATGTTTAATATTTACAGTTAGTTTATATCTAATTACTCAGAACTCATGGAAACATGCCCTGACTTCCTTTAGATGTTAAATTCTTGTTTTATTTCTATATTGTGTATGTGTACCATCTTTTCATTGAAACTTCCCTTTGCCTCAGTTTCCGTAAGAAGGATTATTTCATTGACTTGTCTGATGCTGACTCCATTTTCCTAATGGTAGCAGTCCTTTACATTTTCAACCTGCAATAAATCATAATCAATTTTACAGTCATAGAGTTAGCCATCTAATTGAGTTTTGATTGAGAATCATAAGTTATCTTGAGAGAGCCCTCTCAGACTGAAAAGAATAATCTTCAGTTCAAAGTTGGTTGAAAGAGTTACTCTAATTTTTTTGGTGGAGAATCCCATCAGTACCAATTTAGAGATAACAAGAGGGACATGCACATAAAATTGAAGTGTGTTTATGTGTGTTAGAGGAATTCCATCAACCATTGCATCATTTTTGTATGGATAAGGGAAAGGTGACTAGACTCCCTACATGGGGATAAGTGGTGACCTTATAACGTGATTGAATCTCAGTAAATCTTATGTGGATTTGAAAAAAGGGGATTGATTTTTCTAGTGTGATTATAGAGAAATACCGAGGGAAACTATAACTCTTATAAGTTGTAGGGCTATAATACATCCCTAGCTTACTGAGTTAAAAATCCATTATGGGTAGTGGCCCAACCCATTGGACTGCAGGTGCAAAGAAAGGTGTGGACTACCTTTAGTTGTGTGTGTTGATGGGAGATGTGAGACTATTGGTGGGATGATTCTAGATATTGGTACCACGGTTGTGTTCATGTTCATCATTGGTTTGGTGAAAATCTTGCTTTAAGTAAGCCTTTGTACTAGTGGATTTGTGCCTCTGGCTCGAGGATGACCCACTACTAAGAGATTATAAGGAATGTGGTCTATGGTTGGGTGAAACATCTGAGTTTTACAACTAGTTGGTACTTTCTTTAAAACATAAGTGCTTATTCTTATGTTTATATGCTTTTGATTGTTCATAATCATGAATTTTTGTGTGTTTCATGTTAATATTAATCGAATGGTACCATTTATGTAATTACATTCCAGTAAATTCATGCATTGCCTGTTAGGGTGCATTATAAATGCTAGAACAATGTTATAGGAATGCAACTCAAGGGATCTTTTTGAAAAATTTGGGTTACAATACTTAGAAGTGGTGATGTTCCCTGATGGGTTATTGGTGGCATTATATTTTGTTCATTTTCTAGATATATTTTCTGGGCAATTTGTTATGAAACCAACTCTAAAAATAGAAGAAAAGAGAGATCAACACCTTAGAAATAAGCCACTTTGAGGGGGAAACCTCCTTTACATTACATAAATGAAAAGTTCTTGGATGATACAAATGACAAAACCTCCTTATATATATAGGATTCCATGGGATCACAATATAATCGTAGCCGACATAATAATAATAATGTAAGGGCACAATAATAACAATATGGGGGTTACAGGGGTACAAAAATAACAATAAGGGGGCTACACTAACAATAATAAGGGATTACACTAGTAATATAGGGACCTAACATTCCCTCTCCTTCAAAAAAGTTTTTTCCTCAATGCTTGAGTAGCTCTAGATGCGCCTTTATAAAATTATCATCCTCCCATGTAGAATCTTCAGTGGGTAAGTTCTTCCACTTGATGAGATGCTTTGAAATTGATCGATTTCATAGCTGTCGAGTTCTGGTTTCCGTGACTACTTCAGGTTCAAATATGATTTTTCCTTCCTCATCAAGTTATAGAAATATTGTTTGAAGTGGAATTTTGTCGCCTATAACCTTCTTTAAGAATGAAACATGGAAAACTGGATGCACTCATGAAGAAGAAGGAAGCTCCAATTTGTATGTCATAGTACCAATCTTTTGCAACACCTTGTAAGGACCATAGTAATTTGGCGATAATTTATTATCCTTCTTAGCTTCCTTGGGACATTTGTTTATATGGTTATAGCCATAAAAATACCTAGTCTCCTACATCAAAACTTCTCGCTGTGATGTTGATCTACCTGTTGTTTTATTCAATTTTGCACCAAATTTAGGTTATCATTTAAGAGTTGGAGAACTTGTTGTTGATGCTCGATGTGATCTTCCACTAATTGAACCTTAGAATTTTCTCTTCAAGATGATGTGATGGACAGTGGATGATATCCATAAAGTTCCATAAATGGGATCATTTTTGCTGCAGTATGGAAGGAAATGTTATACGACCATTCAACCAGAGGTAACCACTTGACCCATTGTGCTTTTTTATCAGATACAAAACAATGAAGATATCCTTCCAAAAATTTGTTCACTATCTCAGTTTGACCATCAGATTGAGGATGATAAGATGAGTTATGAGCTAGTTGAGTACCCAAACAATAAACCCCATTCAAAAATTTCCAGTAAAAATGGGATCTTTGTCACTGATAATAATATTTGGATTTCCATGTAGCTTTTGAATTTTTTTCATAAATGAAGTAGCAACTGTACTTGCTTTAAATGGATGAGATAATGCACAAAAGTGTGCATACTTGGTAATTCTATCAACTACCACCATGATGAAATTCTTTCCTTCGGACTTAAGTAAACCTATGATAAAATCCATTGAAAACTCCTCCCAACGTTGACTTGGAATGGATAAAGGTTGTAGAAGACCTGGGTTCTTAATTGTCTCAACTTTATTTTGCTGGAAAACCAAACATTCCGCCACAAAATTTTGACTATTAGATTTAAGGCCATCCCAAAAGAATTCTTTCCTCACCCTGTGGTAAGTTTTTAAAAATCCTGCGTGTCATCCTAAAGGAGAAGTATGCAATTCCAAAAGAAAATTTTGTTTTAGTTGGGAATTCTTACAAAGATATAAGTGATCTTTGTACCATAAGGAATCATTTTTCCAACTAAATGTATCAGATGTACTAGGATCTTGCTGCAACTTTTGAATGAGTGTTCACACTTCTTCATCCTTCTTCCATTCATCCCTTTCTTCGATTATCCAATTTGGTTGGATAATAGAAATGGCATAGAGCATTGTTTCCACCTCTTCATCCTTTCTTGAGAGTGCATCTGCAACAAAATTTAGTTTCCCTTTTTCATAGATGATTTCAAAGTCATAACCCAACATGTTTGTGACCCATTTTTTTTGTTCTTCTGAAGATAGTCTTTGTTCCAAAAAGTGTTTAAGGCTATCATGATCAGTTTTTACCATGAAGTGTCTACCCATTAGGTAAGGTCGCCATTTCTTTAGTGCATGTAGTATTTCCAACATTTCCTTCTCAAAAATAGCTTTTTGCAAATACTTTCATTTTATTGGAAAATTTTCAAAAGCAATGGGTCTTCCTTATTTCATTAAAACAACACCAATTTCATTTCTTGAGGCATCAAATTCAACAATAAAGGTTTTTGTGAAGTCTGGCATAGCTAAGACCGGTGTTAGGCACATTGCCTCTTTAAGTTGTTCAAAGGCCTTAGTTGCTTCAAGAATCCATGAAAATGCATCTTTCTTCAATAATGTTATTAGAGGTGTTGCTATTCTCCCATAATTCTTAACAAAATTGCGATAATACCCTGTTAACCCAAGAAATCCTCGCAACTGCTTTATGGTTGTGGGTACTTTCCATTCCTTAATGGCTTTAATTTTGTTAGGGTCTACCCTAACACCCTTATGAGATACAATATGAACCAAATATTCCACCTCTTGTACTCCAAAGAAGCATTTGGAGTTTTTTGCATATAATTTTTTCTTCTCCAGTAGTTTGAGAACCCTATCAACATGTTGGACATGATCCTTCCAAGACCTGTTGTAGATTAGTATATCATCAAAAAATATTAACAAATTTTTTCTAAGGGTTTGAAAATGGAATTCATCAACCCTTGAAATGTAGAAGGTGCATTCATAAGGCCAGAAGGCATGACCAAAAATTCATAATGACCATCATGAGTTTGAAATGTTTTTTTCGGAATATCTTCAGTCTTCATTGTAATTTAATGATATCCTAAATGAATATCCAACTTGGTAAAATAAATTGCTCCATGTAATTCATCAATCACAGGAATGGGAAATTTATCTTTAATAGTGAGCTTATTGAGCTCCCTATAATCTGGACACATGCGCCATGATCCATCCTTCTTGTGCACCAATACTACTGGAGCAGAGAAAGAACTTTGACTAGTTTTAATTATACCATCCTCTAACATTCTGCAATCATACGTTCAATTTCACTCTTTTGGACATAAGGATATCTGTAAGGCTTGATGTTTGGAGGAACACTTCATGGAATCAAATGAATAGCATGATCATGATCATAAATAGGTGGGAGTCCTTTGGGAGTTTTAAACACCTTGGAATGATTGTCCAAGAATTTTTGGAGATCTGGAGAAATAGATGATTTTGATGTTGGAACTTCTAGTGAGCATAATTGTGAAATTATGCCTCGTTGTTCTTTTTTCAGAAGATTTGTCATGACCTTAGAGCTCATTATCTTTCCCATCTTCCCTGCGATACCTCATAATTCAACTTCATTTCCTTCAGAAAAAAAATTAAAGAAAATTTCTTGAAAATTAAAAGCTATTGTCCCCAAAGATTGTAATCAATGTACTCCTGGTACAACATCAACACCTCCCATCGGAATGGAAAACATTGGAATATTCAATACATATTACCCCATGGTTAGCTTGATATTATGGCATTTTCCAAGGCAATTTATAGTTCCTCCATTTGCAACCATCACTTGACATTTTGGTGTTGGGTATAGGAAGCAATTCAATTCCTTGGCTACCTTACAATGAATAAAATTATGGGTATTACCCAAATAAATCAACACTATTACCTTTTTCTTCTTGATATGTCCTTCTATCTTGAGATTTTGAGGGGTGGTAGTTCCTACCAATGCATTACACGATATGGTCAAGCTCATTTCTTCTTTTTCTAGGGTTGGTTGCTAGTGTATATCCTCTTCTTTGAAGTTTCTTGTTCATTTTCTTCCTCCTGTTCACAACCTATGTAAAATAATTTCTTCTCAGCACACTTATGACCTTTAGTGTATTTTCTATCACAAATGTAGCAAGGCCATTTTTATTTTTCACTAGTAAAAAATGTCTAATTAATTACTAAAAAAATGACTAAAATTTTCATATAAACGACCATTTTTTAGTTGGTAACTAGTAGTAGCTAATTTACAATATCTTATAACGCGAACAACTTTTAGTCATTTTTAGCTTAGTCATTAATTGGTTGCCTCAATTTTATCATCTATTAGTATATTTAGTCATTAATTTAATCATTGATTTAGTCATTAATTGTTACAATTAATGACCAAATATAGAACAAAATATATTACTATATGATCACCCGAGAAAATCAATCAATGACCAAAGAAATATGAACAAAATGTTGGTTGTGTTATAAGATACTATAAATTAGCTACTAATAGTCATATATATGCAAATTTTAGTCATCATTTGAAACCAATTAATGACCAAAGAAATATGACTATATTTGGTCGTGTTATGAGATACTGTAAATTAGCTACTAATAGTTTTATATGTTAGCCACCCATAAATTTTGTCATATCAGGTAGTGGCTAAATGATGTTGGATAGCCTTCAAGAAATAATTTTGTTGCTAAAATTGTTGATGCTTAAAGTCTTTTGATAATATCTTATCCTTGGGATAATCGTCACTGTTTTCCCCTTTTCAACTCAGAAATTTTGCTGTCATTACATGAAGAAAAACTGCTGCAAGCACCATTTTCCCCTTTCCCCTTCATCAAAATTCCTCTGATAAGGTTCTAAGACCCTTTTTTAGCCTTATTGAAACCCACCAACTCCTTTGAAAATCATTGAAAAATGCCTAAAAAACACATTTTAATATTATGGACTTAAGCCCCCTTGGGCTAAGTCTTTAGCCCTCCCTTCCATGCGCCCTGGTTCTGGAACCGAGTGCCAGATTTCCAAGCGCTTATCATGTTGCCCAATTGCGATTAGCCCCTCCTTTTTAACCCTCAATCATATTTTTCTCCATGCGCCCAAAGGCCCCACAGACGGGCGCCTAACCCTATTATATATATGTCCGCCCAAAGTTTAAAACCTTCGGTTATATGAATTTTTGATTTTTATTATATTATTAACTTCTCTTCCAGTGCAAAATTTCAGTCGCTCCGCACTGTCGATCTGACCTGAAGATCAGACGACATGCGACCTATTAACCCAGTGGTCCCCGCCATCCACTCACCGTTGCAAAACACCACGCGATATCCATCGCACCGCTTTTGAGAGCGGGGCGGTATTTTTAATTTTGCAGTGATTCCATACACCGCTTGACGTGTGGCCTAGGCACTGTTCATAAAACCACCGTCCATCGCGCATTAAAGATCGGATGTGGACCCAGCGTGATATTGATGTCCACCATCCGATCTGAGGCCGCCCATCCGATGGTGATCGCTCACCAAAGAAGCCTAATAGTTAACTAGGCTACGGTGCAGTTCGTAAAGCAACTCCATCGTCAAAATGATTCGTAGATCGATGACCCACAATTCATCGCTCTGATTCGTCACCCAGTCAGTATGTTCCGCTTTGACTTTCCGCATCCGCTCCCAACCGTCGATCTCTATGCGATCGACGACTCCAATTCAAATTCCTTTTTTGCTCTCCTCTGACTTCTTCTGATCAATCTTGACCGTTGAATGATGCCATCCAAAAGCCACGCTTCCTCCCCACATCCTCTGGAGCAGTTAAACCCACAACGCAGGATTTCTTAATAAGTTTTGTATTTTGCAAGTGTTTAAAGTTTTATCCTTTATATTGAAAGAAAGGCCGAAGGCCAGGAATGACGATTCCTGTGCTTTTGGTTCATAAAAGGGAAACTGTTCGCAGGGTTCAAGATGCACGTTTCTTCAAATACTTCATGGGCATTGATGCCATATGAGCCCTGTGTGGCCTGCACATCAACAAGACACTGTTTCAAATCACAATTAAAGAGTATCAGTGTCGAAATACAGAATGCAGCAGAACAGAGAATTGAAGAAAGATTTGCGGGGATCACGGCTAAGATTGATTATCAAAAGCCTAATCCCCCAAATTAAAACAAAATTAAAGGAAAATCATAAGTGTTTTATCAAACAGAAAGGCCTCCACCACCACATCTGAGGCAAATTGATTCCTCTTAGCTACCATAGTGCCACTTGTAGCTACAAGCATTCAAACAAAGGCTGAAGTTATTGAGCAACATCAGATATTCACCTCAACGCAGCCAAAGAGTTATTTCTACAAGGAACTTAATGCAACAAATATCTGCAGAGTTACTCCAACATGACACAGAGCCTCAAAAGTCAACAAAATCTCCCACCGATCTTAGTCTTAAAGTGTAAAAAAATTAATATAGACAGAACATCTGTAAACTTCTCCATTGAGCCCCTCAAAGGCTGAGAAGCCATTAAGTCTGTATTAATTGTCCTGAGAGATATTTTATCAGATCTCACCTCCTCATTCTTCTATAAATACTTCTGTAGAAGATGAGAAATTGTTGGTTGTTGGTTGATCACTAGTTGTAATATTGGAACTCTCTGAAATAATATATAGTCTGTTGAAGTTGAAGAATAATTTGAAGTCTTGAAGCCCTGATGATTTTGTTGCATGCTTGTTACTGTGAAGGCTCTATCATCGGATCCATGAGCTTGGCTGTTGGTGAAGTATTCCGAACTGTTTTATGTTTTTCCCATGTTTTCATTATGTTCCATAATTTCTTACTACAATAGGTTGAAAGTTTTAGGCTAAGAAATGACTCCTGGAAGCACCTTAGACCTGTTCATCCTTCACTATTTTATGTTTTCTTCTGCTGAAGTATTTTAGAGTCTTTCATCTCTCTCTTTAGTCTTCATGCTTGTTTATTTCCTTAATAGTTTGAATAGTTGGTTTCAGCATGATTTATTGTTCTTCCTGCTTGTCTGCTGCCACTTTAAAACTTTTGTTGAAGTCTCCCTTTGTAGTTTTCTGTTTACAGTGAGTCAAGGAGGTCTGTTCTGATCTTGCCCTTTGTCCTTACTTAAATAGTTGTCTCAAAGGTCTTTGTAGTTGTTATCATAGATGTGTTAGGTGTTCCCTCTTCTATGACTACAATTATCAGTGAATCTTTTATGTTTTCTAAATCATTTGAAATAAAATCTTTGAGGAAATAGGGTGTTCCTCGAATCTTAGATTTCATTTTAAAAGTTGTTTTGAAATCATTGTTTGCTTAAAGGTGTGATTTGTAGAATTCATGGTTAGCCCTGTCTATCAAAAAGCTCTTTATTGTTCAAATTCTGTTTTCAAATTCCCTTTGTTGAGAATTAAACTTCTCTTTCCAAATCATTGATGTCCATCTCATTCCAAAAACCAAAGGATCCTGTGGCCAGGTTAGATTTACCCTTTGATATCCCATATCCATTGATGAGTATGTTATGACCTCTTCTTGACTCCATTGCCTAATGAACCAGATGTTCCTCCATTCTATATGTATTTCCTAGGCCTTTCATTTTCTGTTGTGTCAATCCAACCAAACAAAAAAACAAACACATGCACTTAATAACTAGTCTAAAACCAATACTCAAAGCACACAAGATAAACCTTTGCAAACAAACATTCAAGAGATCCCTCTCTGAGAACAGGAGGACTAGATCCTGGGACTCTAAAGATTGGTTCTGATGTTGCCTTGTATTTTGATTTTCCAAACTATCAAAACACGGGACACCAACATAATGGCGATCACGGTGGGACATTGAGTAAAATCTTCAAAAAGAAACACTCACTGTCTAGTATAACATGAGTAACCTCCCTCAAGCACTACCAATCAATGGTAATCATGATAGGACCTTTTGAATCAGTGACTAACTAAGTAACCCTTAGGATTCCCATAAATCCATATCAAACCTTGAAGGATTCAGTTACCAAGCCATACGAGTGAACTCTGTATGATTTGACACCCTAGCTAAGTGTTAGGTCAGATTTAGCACACTCTCATAACCTATAAAACCAGAATAACTCAGAAAAACCCAAAAACAATTTCAGTTTGGCTTCACAAATAAACATGGTGGTGGAACCATCCAATATCTTACCTTCATAAAAGCTAAAAATTTTCCACCTGGCAACTCCACTAGCCCCAGTAGGCTTATTACTCATCTAGGTTCCCAGGTCTCTTTAGGACTGTGTTAACCAAATTTGAAGAATTTTAGGAGCCTAGTCCCTTACTAGATAAGACATTGTGAGAGGTAAAAATTCCAAAAAACATCCCTTAAAACCTCAACCTCTCTCATTTTTTGAAGAGCAGTCTGGCTTCACATAGGATCAACACTAGATCCCATCCAGACCCAAATCCTCCTTTAATCGTTGACAATCCTGAGATAATTTTGTGGCAAACTTCTGACTCAGGAAAATCAGCTGCTAATAGGAGCCTCTTAAGAACAATTTCCGTCCTTGAAAACCTTGTTGTGCTAGAGGATTCACACTTTGATTTACATCATACACAGAACAACTTTAGAACTAGATCTCAAGGTGATTTAAACGAGACTGATCTTAACTTTGCATATTTTCAACAGAGCTTTAGTATAGAAGTGTCGCCTTCTACTCCTCCTAATTCCTAGCTTCTTCATCACTTTAGTCTTTTCCATAACAAGTCTGCTCAAAATCAGTTTGTTGGCCCAAGTATTTCTTCCACTCCAATTCATACTACCACTGGTCAAAACACTCTTGTTCAGCCCACTTTTACTCTTGTAAATCTACCTCTTGTAAATCCACCCTTATTTCCAGCCATGGCAACATGGTATGCCCCATTAGTATTACCACAACCTCTACTTCCCTTACCAAATGATTACCAATCTAAAATCCCTCACTTCACTGGAAAAGAGTCTACAATAGCCCAACATCATGTATATAGGATGGAAGATGCATTTGATTACATGGAGATAGAAGAAGAAACTGTGAAGATGAGGATATTCGCCCAAATTTTAGGAGGAGATGTAAAGAAATGGTTCAAAAACTTACCTCCTAACATCATAAATGATCTCCCTGCCTTGCATCAAACATTTATCAACAAATGGGAACTCAAAAGGAACCCTCTCCAAATACTAGCAAAGTATAGCAGCCTCAAGAGAAATAAAGGGTAGAGTGTCCATGATTACTCCACTAGGTTCAATAGCGTTTACAATGCTCTCCCACCTCACATGAAACCTCCCCAAGGCATGGCCTTGGTAAGGTATCCCGAAGGCCTTGATGCTGAAATGACTTATGAATTAAGAGGGAGAGATTACTTAACCTTGGAAGACATGAAGAAAGGAGCTTTGAGTGTGGAAGCAAACATAATCAAGAAAAGAAATAGGTTGATATTAGAGAAGAGGGTAACTTATAATGATGACCTACTACCCTCAACCTCAGCTTCTGACACAAAAATTGACAACCTAGTTAAGGTGATGGAAAGGATGCTTGAAAAGATCAATTTAAATGAGAGACTGCCACCAAGAGAACCTCAAAACAATCAAAACAGAAATAGAAATCATAATTATAGAAGAGAAAACAATCAAGACAAGCAAAAGGAAAGCGACCAACAGATTAGACCTCCCTTCCAACAGAACTATGTAGATCAATATGAGGAAGATAGGGAGTTGGAAATGTTGGAAGAATCTCAGGTAAACTTGATTTGATCATACAGTGGGGACGATGTTTTCCTCACTAAGGAAGAACAAGGTTTATTATCTTATGATCAAAATACCAACACCTATGAAGATTCTAATGACTATAGACTAGGGTTTGAAAATGCAATCATGGAGGTACACAAACAGTATGATCTTAGGAGCAAGGGGAACATAGATAATTAAAAGGATAAAAACACTAATTTTGCTATCAAGAAAAACACAGAAACCCGGCCCAAAAAGACAACAGAAAAGACCAACATTTTGACCAAGAAACCAGACATAAACAAAGAAAAAGGTGTCCAGTAAGATGTTGAACAGAGTACCCCTAGCACTTCAGCTAGTGGTCCTAATAAAACTGTCCCAATTATGAGTGCAAACAAGGTTCAGCAAATCAAAATTTCCGAAAGGAATTCAATTGAAAAGACATATGTAAATATGAACAAGTTTATTGTTCCTTTCAGTCTTGAGGGAGAGATTTCTAAGATAAAAATTACCATTCCCCTAGCTGAACTAGTAACCCAATAAGTGTACAAAAACCAAGTTTTGAAAGCTTTGAACCTAGGAAGTGATACTGACACCTTAAACTTGACAGATGACAAACCTGAGTTGTTTTTTGGTCCAGAAGTTGAAGGAAAATACCAAGAAGGGGTTGTCCCTCCCTTCTATGTTAGCTTGAACATACATGAGAAAATTTTACACAATGCCATGTTAGACTCAGGAGCTTCACACAATATAATACCCAAGGTTGCAATGGAAATCTTAGGCTTAGAAATTACTAAGCCATACAAAGACTTGTATTCCTTTGACTCAAGCAGAGTCAAATGTTTGGGTTTAATCAAAGATTTTTGTGTTAAATTAGCCCAAATCCCTGCTAAGAGTTTAGTCATGGAAATAGTTGTAGCTAATATTCCCCCTAAGTATGGCATGCTCTTGTCAAGATCTTGGGGAGCCAAACTTCAGGGAAGCCTTCAAATGGACATGTCTTATGCTACCATCCCTATCTTTAACCAAAACATAAGACTATACAGAGAATCCCACATGAAGTACATGGCGAGCAACATAGAAAAACCAAACAAATCTCCAATATATTCCATTCAATCAAGTTTAGATTCCCTTATCTTATGTAACGAAGATGAAATCACTCAACAAGATAAGGAAAATATGGACCCAATCAGTTCACCAGAACAATCAAATCTTCCCTTGAATCAAATTCAAAACATTGAAAATCAACAAAAATGAGAGAATGAAAATAAGGATGACATACTTTGGAAAATAAAATTTGATGGATCTTGTAATAAAACAAGTGCAGGAGCAGGTGTGTGGATTCAAAATAAAAAATAGAGCTTTTCATACAAATTGGATTTCCCATGCACTAACAATATTGTTGAGTATGAAGCACTTCTCCTAGGCTTACAACTACTTAAACAGTTAGAAGCCCAGAGGATATCAATCCTAGGAGATTCTGAACTTATCATAAGACAAATCAAAGGATAATACTCAGCTAAAAATCCAAGGCTTAGGGAATATCGAAATGTTTCCCTAGATCTATTGAAAACCTTTGAAAAGTATGAACTTATTTTCATTCCAAGAGAACTAAATCATCTAGCAAATGAACTCGCTTTCAATTCCAGCAATTTCCAGATACCTGAAATAAATGAACAACTCAATGTGAATGTAAAACATAGGCCTGTTGTGCCTGATAACGAAGATCACTGGAAACTGTTTGATTCTGACAAACACATAGATCATTTCTTGAAATCAGAAAATGATTTCAGCATACCAATGTCAGAAATCAACCATAAAGAAAATTGCTTGTATATTGAGCAAATCTCAGAAGTTTAAATGACATATACTACTGATATAAATCATTATGAAAATCCTTTTGAAGCAGAGATAACTGACAACATAGACCAAGAAGACTTGGAAGCTTTACAATGCAAAAATGATAAAATTCCAAGAGGTCTAGCACCTTTAGAACGCCTTTTTGATTTTAACGATGTAGCCAAAGAACCGAGAATAGAGCCTGTGGAAACAAATACAAAAGAGCATAACATAGGTAGTCTAGCAGAACCCAAGATGATCAAGCTGTCCAACACCCTCCCAGCTCACATAAAACTGCAGTACATAGAGTTGTTCAAAGATTTTAAAGATTTTTTTTCTTGGGGATACAAAGACCTAAAATCATACGATACCAGCATCATCCATCATAAAATCCCTTTGAAGTAAAATCAAAAGTCTTTTAAACAAAAACTAAGGAGAATAAACCCTCTTTTACTCCCTTTAGTTAAGGAAGAAATTGAAAAGATGCATGTTGCTGGGATCATTGTACCAATTAGATATTCTAAGTGGGTATCAAACTTAGTCTCTATTAGAAAGAAAATAGGGGAAATCAGGCTCTGTATCGATTTCAGAAATTTAAACAGAGCCTCGTTAAAAGAAAACTACCCTTTACCGAAGATGGACCATATAATTCAAAGGGTAGTTGGGTCGAAAAGGATATCCCTCTTAGATGGGTTCTCGGGTTACAACCAGGTGTTAGTGCTCCCAAATGATCAAATCAAAACTGCTTTCACTACACCTTGGGGCACCTTTATGTATGTCAAAATGCCTTTAGGATTAATGAATGTAGGGGCCACCTTCCAAAGGGCCATGGACATAGCCTTTTCTGAAGATATTGGCTATTTCATAATCATTTACCTTGATGACATAAATTTTTTCTCAAAAACTGATGAAGAACATTTGATTCACCTAAGAAAAGTTTTTGAGAAGTGTAGGAAATTTGGCTTGTCATTGAATCCCAAGAAAACACTCTTTGGTCTCCAAGAAGGTAAACTTCTTAGCCATATAATTTTGGAAGAAGGAATCAAAATAAACCCTACAAGGATAGATGGCATATTGCAGATCAGCCATCCAAGAATCCTCAAAGAATTACAATCTTTCATTGGAAAGATTAATTTTCTGAGGAGGTTCATCCTCAATCTTGCTGAGCTATTGAAAAACATTACAAACATGCTTAAGAAAAAATTCGGTGTAAAATGGACTTTACCAGCTAAACAATCATTCAAACTGGTCAAACATTCTCTTACTCAAACACTAGTCCTGATTAGTCCAGATTTCACCAAAGACTTTTATATCTTTTCTTTTGCATCTGAACATACAATAGTTGTAGTATTACTTCAAAAGAATGATTCAGGGCAAGAAAAACCAATATCATTTTTTAGTAGGGCCTTAAGAGATGCTCCTCTCAAATATAACATCATGGAGAAGCAAGCCTTAGCATTGGTGAAAGCATTAAAAGACTTTAGGGTCTATATTTTACACTCTCACATAATTGCTTTAGGTCCACATACTGTTGTCAAGGACATTCTAAGTCAAGACCCTGATGGTAAAAGGGGAAAATGGATTGCAACTATTCTTGAATATGACTTAGAAATCAGACCCACCAAACTAGTTAAAGGGCAGGGATTAGCAAAACTTATGGCTGAGTCTAACTTCCAAGCACTAGACATGAATATGGTGGATGTGTTGGAAGAAATAGAAGAATCTACTGCTCCTTTTATTGAAGAAACATTTCTAAATTCTCCTTGGTATGCTGACATTATTTATGTGCTTTTATATTTAAGTGCCCCCCTTTCTTTTCCCAAAACTAAAGCTAGAATTTTGAAACAAAAAGCTTTGAATTTCTGCATTATAGATGGGATATTATATTGGAAAAATTCTGTTGGAATTTTTCTTAAATGTTTACTTGAAGGTGATGCAGGAAAAATCATGCATGAGTTGCATGACAGAGAATGTGGAGGACACCTCTACTGGAAGGCCACAGCAAACAAAATTCTTAGATCAGGTTACTATTGGCCTACCCTTTTCCCAGACACTCATAAGTTGGTCATGTCTTGCCATAAGTGTCAAATATTTTATGGCAAGAGAAAACTCCTTCCCTTACCCTTACATCCTATCAAAGTTGAGGCACCTTTTCAACAATGGGGGCTGGACTTCATTGGGGAAATCCACCCATCCTCCTCAACTCAACATAGGTGGATCCTCACGACCATTGACTTCTTTACCAAGTGGATAGAAGCTATACCCTCCAGAAATTCTAATGACTCTGTCATTATCAAGTTTATTGAAACAAATATCCTATCCAGATTTGGTTGTCCCAGAAAAATCATAACAGACAATGCTACTGATTTTAAATCTAAAAAGACGGTTGACTTCTATTACAAATACCACATAACCTCAGGCCATTCCACTGCTTATTATCCCCAAGGAAATGGATTAGCTGAATCTTCCAACAAGAGACTCATAAATATCATTAAAAAGCTGTTGGGACAAAATTATAAACCATGGCATAGTAAAATGGTTCATGCCTTATGGGCTGATAGGTTAACTACAAATAAATCAATAAACATGTCCCCCTATCAGCTAGTTTATGGCATGGATGCAGTTTTTCCCATCTCGTTGGGAGTGCCAGTCATGAAGCTCCTTCAAGAATTGCAGGTTGAAGAGAATGATATGCAGAGGAGAATCAATCAAACCATCCATTTGCAGCAGTCCAGAGAAGAAGTTTATGGAAGAACACAGTTAGTCCAAGAAAATATGAAGAAGATATTTGATAAGAGGACTAAGGCAAACAATTTCCAAGTTGGAAATGTTGTTCTTAAGTGGGATTCAAGGAGAGAAGAGAAGGGAAAACATGGCAAGTTTGAGAACTTGTGGAAAGGGCCCTATATTATTCATGCTAAGAGGGGTCACAATGCATTTTTCCTGAAGGAATTGAATGGAGAAGACTTATATGGAGGTCTTGTCAATGACAGGATGCTCAAGCATTACTTCTGCCAAGAGTCTTAAGTTTTAAAAGAATTTTATTTTTCATTATAAATATCATAGTCTACACATTGCATTCAAAATTGGAAAAATAAAAAATACAAAAACAAAGAAAGGAAAGAAAAGAGGGCAGATTGTAAAAAAAAGAAAGGTATAGCCCCATACCAAAAAAGGGAGACAAATTATGAAAGTGTGCAAGCCCAAATTCCACTCCTGAAAAACACACTTCTAGTTAGTCAAACAGCCTAATATTGACTAATTAGCTTTAAATTTTCTAGTGATAGGATAGTGAATTCGATTGGCCAAATTGTTTAATCTTGGCTTATCAGTAGATAGTTTAGGATAGAAATTAAAGGTTCAAACATGTTTAAAATCTGAACCTGAGTTCAAAGGAGAAAATGACTCAAATATGTTTCAAGTTCTGAGTCAAAGGATGTAAAAATCTGGTTCTAATTAGCTCAAAATCTGAACCAATTACCAAAGGAAAGACAACACAAGAAAGAGTCAAAACAAAGCTGAACAAAAGAGGAAGGAAATGTTTTAAATCTCAGATCTCAAACCTTCCATTTTTGTTTTAAATTTTATGCAAAATAAATGTCTATGTGAAACTTGTTTTTATGCCATAGATCACAGCAAGTCAAACAGCTCAATCTTGATTTCAATGTTCTTAAATTTATGTTTTAGAAATTAGAGAAATAAAGTCTGTTGGACAGTTTAATCCCAACAGATAATAGATTAGGTAGAGAATCATATGGGATCATCTGTTTAATTTGAGCCCATGGAGAAATAAGGAGTAGAAATAGATTAGTTTCCCTGTTTTCAACAGAATGAAATGTTGTGAAAGAGTTTGCCAATCCAAGTGCACTCTGAAGAAGAAAAAATGTTAGATCGATAAGATTGGGTAGGTAGAAAGATTGTATTGATGAAGATCCATTGTTTTTATGGCTTCTAATATGTTTTCAAAACAAGATAATCCCAACAAAGGAAGGGCAACCTAATGGATGAGGCAACTGATCAGCCTCCCAGAGAATGCAAGTCTGAAATTCTTGATGCCTTCAAAAAGGCACCATCCCCAAGTGGAGCCACTGTAAGCCACCCATAAATTCTGTCATATCAGGTGGTGGCTAAATGATGTTGTATAGCCTTCAAGAAACAATTTCGTTGCTCAAATTGCTGATGCTTAAAGTATTTTGATAATATCTTATCCTTTGGATAATCGTCACTGCTTTTCCCCTTTTCAACTCAGAAATTCTGATGTCATTACATGAAGAAAAACGTCTACAAGCGCCATTTTCCCCTTTCCCCTTCATCAAAATTCCTTTGATAAGGTTCTAAAAACCTTTCTTATCCTTATCAAAACCCACCAACTCCTTTGAAAATCATTGAAAAATGCCTAAAAAACACATTTTCATATTATGGACTTAAGCCCCCTTGGGCTAAGTCTTTAGCCCTCCCTTCCATGCGCCCTAGTGCTGGAACTGAGCGTCAACTTTCCAAGCGCTTATCGCGTTGCCCAATTGCAATTAGCCCCTCATTTTTAACCCTTAGTCATATGTTTCTCCATGCGCCCAAAGGCCCCGCAGACGGGCACCTAACCCTATTATATATATGTCCGCCCAAAGTTTAAAACCTTCGGTTATATGAATTTTTGATTTTTATTATATTATTAACCTCTCTGCCAGTGCAAAATTTCAGTCACTCCGCACCATCGATCTGACCTAAAGATCGGATGGCACATGAACTATTAACCCGGTGGTCCCCGTCATCCACTCACTGTTGCAAAAAACCGCGCGATATCCATCGCACTGCTTTTGAGAGCGGGGCGGTATTTTTCATTTCGCAGTGATTCCATACACCGCTTGATGTGTGGCCTAGGCACTGTTCATAAAACCGTCGTCCATCACGCGTTAAATATCAGACGTGGACCTGGCGCGATATTGACGTCCACCGTCCGATCTGAGGCCACCCATCGGATGGTGATCGCTCACCAAAGTAGCCCGACAGTTAACCAGGCTACGACGCGGTCCGTAAAACATCTCCACCGTCAAAATGATTTGCAGATCGATGGCTCACAATTCATCGCTCTGATTCGTCGCCCAGTTAGCATTTTCCGCTTTGACTTTCCGCATCTGCTCCCAACCGTCGATCTCTGCGCGATCGACGACTCCGATTCAAATTCCTTTTTCGCTCTCCTTTGACTTCTTCTGATCAATCTTGACCGTTGGATGATGCCATCCAATGGCCATGCTTCCTCCCCACATCCTCTGCAGCAGTTAAACCCACAACGCAGGATTTCTTAATATTTTTTGTATTTTGAAGGTGTTTAAAGGTTTATCCGTTATATTGAAAGAAAGGCCGAAGGCCGGGAATGACGATTCTTGTGTTTTCAGTTCATAAAAGGGAAATCGTTCGCAGGGTTCAAGATCCACTTTTTGTCAAATACTTCATGGGAATTGATGCCATATGAGCCCTGCGCGACCTGCACATCAACAAGAGACTGTTTCAAATCACAATTAAAAAGTATCAGTGTCGAAAGATAGAACATGGCAGAACAGAGCATTGAAGACAGATTTGCAAGGATCACAGCTAAGATTGATTATCAAAAGCCTAATCCCCCAAATTAAAACACAATTAAAGGAAACTCATAAGCTTTTTATCAGACAGAAAGGCCTCCACCGCCACATCTAAGGCAAATTGATTCCTCTCAGCTACCACAGTGCCACTTGTAGCTACAAGCATTCAAACAGAGGCCAAAGTTATTGAGCAACATCAGAGATTTTCCTCAACACAGCTAGAGAGTTACTTCTGCAAGGAACTTAATGAAAAAAATATCTGTAGAGTTACTCCAACATGACACAGAGCCTCAAAAGTCAACAAAAGCTCCCACCGAGCTTATTCTTAAAGTGTAAAATAGTTAATACAGACAGAACATCTGTGAACTTCTCCATCGAGCCCCTCAAAGGCTGAGAAGCCATTAAGTCTGTATTAATTGTCCTGAGAGATTTTATCAGATCTCACCTCCTCATTCTTCTATAAATACTTCTGTAGAAGATGAGAAATTGTTGGTTGTTGGTTGATCACTAGTTGTAATATTGGAACTCTCTGAAATAATATATAGTCTGTTGAAGTTGAAGAAGAATTTGAAGTCTTGAAGCCCTGATGATGTTGTTGCATGCTTGTTACTATGAAGGCTCTAGCATCGGATCCATGAGCTTGGCTTTTGGTGAAGTATTTCGAACTGTTTTATGTTTTTCCCCTGTTTTCATTATGTTCCATAATTTCTTACTACAGTAGGTTGAAAGTTTCAGGCTAAGAAATGACTCCTGGAAGCACCTTAGACCTGTTCATCCTTCACTGTTTTATGTTTTCTTCTGCTGAAGTATTTTAGAGTCTTTAATCTCTCTCTTTAGTCTTCATGCTTGTTTATTTCCTTAATTGTTTGAATAGTTGGTTTCAGCATGATTTATGGTTCTCCCTGTTTGTCTGCTACCACTTTAAAACTGTTATTGAAGTCTCCCTTTGTAGTTTTTTGTTTACAGTGAGTCAAGGAGGTTTGTTCTGATCTTGGCCTTTGTCCTTACTTAAATAGTTGTCTCAAAGGTCTTTGTAGTTGTTATCATAGATGTGTTAGGTGTTCCCTCTTCTATGACTGCAATTATCAGTGAATCTTTTATTTTTTCTAAATCATTTGAAATAAAATCTTTGAGGAAATAGGGTGTTCCTCGAATCTTAGATTTTGTTTTAAAAGTTGTTTTGAAATCATTGTTTTCTTAAAGTTGTGATTTGTAGAATTCATGGTTAGCCCTGTCTATGAAAAAGCTCTTTATTGTTCAAATTCTATTTTCAAATTCCCTTTGTTGAGAATTAAACTTCTCTTTCCAAATCATTGATGTCCATCTCATTCCAAAAACCAAAGGATCCTATGGCCATGTTAGATTTTCCCTCTAATATCTCATATCCATTGATGAGTATGTTATGACCTCTTCTTGACTCAATTTCCCAATGAACCATATGTTCCTCCATTCTATATGTCTTTCCTAGGCCTTTCATGTTCTGCTGTGTTAATCCAACCAAACAAACAAACAAACACCTGCACTTAATAACTAGTCTAAAACCAATACTCAAAGCACACAAGATAAACCTTTGCAAACAAACATTCGAGAGATCCCTCTCTGAGAACAGGAGGACTAGATCCTAGGACTCTAAAGATTGGTTCTGATGTTGCCTTGTCTTTTGATTTTCCAAACTATCAAAACATGGGACACCAACAGTATATATGTGAAATTTAGTCGTCATTTTCAATCACAAATTTATCGTTTGCAGTAGTAATTTATCTTGTTTTCATAGTTTCATATTCATTATATAAATGACTAATTTAGTGGTTTATATTCATTTCATTTATTTTTATTAATAATCATTATAAATGACTACTTTAGTTGTATATTCATTTTATTTGTGTTCATCATTAATCAATATAAACTAATAATTTAGTAGTTTTAGATTGATTTATATGTTCATTATTAATCAACATAAATTAATTAGTATAATTTTGGGGCTAAATTAAAAAAATGTCATACAATGTGCATGTTCATCTAATACAAAAATGCAAAATTGCATATGGTAATTACAATAATAAACAATATCAAGTGGAACTATAAATAATTTCAAACACACAAATTATATTATATGAAATGTTAAAGTATTACAATATGAGTTTCCAACTTAATATTTGTTGGACTACAATTTACACATGAAATGATGTTTCATCACTTCATAACATTATCATTGTGTTGCCAAGGCATTGTAGGTGAATTCACCAACTATGAATAATTTACCATCAGTCTCTATGTGTGTGTATTATGTGGAATATTGGCTCTAAGGGTATCACTAGAGAAATTATTTTTTTCTCTCTCTCTCTTTTTGCATTTGTCACTCCAGTGTTATTGCTCTCCTCTTTCTTCGATTCCCGCTTCTTACCATCAATACTGATTTCTTCTTCTGAAAGAAAAAGAAGTTACAATGAAGAGTGTAAGAGATGAAAGCTAATTAAAACTATAATATAAATTAAATCAGGCTATAAAGAGTTTATACGACATATATCTCAACATCAGCAATGTCAAAGCCATTTTTCCCTATACAAGAAAGGAACTCGAAGAAGTTTTCTTCAGTTGGGTGATTGTGGCCACTATAATGTGGCCAGATGACCTGTATAACCAAAGCAAATAAAATGTCACGATAGAAAAAAATACCTCAATAAATTAGTATTCAACCTTTAGGGAAAGCTTAGGCACAATCATGTCAACTAAGTTACATGCTAAAAAGCTCAAGTTGTAGATAACTTGTGAAAAAAAATAATTTGAGGTGTAATGTTTAATCCTTGTCATTTTATTCGCAACAACATTTCATTTTTTAACTTGGTCGAGTATATAAATAACATGTGCTCAAATAACAACATTAAAGTAAAATTTTATGATAGGCATGAAAATATTTTAACACAAAATATCTATAAGGATTCCAGTCAATATTGTATATTACTAATTTCATCTTCAAGCTTTGGCTATTGTTTAAATGGACATGATACCAAGTATTTTAAATTTGATAGTTAAAAGACAAAACAAAATAAAAATAAATGCTCAAAATACAGTCAAACAATAAAGAGAGGATACCATGAAAAGGACATTGCAATTATAAAAAAAAAATTTACCTGTCCATCGATGTCTTGTCTGGCATTCCTAAAACATTTTCTTGCCCAAAATAACCATTAGGTGAAAGAATCAAAACATTAAAAACCATAGGAATCCCTACTAGAAAAAATGCCAAAGTCGATGGCTCAAGTTCTTGAAGGATCTCTAACATGAAATTAATCATATCCAAGACATGATTTGCATTGTCTCCCCATCCTTTTTCTAATCACATTTCCTGTCACCTGCTCATAGAAGATTAAAGTAACAATCAAACGAAGGCATTGACATATGTTTTTATTCTTTCCCATTTCTCAACGTGTTGCATATGATAAATTTAAAGTCACATAAAAAGAGGAGAAAACCCTTTTCTAACCAAAACAAACAAACAAGCAAACAATGTCTGTAATAAAACTTCATTCTAATTTCAGCAGATAAACAGAGAGTGGACCATTTTCGCTGCTTGACTTTGCCTATTTTTCTTAATCAAGTGCTCGAGTTTCAAGAACTAACAAATGTGAAGGGAAGTTTTAAATGTGAAAAAAAAAATATGTTGACCTTTGTAGACTTCTTCAAAATGATGTAAATTAGCCACTATTGGTCGCTTTTCACTTGTTTCATCTCAAACATTCTAGACCCAAAGGTGTAGGCCACTCAAAATCAAGTGAACCAAACTTTGACTCCCATCATTCCTTCCAAGTACACAAACAACATTGTTAAGTGTTATTCATGATTATTATGTTAAAATGTACTTTAAACATAAGGATATGTTTCGTGAACTTAATGTATGCCTTTTAAAATATAAAGTAAAAAATTAAAATAATAACATTTATTTTAAATAAAATATTTTAATATTTATTTTATATACATATAGGAATAATTTCCATAACCATATGGACTACTGCCTTTCACTTGTTTCATCTTAGACAACTCAAGGTTGACCTTAGACAACCTTGAGTCGAAGGCTATCCTATTTTTTCTGCATTCCTTGGCATTTATTCCAAAAGGATTCCTTAAGGAAATTGGGAAACTATGTTTTAAATACCTATGGTTAAGGAGGAAGGAAATCGAAGGCCTTCATTTGGTAACTTTAGGCATATTATAATAAGGCTATAGCAAGGACAAAGGAGGATCATTGTTGGGCTTTAAAGGACATCAATTTTTTTAGTAAAGCATTTGAAGCTAAAATTTTGTGGAATGTCATGTTTAAACAAGGCTTGTGGAGGAAAATTATAGAATAAAAAGATACGAAGTCAGGCTCTATGATAAAATAAATTATAAGTCAACGAAGAAACATAACAAAAGCTTCAATCCACTAGATAGAATTCATTAAGGGTTTTGATGTAACAATGAAACAATGGCTTGGAGGGTTGGCTTGGAGGGTTAGAAATGGTGAATATGATAGTTTCGGTATAGACCTTGTAATGGGTTGTGGTGAAATTTTGAGACTAGTGTTGCAAGAACTATCTCCCCTCCCCCATGGCTTAGAGGAAAAAACTGTAAACCGTGGATCCATGCTCGAACCATGGACAAGCTGCAAACCTAAAAAAAAATTGCACTTCCCTTGAATAAGAACTATTATTGGCCCTTTGGGAACCATGATGTTTTCTTTTGTGGCTCCATAGGCCAAACCACAATTCCAGCATGGTTCTAGGATGCTTCCTGCATGGTTCCAAATGGCACACACACAGTTACACAAGGAGAACTTTCTTTAAAAAATTTCTAACTTGTGGCTTCAGTGGGGCCTAGAGTGAGTTAACAATGAGTTTAGGTGTTAAATTTAGGATAACATGTTCTTTTCTTAGTCAGTTACTTCATTATCCCATTATTTAATTCCATTTATACATTAGCAATCACATAAACCCTTATCTTATGAAATTAGTTGATGAAACAACATTCAACATAAATGCAGGAGACAAGTCAAGACAAGAGAACATAGGAATTGGCTCAAGCCAGGGATAAAACCCAAGATGGGAAAAACCATTGATCAATCTTCTTGTTAAATATATCAAATGTCCAACAGAGATAAATAAGAGTACAATAATCTATAGTCAAAACAGACTTGCCAATTGATCTAACATCACTTCCTTTAGATGAATCGATGGTACACACAAAAATGAAATCTTGGTATGAAATGGAGACATACTACTAAAGAGGGTTGATATGGTTAGGGTTGCTTGTGAATTATTGGTCTTTGTTCTAACTATATAGGAACTCCTCTTCTTAACTGCAACTTTTCTTGACAAGAAGTATTCTACCCTTTTCCAACCGTTAGGGATAAACTATGATTCATACTTTTGGCTCATCTTGTAGCATCTGTCGTCCAAAAGGATGTCGCCTTCCTTCCTTACACTTCGAATCAACTAGAAGAAAAATACAAGATCAAGATACCTTGTATACCCTCTTGGGCCATCCTACAGTTCACCGAGCTACTACACAAAGAGTTATAATCATTTTTCCAAAGAATACACCCTTTTTCTAGGCTGTAGTGTACTCCTTGCGCCTGCGATTTAGAGAGAAGACCCAACACTAGGCCTTTTGTCCCTCCAAAAAGTTACTCCAACCTTGTTGTAGCTAAAATAATATTTTCAAGCCAAAACATAAGGTAAATAACACTTGAAACTAGCATAGTATGGCCCACGCTTACCTTAGAAATATCACCCCTTCTCCTACAAGATATCTGCACCAAAACATCAAGACAATCCCCCCCAGACTTGTCTTTCTAGTCTGCCTCAGTCCCACGAAATTTCATAGGTAGATATGATTCACTCTTTTGATGTCTCAAATGAGGATGGAATATGCCTATATATACAAATAGATATGACGATTTCCCCTTATGGAGGTGACTTCGACCTTGACACTTGTGGAGGAAAATTCAAATTTCAAATTTTCGATTTTTCCGGCCTCGATAAGGTCATGCCTTATAGAATTTATTTTGAATAAATAAATATTTTTCTTATAAAAATTTGGTTATCTTTAGGTCAATTTTGATACTCTCTAGAAGAGGAATTTAATTTAATGATTATCTTCATCAGATGACCTTCCTTGAGTGGAATTTGGCCCTAGTTGCCAATTTTAACACTCCCTCTCAACTAGGGATAATTCCACCTGCCAGTCCATCATACCATCCTGTCTTCATATACCATCTTTGCATATCATATAAACTATGTTAAACAGTGATATATATAATGAAGAATAATCTATCGAGAGTGAGTCATAATACCTTGTCACTCTCCACTGACAAAAGTTAGCTCTCATAACCAGGGGTCAAACCGCAATCAGATTTGATCTAGGGTGATCAAGTTGTTTGAACATAATTCATCCTAGCCATAGGGAGTATGAGAGTACACGATGTGTCCATCAGTAGTGTTACCGTCCCTATCCACTTTTCCCAACTCATTGGCTAGATGATAGGTACTTCCCATGTGTCCCGGACTACATGGGTAGGATGATACTGAAGTAACAACATGGAAATAATATATCACATCCTTCTCACAACCACATGTAGAGAAAAAAGTCATCACATCCTACAATCACATATCACAACCATCATAGGAAAGGATAAACCACATCCTGTGCACATGAAAATCACCAAGAGTAGGGAAAGGATGAACCTCATCCTACATGCATGCCAACCAATCAATCATAGGAAGGATCCTACTTGTGGGTAAAGGATGAACCAAGTCCCATCGACATGTCAACAATATATCGTAGGGAATGAGCATCCTACATGTGGGAAAAGAATGAACCACATCCCAACGACATGTCCATGCATGAAAACTAGCAGATGCCTATATGCATCTCTCACTAGGGTATCTACAGGATAAGGTGAATCACTCATCCTGATCATATTCCATAGGAGAAGGTGAACCACTCATCCTACACATATCTCATCAATCCTAGGGGAAGGTGAACCACTCACCCTACACACATTACAACCACCATGGGGGAAGGTGAACCACTCACCCTGTACCTAGTGTACATATAAGGGAAGGTGAACCACTCACCCTATGGTTGATCATAGCTATAAAAAGTATCCCCAAGCTCGTAGGAGCTCCCAGAGCTCAATGTTAAACTGGGGCCCTCATAGAAGGGTCTTTCCATGACTCCCAACCTTTCTCTGAAAGAAGATATTGTTCTTACCAAAATAATTTTAGAGGAGGATGGTAACCTGTATATCCATCCTACAATGATGGGGATTGATAGCTTCATAATGTACCAAAAATATAGCAGTAATTGTTTCTAATGATGAGAGCGGAAGTGGAACAAAAGAAACATCCTCAACCAATCAAATTTACTATAATAAACCATGCATGCAGCCTCAATAGTGCTCAACATAAATATAGATGTTCTCTTTCCACCCAAGGCATTGCCAAAATATTTATGTGATCTTAGATTCTGGCAGTGTATCTCTGACTATAGAATCGCAAAAATATCTCAATAGATAGCTATCAATATAAGAGGTTTATCCATAGACTGACTCGGAGTATTCAAACTGAGACATATGAATGATAGGGTGTTTATTAAGAACATCAAAGAACCCATATGCAGACTAGCAACTTGACCATTTCATCAAACCTTTATAGGGAATAGGATATCAGGGTTGGTTATTCCTTCTTTGACTTTAAAAAAAACTTCCTATAATATTGATAAATGAGAGGGTCATCAAAGAGACATCATCAATAAAAATCATATCTCCCTTTGAACATCAGGAAAGTAAACATGCTCAAAACATACCCATCAAGCTATTTGCAGCTTTCTATTAATCCTTTGGTCCATGCACCAAAGTCAGCCAATCATGTTGCTTCTTAAGGAACAAGAATATCATCATCAGACATCATATCATAATTAGTTGTAATGAATTTCCTTATACAATGCCCTTTGAAATGGTTATCTTTCTTGAAATATTCTATATCTCCCTCTGAAGCCTTACGTTATTTGGTCATCTAGCTTTCAACGATGATTTTTATAAATGATGTCTGCCATGCGCATTTAAACTACTCAATCCATTATAAGGATGATCTTCTCAACCAAACATATATATAAATATGACCATTTATATATGAAGAGAAGTTGACAAGTATCTTTTTCTTTGCCTTCTGAATTATATCATCTTCCTTCGAATTCTTAGACTAGAGGAAGTATAATCATCAACTACTGCACAAGGAACAAATAATGCTACTACATCAGGGATGTCCATGTTGGAAATTGGGTTCAACACTCCCCGTGTGTTTCGTGACATGGACTAACCACCTCTAGTGGATCATAACTCTGGCGATTGTAGCAGAGACTAACGCCTACGGGTTTTGGTCTAACGACAATCGTGATTCCAACAGGTGGTCGCAGAGCGGCAGGTCTTGAGTTTGAAACTCACCCGGCTTGCATTGGGGGGGAGATTATTGGACATTGGGTTCAACGCTCCCCGTTTGTTTTGAGACATGGACTAACCACCTCTTGTGGATCCTAAATCTGGTGATTGTAGCAGAGACTAACGCCTGTGGGTTTTGGTCTAACAGAAATCGTGATTCCAATAGTCCATGGGAAAATCATCTGCTAAGTTGGGAAATTTACCAGAGCCTTTGCTAACCTTCTCAGGGACAAGAGTAGTGTAGTCATGCCTATCACTTGTCATGGATATAAATCATGGTGATAGTTTGGACAACCCATATTAGAAAGATCAATAGATGTTGCGGCTATATTGTTAGTGGCAATATATTCATTTATGTTGTATTTAGAGACTCCATCAGATGGTAGGGTTTCTCTTTGCTATCATGGATTGGGTCATTTCAATCAAGATATTCATAGCCACCTTTGTACTTCATCAAAGGCCCGTAATGTGATGTTAAGTTCTTATAACTGTTCTTCAAGATTGAAGACTTCAAAGGTACTTCATCCCTTATCCAAGATACCAAAGACAAAGGTACTGGGATAGATCCTTGTGGCTTCTTCACAGAGGATAAACAATCGAAATATGACAATTCTTCTTTTCTTATAATGGTCTATTTTCTTTAGAATATCTCTTTAATGATAGTTTCAGATCTAAAAGTTACGAGGGATACTGACTCAGGAGATATTTTTCCAAATACGACATAATTCTTCTACAATACTTCTCCAAAGTTGAATTCTAACTATTGCAAAAATGAGTCCCTCTGATACAAGAATAATTTTCCAAGGTAATGTCCATAACAGGAGCCTCAAACATATATTTTGAACTACTAAGGTAAATAATAATGGATGAAGGACCCCTTATGCTCAGAATATGCTCTAGACTTCTTCTTTGTCATTAACTTGAGTCTACCACAAAAAAATAGAAACTGAAACCTTCATATGCTAAAATATTTCCCTCACCATTTTACAGGAAATAGGTCAGTGACCTAAATTATTTTCCGCATATAATGATGCTCAGGAATCTACCCTAAGCCATATGATGACTCAAATCAGGGATCATGATGTAAACAATACTTTCGTGCTATAGTACATACTTTGGTCTTTACTTTAAGAAAATACCTCTGGCCCTTAATTGACCAGATGCTTGAATAGTTGTTAGAATAGTACGAGGTTGATATAACATAAGAGGAAGCTAAAGATGACCTTATTTTGATGCATAGGATGATGTTTAGCACAAGTGTCTAATACTGAAGCCTTTGTACTTCTGACCTTTGGAAACCCTTATTAATGTATTATTTAAAAATGAAATCCTACTGTATCTGAACCTTACTGCTACAGTATAATGTTAATGATACGTAAAAAACCCTTATATTTTCTTGACAACTGTAGAAGGAATCCATACTTCTTGTTTAAAAACTATTATTGTTGAAGGTAAAATACCAAACTTAGGTCAACAGTAATAGAACAAGAACAAAATTCAAATAATGGAAGGAAGGTTTCAGTAATTTATGTTCAAAATATTATTCTTGCTTGTGTTATCACAAAATCAGACCTGATAGGCTACCAATCAAATCAATTTCATGTAACTATTTCAAACCAATATTTTGATTGAGGCTTAGCCTCCTCAACCTGAGAGGGTTGTCTCAAGGATTAATGATTTTTGATATAAATATAGATGGCTGACTCTATGTAGGGTAATAAGCAGAAAAATTATAGATATTGGTTGTAAAGCACATTAGCAAGTATACATTGGGCTTATGGAGTCAAAATAGCTTCAATAAAACCAAACAATCTACTTAGCATGGAAGTCAAGGCATATTAGAGTTCTAGTCAAGAGATATACATATGAAACTGTAAAACACACAGTCAATTTGTCTATGAAGGAAGTAAGAGCATCAATGATGAATTATGAGTAACACAAGCAAACACCACTGCAATAGGGTAGTAAAAATATGCAATTAGAACAAGAACACACTATAACTCTTTATGAATCTGAAGTTGGCTAAGTAGGAAACTCCGTATAAAGCTGAAAACCAGTCACTTAAAATAAACATAGTCCTTTGCTAAAAATGTCCAACCCTTCACTAATTTGACTTCTTGGTCTTAAATAGACCTTTACCACATGAGATGAACTCATCTTCTACTATATACTTTGAATTCCTAACTCTTGACACCTTGCATAACCATATTACATGGGATTTATTACAAAAAGACAGCTAATCTACTAAACAGTCCTAATACAAATAGGAATAAAAATCTTAATCACCTATCTACAACCACCTTATCTTAATTAAGTTACATCCCTTTCCAAGTGTACTAACACATGGCCAAATCCAAATGATAGACTTCAACTCTTCATGACCATGATGCTGACCTCCTTCAAAATAGGAACAGTCTCCTATTTTCTAGGCATAGGGTTCCTTGCACTTGAAACATTCTGACCAGCATGAACTCATTATTTCGAGTTCCTTTGTTGTTGGAAACTGAAATAAAACCTGAAAGAATCCTCCCTAAGCTCCATGTGTCCAAAAAAAATCATTAAACTGTTCAAATGAGCTGAAATAGACTGTGCTACGAAAACAACACAGTTTCGTAGTGCTTTTCAAAGCGCTACTTTTTAACCCTTGTTTCTTCAAAAATTTGATTTCTTTCCTCAAGAATTGTCTTAATTATCTCTTAATAAATGTTCCTTAGAAATTTCATATCATAATTCAAACTTTTTCCCTTCAAAATTTGATTAGAAAGAGTGAAAAAAGTTGCTACAGCAGTTTCGTAGCACTTTTCACTCTTTTTACACTATTTGCGCTACGAAACTGCTAAGTGAGAATTTTTGTCCAAAATTTTCCAAAGTGGAGAATGAAAATGTTCCAAAAACTCAAAATCAACCTGATTCCATCATTTTAAAAACATATCAAGTGAAAAATACAATCATTCCAGCCTTTATGACTTCTTAACTTCTTGTAGATTTCTCCTATTTTTTTCCTGAAAAATAGCTCTTGAGCTAGAGCTTATATCTCCTAATCCATGATGTATTTTGAGAAACTTGAGAACGTTTTTGTAGGTAATTATGTCTTTCCTACAAAACTTTTTTTTTTTTAAAAATACATCTCCTGCTGTCTAGAAACTTCCTTTGGAAAACATGTGTAAAACAGGAAAACCATGTTTTCTGAAAATAGTGCTTCAAAGAAAGCCTTGTATCTCCCAACTTATACCACTTGTGATAAAATTGAGAGAGGTTATGGTATATAGGGCTATGATTAAGGCAAACCTCTTTCATAATTCCAAAATACGTTTTCATTTGGCCAGAAATGGAACTTTAAGTTGAATGCTAAACAATCATGTATAGGACAGTTTTGTAACAGCAGTTTCGTAATGCATTTTAATTTATCAATTTATCCCACCTCATAATGAATTCGAAGAAAATGATATAGGCTTTTGTAGCTAGGTCTGTTAGGAATAAAAACCTCTTTCAGGTTTCCTAAATAGATTTTATGTTGCTCAAAAACCTCCTTGGACGTTGACTACTCAAAACTAGAAAACATAGTTTTTTGCTTCATAACTTTCAGTAGTTTCGTAGCACAAATCAACTTTTTTGAACTAGTGGTGCTACGAAAACGTGGAATCTTGGCTAATTGTAGATTTTTTACCTGAAACTTTATGGAATGACTTCTAAATGGAAATTATGGATATTTGAAAATGAATGGACCTTAAAAAAGACTTTTTTTGAACTTATGGATGGGCTTTGAACTTATGACAATCTAACCTATCCTTGATAAAAACCTAAATTTAATTCTAAACCTAATTTGAACCATAAGAAAAAAAAAAACATGACACAATGATGTTTTGAAAATTTTTGGGTGATAACAGCTTGAAGGATATTCTCGTTCAGGATGAAAGCAATAAACTCAGTGACTACTATGCTTCATACCTCTTGGATGACGAACCTTCCAATACGAGAGATAGAACAATGTTGACCTTGACATTCCTAAGCGTTGTTTTTATGTTAAAAAAAAACTTTCTCTACAAAATTCAAGACCAAGCGTATAATATATATAGGTCCTTACAGTTAGCTTCACCCTCTTAACAAACACAAAGACAAGTACAACGGTGTAGTAATAGGATTCCAAAATACATCACTGTGGATCGAATCTCATGGCTCACTATTTATGCAACTTCGGAAATTATGTAAGGCTTGATTAAGATATAATCCATTTGGAATATAGAGACATTATAAGAAACATTTAATCTTGAAAAGAATAGAATTTATCTTTAGATAATGTGTGCAATTTCTTTAGAATAGCCCACAAAGAATCTCTGGAACAACTTCAGACTTAGAACAAAATTTCCTCCATAATTTCTTGGATAAATTCTCAGATATTTCTCAAAAATTAACAATGATACAGACTCAATATTGGTTGGTTAGTTCTGCAAAATATCTCTTGATGTCAATCAAAACACACCTTACATACCTGGTTGACTTCCAACCTCTACCCAAAAGGCTCAAGTTTCTCTTAGGTTTGGTGCCCATATTCATTGATTAGGGATTGCATAATCAAATTTTGGCAAGAAGAAATATATCAGAAAGAAACAATACAAAATATTGCTACTGCCAAAAATATGGTCATCAAGTTATATGTCCATGGTTTAATCAAATTGTGACAAGAAGAATTGTAGCAGAAAGAAACAATGATAAATATTTCTAGTGGCAAGACTATTTCAGCCAATTTATAGGCCCATACTTAAAGATAGTACATGGAAGCAACAAGTCCCAACTGAAAATGACCAAAATCTCAATTATAGGATTATAAAGGATCATATTCTTGACCCATCTATAATCGAGTAGACAACAAAGATCCACTAATGTTATAGGCCTACCCAATTTGGAAGGGTCAGGCGTGTTAGAAAACCTAGTGTGTTAATTAAGAAAGTGCAAGTAATTTAGCTAGTACAAAGGAAAAGGCACCAAATTAGAGTTCATGTCACGCAATATGAAAAAAAAATTCTTGTAATGTATGTTAAAAGTATGGGTGCGGTTCAAAAATAATTTTTAAAATTTTTCATACCAATTTTTTAACTTACTAAAATTATCAACATATCTAATGAGTCAAGATCCCTGGAAGGCGATTCTTAAGGTATGAAAATGACAAAGATCTATAGATGGAAGCTCTTAGGTGTGGTTCAGTGCAAGACCAGAAATGGCATGATTCTCTCTTCCATGTGGAAGGTGTTTTGGGCAAGGCAATATTTGAAGGGGTATTAAAGAGCTTAGGCCTGTTGGTGATTTGGAAATTTCCACCCGGGGCTCTGGGAGGTCTCAAATTCAAGTTGAAGTGCTGGTAGATTGGTTATGTGTGCTAGCTGGGGTATTTTTAGCTAGGTGTCCACTTCCAAATGCAACAGGAGGACTCTATATTCACTATCAGGTACAACACTCCACATGGCAGCTAGCAGAATGTATAGAAACTGCCCAAGGGACTTTAACCAACACAATTGTGAAGATCAAATCTATCATCACAGAAAACATAATAATAATAAATAAATAATTAAAATATGAAAAATAAGAGGGATATTCTGAGTGTACTTTTCATCATGGAAATGCGCAACTACTTATAAATCACTAGGTACAGTGATAGCTCATACAAGAAGCTAGGATTGAACACCCTCTTTCAAAAAGGCAGTTTCAAATTCTTTGTTGCTATATGAGAGAAGGCCATAGAGTAGTTTGTTGTATAGAAAAATCATGAATCTAAACAATAGAAGTAAATTCTCTTTGGACCCAAGAGAGATGTAGTTGTTATTTGATAGTGTCTATATGCAAATTTAATAACATATGACACCATATGAAAGGATTTGGAAATATAGGATAATCTACTCCAAAATCCCTGAAGTAATTTTGTTTACTGTATAATGTGAAGTTACACAAATATCAACAATTTAGGAAGAGGAAAGGTGCCATACAAATTTTTTAGAATTTAAGGATTCTGCATTATATTTAATTTCAACAAATATATGGAGTTTTAGATTAAGAATTACTTTATTAAGTCCTAATTCTTCCATACCCCAATTCATGGAAAATTCATGTGTTATGGCATGTCCATTAACCTGGAAAACCCAACTTTAGAAGTACACATGCTTTGCATAATTCAAATATCATCTACTTTCACTAGAATTATGTTAAGTCACATTTTTTTATGCAGTTGGGAAACATGTTAGAAGGAAAACAATCTAAGGAGAAGAAAATTTGCTCAAGATTCCTTTAGCTAATCAAGATTTGCAAGTCTAAGTGCTTATAAGCACCAACACTGACACAAAGCCACCCAGATTGGCTCAATCAAAAGAAAACAATAAAATTAATCAGAACAATAGTGCACATAAAAAACAATCTTGGTGAAATACCTTCTTTCAAAAAATTTATTATGTTTTTCTACATTTCTGATTTTTAGTAACTAACATTGAACTACGAGATGGGATTTCTAAACTTATTAAAAACACCTCCCCTTACTAGACATATTTTATGTTGGAATAGTATTATCATTGATATGTATGAAAATGATTTCAATTTTACAAGAAATGTTCTTAGTGACAAGAGGCAATTTATTTTCAACCAATCTTTACCTTTTACATGAAAGTTTAGATCCACAAAAAAATTGACTAAACTCCCTAGGTCAATGATTTTGAGGCAACTCAGAACTGTCAAAACCTGCACTAGAAAGCTACCCTAAATTCCTAAGGGTCATTGTAGGGAAGATTGAATATCCAAAAGAATAATAGGACAGAACATAAGTTCCATGGCCCTAGGAGGATGTTCAGGTTATCCAAGTGACCATGGTTTCCTGACATTGGCCCAGCCTTCATGGCCCTGTGTTCTAGCCCAGTTTGGGTAAGGTTCCAAATCACACATCTAAATGCAGGTAACTAAAATCATAGAGTTACTTTTGACATGGGAACCTAATAAGAAGAGTCAGTTTGATTCAATAACATCTATGTTTAACAAGCATAGTGCCACATTTTTCCCCTATGCCTCACCAACTCAAAAACAAAAACTCTACACCTGTTAGATAAATATTTTCTTAATGAGATGAGGAATTCCATATGGATTGTCATTAAGATAAAAAAAACTAACAAGGAATGAATTTTATGGATAGCTAAGCATAGATTAGAATATTTACATAAGGCTACTATAGAATTTAATCTTGAATCATTGAAGGCAACCTGTGGAGAAAAAAGCATGAATAAGAGAACATTTCTTTTAGATTTGAAGTTTGCAACGAATATCAACACCTGTCAGTCTCATCAGAGCATCAAAGCTTCAAGGAAGTAATAATAGCATCAAAAGAAAATGGGAAATACAAGGTTTCTACCTACTTTAGGTGAGTGCAAACAAATATTATTGGGAAGAAGAAACAAAGGAGCCATGACAATGACCAACCAGACTTTAAACAGGTCAATCAAAGTGGTGACCAGCATGTAGGGTATGTTGCAAGAAGAGGAAAAAAAATATTGAATGAATCATATACTAAAGATAGGGGACAGAAAGGGAATGGGGATAATATAAAACCAAAAGGAAATATATTTTTATTCATGCTACTCCTTCACTGAGTAAAAATGGAGGAAGACAATTTATTTTAGTCCCTGCATATATACTACCTTATGAGTAGATTTAAAGGCTTCAGCTGGCTTAACCAACTTTTCAATCAAATCATAGTGAGCATCAGGATCAACAAGAAGCCCCTAAGTGATTTGGACACAATGGAACAATATATTACCCCTTTCCTAGAGTCCATCCTTCAAGATCATATTCATGACCACCTTTGATGCAGAAATCTGATAACCATAACAATGGATGATATTTGCAGCCAAAATTTTCAAAAAGAAATTATCAATTCCATGCTTTAATAAGGTCATCATATGTGGGCACTAAATAGTGGCAACAATGTTAATATTTCAGCCTTATAGCAAGCCTAACCATTGCATATATTATGAGAGAATGGTTGAAAGTGAAAATTTCAAATCTGAATTTTCAATTTGCAGCCCCTTATGTGAAGAAGAAATCAACATTTTCATCCATATGGAAAGTCAAGGGGTAAGGACAATTGTCCAAAAGAGAAATATATAAGAAAATATTGGTCTTACAGAGAAATTTATTTAATATCTGCAATATCATGCTAGTGAGATGGAATTTTTAGATATGGGTAGCAGCTATATCAACCCAATTTAAGAATATATGGATAAATCTTGCAGTAGCTCCATTCTATTCATAGAAGACATTATTATTATGCATATGCCCAGATGCATTTTTAGTTTGGTAGTCACAGAGATTTCAGCATACAAGCAACATATTTCAATGTCTTTGTTTCATATAATAATCAAGCACAAAGGAAGAAGGTAGTGGATTGTTGCCTTGCTGAAGTGGCTACACTGGATCTTTGATTTCACCTAGTCACTTCAAGCATGCTAGAGTAGGGTTGGAAATGAATAATTCCACTTGGAAAGTAGTAGCAACATTTTATTTTTTCTGGGTTGTTTCTCATGTATAATGATGAGATTTTGGGGTTCTCACATCCAACAAGGTGGAGAATCACCTGGAATCATCGACTTCCATCTCGTGTCATTAGGTTGGGTCAGAATATGGTAGAATGGAATCATGTTGAACAGATTAATACTATGCCAACCTTTCCAATGAATGATCAAATCTTCGGCAATTGGTGGTTTCAAGCTCGACTACACAAGTATGCAAATTACAAATATGCTTCCAAAACCCATAGAAGGCACTCACTATGTAATGAAAAATTATAGGGGGTCAGGTGTGGGACAAGCCTACCAATAGAATTTTGCTAATTGGTGGTCATGAGTTCAATCACACAGGCATAAATTCACACATATATTTATTTACATAGAAATGTTTTAGAATTTAATACTAAAATAATCAATTTTTACAGTTGTAATACAAAGGAATTTCAACTCTTTCACAAGATGATGGTCATAAATGATTATAGAGTTGAAAATAGTAAGTCAAAATAGGGTTAGGGTTCATCATATATAATTAAAAAACCATTACAGCTTCAATATATATATATATATATATATATATATATACACACATACCAAACCAAAAAAAAAATTTGAAGAAAATTATGTTTACCTTGAAGAAGGGATGTTGTTATGGTAATGAAAATGTGGTAGAAATATGTGTTGACTGGTGCTTGTAGAAAAAACGAGAAAGGAAATGGATGCCCTTAACGAATGTTTGAATAAAATGCAGTGTTGCAGCATCAAGAGTTGCATGGAGGTGCTGAAAGGCTTGCATAGGCCCCATGTGACCTTCCTCCACTAGAGAGCAGAGTTCCTGGACCCCTTGGTCTATAACAACATCAAGGGATGGTTGCAGGCAGTGGGATAGAGCATCTTCCCCCTCCCAACATTTCAAACCAAAGTGAGAGACGCTCTCTTCAGCTTCTCGAACACCACCATCACTACAAATATTTACATTTCTGGTTGAGATGCATCGAGTCTTTCCATGAGCGAGGCATACATGACCATTTTTAAACCCCCTTTTAGATTGCTTGATGAACCTTGGCTTAAGCTAATATACATTGTAGGAAACCTTTTCTCCTCCCTTGACCTTGAATTACTCCAACACTCATCAAATCAATCAAACCCTAGGTCTTGTGCCTCCATTTCTAGGAATCTTCATAGAAAGTGAATTACTTCCTTGTGAATCCCTAAACCAAAATTGTGTCTTTATAGAAGGCGTCCTAGTGAGATAATTTCATACTTTAACCCGTAGAATACCTATTATGAGTGATCCCTTTCTTACAGATACTTCTCCCATCTGTGAAATTCCATAAAAGTAGGGGGATTTGGTTGTGATGACATTGGGCCACTACCCCATTATTGCTTCTTGGTCTAGTTTATACCTTGTAGGGTTTCCCTCTCCAAGGGTTGTTAGATTTTCTAGCAAAACTCTCTTTTCAACCCTAAGGGTAATTTTCCCTTAAGGGATATTAGAGGTTTAGGCAATAAATATCCTTTGAGAGTTTCGAGAATATTATATCAGAAAGATTGAAAAACAAACTAACAAACAAATAATAATATAAAAAGTTTTCTAAAATATATTGAAGCTGCCCATTCCTAACACATACCACAATTTTGTATCGCCAATTCCTAATGATGGAAAGGAAAATATGTAGAACTACTATCAACATTTCAGTTCATGTCCTAAACCTCATTTCTTTAGGTGGTTGATACACTCAAGGATCACAGGTAAAAGGGTATTTCCATAAGAAAATCATATTTGATCATTAAGAATAAAGTACATGGTGTTAAAATCTCTCATACAAGGTCCTATTCCTACATGTGAAGCATATAGTGTCAAACATAAGGCTATATAAATCAATTTCATTAGAGGACATCATGTTATAGACTATGTCATTATTTTGGAACCCGTGAAATGGGCTAAGAGTCTATGTTAGAAGCCAATTTCACTAGAATCGACTTCGAAAAGGCATGTGACACAATAGAGTGGCCATTGATTCTAGCAATATTGATAGATTGGGGTTTCATCCTTTTTCCATATAAGCCATGAAAACTCTTTTATTGAAGCTACCACTTGTCTTTCCATAAACAAGTAAGATTAGAATGAGTGGTATTGTTCATATTTATCCACCAAGTCCCCCCCTAGTCAATAATCTATATGTGATGGATGTAAAAAATGCTAGGTTATCAACTTCTGAACAAAATGGCTAGTGGCCTTATCAAAGGCACCCCCATCGGCACCCCCTTCCCCTACCCTAAGGATGAATAGCTTGGGAATGTACATTTTTTTGATGATTTCTTGACCATCTTAGATGAGAGAAATAATCATGAATACTTTCAACAGTTTGCAAATTTTATATGAAGCTTCAAGCCCTAGGTTAAAAATGGCCAAAACCAAATGCTTTCAAGTTATCTGGAAGGAGGCTCATGAGTGGTTTGTCTTGTGACTAGAGCCAACCTGGCCAAGTTTTCAAATTCCAGATGAATCCCTTAGCTTTCAATGCCCTTCCCAAGGAGTTAAGAGAAGAAGTTATGCAAGGGAATTCAAAGAATATTGAAAAATAAACTCTTCAACTCATGTCTCTTGCTGCTAAATTTCAGAATTACACTAAGTGTTTTCCTTCCATGCATATTTAATAATCCTTATTAGGATCCTTCCAAACACGCTTACTGCAAGCTCAAAACGTTTCTCGCGAATTTGTTGTGGGCTAATTATGATTGGGTCAAGGGCTTCCATAGACTCTACTGGATTTTATGTTGTATGCCTAAGAACAGGGGAAAATGGGTATTATTACCATTAGGACTCAAGCTCATGCCCTCTTGGGCACAAACTTTGGAATAATCGAACCCTATAGACACTTTTAACCGCACCTGATCCAATCATTATAAAAGGGACATTTGTGGCCAAAATCATAAGGAATGCATGGGAGGCCATTACACATAAGCTGGTCTGGAAGTGTGACCCCCCGATCAAGGATTTCATTTAATGACCATGATCTCTTGTGGCCACCAATAATTCTTGGAGATGGAAACCCTCTCAGTAAGATAGCCTAGTTCTTAGTCAAGATATTATTAATAAAAGGGTTCAATTATCCAAGGGATTAGAATAATCAGATTAGATACTGGAGGACTTGAGATGCTTTGAAAGCTCAAAAATATTGGAAAATTATTATAGAATCCTTTCAACATATGTTAGGTTTTAATGTTCCATCTCTAGCAACTGATGAAAATTATATCAAACATGGGGAAGGCTCAATCAAGATTCCAGATACTTCAACCAATAGACATTGAAAAGAGCTAGCATGACCTCCAAAAAATGCATAGCTACAGAGCTCTAAATTTGGTCCTAGAAATGGTAGATAGATTAAAAATCAAGAAGATTAACTAACCTGTAAATCAATCTTAGTTGTTTTAAAATATGCCAAAAGCTACTCACAGGTAAACACCAATTCGAGTGCAACATTTTCAAGCAGGGATATTTTCTATTGTAACCATTTTGAGAGGAATGATCAAAGTAATACTAGTTGAAACTTGAAATAAACAGGTTTTGGAATGCTTTTCCAGATCAGTTGAATATAATGCCTACAAAATTTTTGGTACAATCTACTAATAAGTTGCATTATAATGCTCCTTCTATTGGAAAAATATGACATGCAATATCTGTGAGGGTCATTGACATCCTTCTAGTTTTATCAGCACTGGCAGCTTAGGGAGATATTATAAGGGTTTTTCCATTTGGTTAGTTGAATTGGTACCTCTGACATGTTGAAACTTATGATGGCCAAGCTGCAATTACATTAGTGGAAGTAGTCTAACTTAATAATTTTTCTCGACCCAAATGATGGAGCTATGTTGCCTCTTTCGTTTCCTGCCATGACAATAAAAAAATTTCCAACTTGCCATACTTTTAGCTCTTGCCTTCTTGTTTATGCCAAAAATTGCAAATGCTTCAATATCCATCACTAAAGGTGATTTGGGGAAAATAAATTCAAATGGAGAACTTTTATGGTCCCTCCCAATATGGAGCATTTCCAACCTAGAAGAAATAACATCATACTTGGTAGTGATGAAATTATTTTTGAACTCCCAATGTTCTGTTAAATGCATTAGGCATATGTTAAGGGTTAGTTAGCCCTGGAATAAGATGACTTCATTATAATTAACCTAGAAGAAATATTATCATCATGCTCAGTAGTGAAAAAATTAAGTTGAACTCCCAATTACATAATATGGGCTAGGCATACACTAAGGGTTACTTAGCCCTACAAGAGAATGACCGTTATAATTAGTAGTCACCTTACCAAAGACACTTGTGCCAATTACTTCTTTGTGCAAAGTCATGCTCAATATTTCCATGTATGTGTTGGTTTCGTGAAAAGTATGAGAAACCATAGAAAGTTTACTACAATTTTCGCTCATAAAACAAGCACAAACTCAAACCCAATTGACTCAAATATCAATATATTTCTTGGTAAACAAGGGATAAGAAAAAATTATAACTATTCTATTTTTCTAATCAAATAGGTTCATACAGTTCAATTTAGTGAAATTTATCGATACATCAAAAATATCGCAATAAATTACAATCATTTCCAACATCCTAATATTTCTATGAGTTCTATCAATATCACGGTAATTTCAAAATTGTATTTGAAATTATAACAACAATCTTCTTATTATAAGTTGTTATTACTTTGCACATACACATTGTATTTTTTGAAGCCTACCAATATTTGTCAATATTTCCGATAACACAAGCTTATGACCCACCCCCCGGTTGATATCTTGCCAATAAATATATTTGCAACATCAACTTAAACCATTGGTGTTGATATCTGTAGTGATAATCATGTCTTCTTACCTCACTACATACCCTTGATAACTTAACAAATTAAAATGTTGGAATCTGAACTCGCTGATGTCAGTATTTAGCTTCACTCTAATGTTCTTTGTTTTTATTCATTCATTGAATTCTTTGTAAGTATCAACACAATAAACTAGTCTTTCATATTTTCTTTCATTTTTATTATATTTATGGTGAAACTTTTAGATTCAAGGCCTCCCATCATTTCTATTGAATTTTAGTTGAGAAAACTAAAACAACCTTGAAACTTATGAATTTTCTTCAAACACGTTTCGTGACAAAGAAGTGACAAAAATAATAATTTAAAATCAGATTGTATTCTATATTTTTCTAGCACAATATTTAGGATGGCAACTAAATTAGAACAACAATGTAGCACCCTGAAATGTTTACCATTAACTTATTAAAGACAAGATTATCGACAAGATTATCAACAAGATACCTATATCTCTATTAGAAGATACAGGATAGACATGGACATTCCAAAATAGCATAAGATAACTTCTAAAAGGAAATAATTACAGTAACATTCAAGTTTCAAAGCAATCTAAAAGTTACCTGTGATCCTCTTATATTTCTTACCCAACCAACCCTGAGGAAGTTGCGCAGACTTAACGTTCTTTTTATTTGAAGGGGTTTTGAAATCCTTTGAAAGAAAAATATTCTCAAAACCTTGTTCATCATTATCGTGATGACTATTAGCTGACTATGTTCCATCTACATGACCTTTTTGAAACACATTTTTAGAATGTCCATGAGCATCTACTGTTGAACTGTTGCCAGCCTCTTCACTTAATGGGATAGCTTCCCTGAGCTGCTCCAAATTAATATTAGTGTCTTAATTTATAATAGGCTTTATAGACCATCCTTTCTATGAAATACTTTTGAAGGGTATAATTCGAGACATAGCTTGTTCATCATCAAGGTCCTCACAACTTTCTTCATAACTGCTTTCAGAATTCATTGTGTCCTCTTCATCATTTGCCCAAAATTTCTTCAACACCTCTTTCCAACAGCCACAAATAATCTTGTAAATCAGAAAAAATACCACCTATATCATCAAAAGAATATTTTGTTGTTTCCTCATCTATATATGAGGAATACATAATTTCATCCTATTGTGAACTTCCAAATAACTCAGACAAGATGGTGGAAGAAATTTTTGCGCTTGTAGCTTTCAATATACTGACAATTTCATTATTAGATTGCACATGTCTTTCTGCACTATCCTCTATGTCCTATTATAGCATTCGACAGCCATCCTCATTTGAAATTGAAACATCATAAGTATAAATGTGCATACCTGCAATCACCAAAAATCCTTTATCTTTGTGTTTATCTGCATTCTTCTCCTTTTTTCTCTTGGGTTGCTTCTGATTTTTTTTTTGAATTGTATGTTTCTTCATTTCATTAGGAATTTCCTGAGCTCTGTAACTTGGTCCACCTTAATTTTCTATGCCAGGTCCATTCATGTCATCTGTTGTTGCATTAATTACTATCTTCTCTACATGATATCCTAATCCCGACCTACTTTCTCCACTTAATTCAATATCTGTGATTTTATTGTAAATACCATATTCTAAGACAGACCCTTTACTAGGATTTTTGTCAAGAAAGATAGCAACATGAGTTTCTGTGGGCAGAATGACAGTGAATGGATAGTTACTTGTGCTAACGTTCACTTCAGTTGTTGAATGTATAATCTCCTGAGACCAATCGTAGGATATGCATTTTTTATTGTAGTTTCTATCATCACCCAAATCGAAAGGAGAAGGCACAGTTGTGGCATCCTTAATAGGAGAAGTATAGGAAACAACTTTGGTTAACTTTTGTCTAACATCCATTTTCTTGGGAGTACCTCTTAGCTCATGCCTTCGACCCCTTCCGGGAGTAGAAAAAATAGGTTTATCTATATCAACAGACCACAACATGCTCCTCCTACCACGTCCTGGCATGCACGAAGGAAACCACTCAACTAAAGCTCCACCCTCTACAAATAATCTCTGACCAAAACCTCCTCCACGCCCACGCAAATGATTCCCATTTTTCCTCACCAGATTACCCACTCCCCTGAAGTTACCCCACGAAGAAGGCCCATATTCTTGCATTTCATTTTCTCTCTTTGCCAAGCCACTGCCATGCCTCCTTGTACCCCTTCTTGAGTTTCCACCCATTAGGGTAAATCGGAGCTCGAACCACTAGAGTCCAAAACCTGATCTCAAAATTTGATTAAACCCTGGTCTCACAACATGGAAATGATGACTAGAGGAGTATCAAACTCCCTCCAAACAACCTAGGAAGGAAAAAAAGTAGCGGGAAATTGTGGGAAATTATATTTTCCAAACTCTGATCTCAAAATTTGATCGAACCCTGGTCTCACAACAGGAAAATGATGGCCATAGGAGTAACAAACCCCCTCCCAACAACCTAGGAAGGAAAAAAAGTAGCGGGAAATTGCGGGAAAATATATATTTTAATAGGTCAATTTTGGATGTTAGAATTTCATTAAATTATATTTTAACAGGTAGTAAATTTTTATGAGGCCATTGCTATGGGAAATCATGTTTTCCCTTATGTTGTCCCCATTTCAGTTAATTTTGTGTTTGTTATTTTTTTTTTCATTAAGTAAAAGGAGGTTGGTTGGAATATAGATTATATCTAATGATGAACATCTATGAGTGATAATGTTGGCACTAGGTTCTTAATAAAAATTATAGAATACATGCAAGTATGTTCATATAAGGAGGGAAATGGGACATGATATTTACACATTACTTAAATATCCTCTAACTCTTGAAGAGGTAGAAAATATCTTCAAATCTATGAATAATGTTAGCAATAAACTCAAGTAGTTGTAGGTAGTCCATTATTTTAGGCGAAATTCACGTAGAGCTCAAAAATACCCTATTATAAGCTAACCATAGTTTATAAGACCTCTACATGTGTTGTTAAGAGAGACATGGGATAAAATTTTAATAAGGGAAATAAGGGGTACAATAAGATCGATGTGTAGCACCTACTGAAGTCACCAAGTATATACCCAAACCATCAAGATGACACACTTCTCTGAGTAAAATTATGAAATGCCATGGAACAACTCAACTTAGAACATATAGCCAAACCATCCAGACTTACAATACAATTCTCAAGTGATCACAACAAAAATAATACACATTGGAGATATCATATAGACATGGATCATACATATCAAGTCAAGACCTAAATATGCCTCAGAATCAATTAAAAATGACTAACATAAATTGAGAGTGACACAATTAAAAATGACTAGCATAAATTAATTATTCATATACTTGTTGCACTAGTTAGTTGGTCATATTTTTATTCTTTGACTATAGTGTTAATTTTTGTTAATCATTTTTAATTTTTTCACTTATTATCTAGTCATATGTTTTAGTCCTGGACTAAATTAGCCATTTAAGTTAGTTGTTTTTAGTTTAGTCACTTATTATCTAGTCATATATTTTGTCTCTAGACGAAATTAGTAATTTAAGTTAGTCATTTTTAGTTTAGTCACCTAAAATTGCTCAAATTTAGTAGTAATTCCCTTGAAATAATTGTGGTGACTAACTTTTTTAGTCACCTAGTCATTAATTTCATCATTTTCTACTAGTGTTTTTTCTTCCAATTGTTGTGGTGTGAACCTTGTAGCTTGTGGAAGTCTAGAAGTAGCAACACTTCCATATTTATAGATGTGAGTGGTAGGCTTCCTTGTCACCATAATTTTACATTCAATTCTTCTTGCCAACTTGAATGCCTTCTCCAATGAATCACGTTCCCAAACGCAAACCTCATGTTGGATGTTATCCTTTATATTCCTTATGAAGACATCAATCACGTGTTCCTCTGGAATATCAGTTACCCTTATATTCAATTTTCGGAAGTCCTCAATGTGCTCCACCATTGAGCCCTTTTGTTTAAGATTTATCAATTGGCTAAAGAAGGTGTTGCTCTTTGTATCCTCATAATGTGCTATCATTTCTTCCGTAAAAATTGACCAAGTGAGAATAATTTTACGGGAGAAAATCCATTGATACCATACAAATGTATTTTTTTCTAAATATAAAGTTGCAATGTGTACCTTTTGTGTGTTTTATACATTATTGAGATCAAAATATTTCTCCATTAGTAGTATCGATGTTATGGGATCCTTGCCATCCAACTTCCTGATATCGATCTTTGGAATATGGTGGGTCTTCCATCCAAAATTCGAGTTTATGAAAACACAATTAACATTTATTTTGTTCTCATCATGAGTTTCCTATACTATCTTTTCACACTTAGGAATAATTTCTTGTATCAACTTTGTCAAACCTTCCTTTAAACCTTCCATGTTTGCTTTTAGATTATTCTTCATGTCTTCCATGTTGTCTTTCAATTTTTCTTCAATCTTAGCTTCCATGTCTTCCATGCCATTCCTCAAGCCATCCATATTAGCTTCCACACATTTCTTCAAACCATTCATATTAGCTTCCATGCCCTTCTTCAAACCATCCATCTTATCTTCCACACCTTTCTTCAAAACTTCCATTTCATTTTCTGTTGCTCTTTTCGAGAGTGAAATTTGGTGCACTTGCTCTTGTATTTTTGATATATCATGTTACACTTCTTCATCTTCATGGGTCATAGTATAGTATTCTTATGGATTAATGGGTGTTGAATTCTTTTTAGGAGGCATTTTAGAACCCAATACTGATATCTATGTTTCAATATTCCCTTCGAATTACTTCAAATAGATTTTTCAAACAAGACTTTTGCAATTTGAAAAAACAAATACACACATTTTTCTTGCTTTTGAGGAGCTTGATATTTAGCTAAATTATATCTGTTATTTTGGATCTTCAAAATATGAAATTTGGTCTTGTAGTAGCCCTCTGAATCCTCTTTCGAATGCCATAGGTCTGACCTGATTTGGATGCTTCAAGACAAAATTATGCCCAAAATCCCACAATGACCTAATTATGGACTGGTTCAGTAGAGCTCTGAAATTGATACACAAGAAACTACAGTCTGTTTAATTTCGACCACTTTTTGCAGAATTCCAATCCGATGCTCATAGAAAGAGTTATGAAGATTTTCCCAAGGTCACCACTTTTAGATGAAATTCGGGAGCCTTCAAAAACCCTAACTTCCATAGATCATATCTCCGAAAATATTGTGAACCAAGCTCTAAAATATTTACACGAAGTTCCTCAGGATTTTGGCTTCACGTGATAAACGTTTTAGCTTCTGAACATTCGTAGAAAAAAATTTAGAGTGAAAATTCCACGATGGCCTGTTTGGAGTAGCAAAACCCTATAATCCAAAGCTCTGATACCAGATGTTATGAAACCAACTCCAAAAATAGAAGAAAAGAGAGATCAAAACCTAAGAAATAAGCCACTTCAAGGGGGAAAACTCCTTTACATTACATAGATGAACAATCCTTGGATGATACAAATGACAAAACCTCCTTCTATTTATAGGAGTTCATGGGATCACAATATAATCCTAGCCGACCTAACAATAATAATGTAAGGGCACAATAATAACAATATGGGGGTACAATAACAATAAGGGGGCTACACTAAAAATAATAAGGGACTACACTAGTAATATAGGGACCTAACACAATTTTACTTGGAACTCCACAAAAAATTGTTAGAATCACAATTTTGAGATGTATAGTTTGCATAGTCTAAGTTCCCCATGAGTTTTTCAGGGTGTTGAATCCATTTATGCATTCAAAAATGCATTTAAAACTACCAAATATGACAATTTTTCCTGAAATTTTATCAACGGATTCTTGCGAAATATACCAAATATAGACAAGTTAGAAAACATCATTTTGAGCTCTTTATACTTTTTCCCTTAGGGAGTTCATCCTAGACTTATTATTTCCTTTTATGGAGGCCATGCCAGAAATATTTTTGTCCTTTTAAGGAGGCCATCCCATATTTTTAAAGTACATATTCAATTAGACAAAGTTATATTCCATCAAATGTAAGTGTGGTTTATAATGTTGACCCCTTTCACTAGTCACTAGGAAAGCTCAACATAGGTTGAGTCTTATAGTCTTACATAAAATGTATGAGATATTTTGATAACTTTTAAAAAAATCTAGTGGGTATAACATATAGTGCATAGAATAATATTTCCAATTAGCCCTTATGCTCAGTATATGAAGTGTGTAAGTTACACATATCAGACATTTTCTCCATCACTCTTAAACTTTTGATTTGAAAATGACCAAGGAATTACCAAAATTGAAGCTCTATTTTTATATTATGTGTAAATTTGAATCTAAACCATTGATATTTACACCATTAAACATTAAAAATAACATACAAGCACAAACGATTATAGTTTGATTACTTTTTTCTTTGGAAAACCATTATAACTAGCTATATTTATATTGAAATGCGGATATAAAGGAAAAGGGTACACATCATGAATGTTTTCCATTATCTATGTTTAGTCTTTCTAGGTGTAATAATGCATTTTCATTAGGAAGTAGGAACTAATAGTGCTTCTTGTTGCGGGTTATGTTGTGCTTCATGAAGAACGTTGGGTAGCTTCTTCCTACCTTGGTTGAGCAAAGTATTTCTTTTATTACCCCCTAATGGTGTCCATGCACTTGCTATTCCTTTCAAGGGGGACTATATTAACAATTTAACTATCCTTAAAGTTAACGGGTCAACTTCACAAGTCTCACCATTAACAAGCACATAATTTTTTAGTTTTTGGCTCCCCTTACTTGATTTTGTGGTTTATATCCATTAAATCTAGAGGATGATAAATGTTTTTTGGAATCATATGGCCTTATCTAAGTTGTTTAGTCCTCTATGTCTGAGTTAACTACAATACTTGAGTTAACTACAATACTTGACAACTTGATATGAGCATGCCTTGCTTTTTTTAGATACTAGTTGCACCTATATATCCAAGTAAGGATTTTAGTCCAAATTCTTTAGATATATTTATTATTAAAATTGGGTGACTTTTTAACAATAAGGGCTACAACACTTTTTTTTACTACGTGAAGGAAACATGATATTCACTGAAATAAAATCATAGATTGATGCAAACATCTAAGTATCTTTGTGATTTGGCTCATGGATAGTTACTTTTGCATTATATATAGATATCAAATTCAAAATATTCTTCAATTATTGATATCATTCATATAGCAATGGCATGGTATATTATGTCTTTGGTGTAAATTTTCAAAGTGAAATTGAGAGGATCCCAAAAAGTGTAGGGACTCTCATAGTCATTGATAACATTTGAGAAATATAGTCTTGTTAGGCTTATTATGAGCTCCAAGTATTTTGGATTTTGGAAAGGCCATCCCCGGGTTATTTTTTACATCCCAAACCCTCATGTATTTGCAAAGTACATGTATAATTAAACCATGCCATATTTTTTCATATGTGACCATAAATTGAATATTTTTTTTTTAATTGTTGACACCTTTCACTAGTCATTATGTGGCCTCCACATGAGCTAGGTATTTTACAAAAAATATTAATAATTATATTATATTTTTAAAAAATAAAAAATAGAATGGATATACCTCTAAAAAAAGGTACATATCTAATTTGATTGGGTTATATTTTGTCAAATGTAGGCACAATTTGTAAAAAAATTATTGTTGACACCTTTAACTAGTGATATGTAGGCTTCACGTGGGCTTCGTCTTGAAAAATATATAATACGACTTAGATTATATTTTTAGAAAATACAATGGCTATACATGTATTCCTTGGAACAAGGTTTTCAATGAACTCTCATTTTCCTAGTTCTAAGTTCATATGTGAAATTTATGAAGTGAATAAGCTTCGCATCTCCTTCGTTTTTGCGCGGGTGGTAATGATTTCATAGTTATGACTTCATTAATTAAATTTCATTATGAATCAACCCGAGAGATGAAATTTAATTGAATAATGATCTATATCTATTCAAGGATTTTACAACACTAACTCATTTGCATGGTTTTGATCTCCAATTATTTAGAACAAACATTCACAAGATCATGGCTAATTAAAAGGTAGTAGTTTGGTGGTAGAAGTTCCTATTTTAAAAATTGCTCGGAGTTAGCTGTTAAAACTAGCCATTAAAAACTAGTTGTTATTTAATTAATTAGTTAGAAAATTAAAAGTTTTTTAATTTATTTAATTAATTAGTTAGGAAGTTAAAAGTTTTTAAAATAATAATTTAGGAAAAAAGGTTAAATTATAAAATTCGTAAGGGAGAAGGGGTAACTTATAGTATAGGGGAAAAACATAAAAAGATTAAATTAGGAATGATATAATAATTTGGTAAAATGATAAGGGAAAAGGGTTAAATGAAGGAGAAAAAATAAATAAATAAATAAATAAATATATATATATATATTTATTTATATATTTAAATGAATATGTTATAAAACAAGTAAGGGAGAAGGGGTAAATAATAGTATAGGAAATAATATTAAAATAATGAAGAAGTTAAGAGAAAAATAAGAAAGGACTAATATACAATAAAATAAAAAAAGGGGGGCAAAGACATATAATTATTATTACAAGGAGTGGAGAGTGGGGCAATATATATATATATATATATATATATATATATATAAGAAAGGAGATAATATAATATAAAAGGTTCAGAAAAGAATAAAACCAAAGGAGGAAGAGAATAAAATCAAAGAAAACAGTGCACGGTGGCTGAGTCACCTTGAGAGGGTCGGTATCCAACTCTCACTTAGTTTCCACCCATCATATTTGTTGAGATTTCTAGGATGTCTCTCAATTTCAATAGCCTCCCTCAACTTTCTATGATGGAAGTGATCCACCCTAGCAATGACTTTGGAGTCTTCAATGCATACATGGTGACATGATTTTCCAGCGTGCTCTACAAGAACAGAAGTGCGGGATCGACTGTGCCTAATGTCTACATCATGCTCCTGGATTCTCTATCTAATGAATCGACCAGTTTCCCCAATATAGGGAGTACCGCAGGAGCATGGAAATAAATAGACACCTTTCATGTCCTTTGGGTCTATAGGATCCTTAAATGATCAGAGAGAATTCTTGATGGTAATGATAGGCCTAAAAGAAGGGGCTACATTATTTCTCTTGAGGACATGGGCAATTTTGTCCAAGGTCCCTTGGATAAACGGAAGATTCACTTTAGAGATAGGATCCAAATGAGAGGATTTGTCTCTTGAGCCTTTAGAGGCTTTTTGGAAGGCCTTAAGACCTTGAGATTTGCTATACCCATTATTCTCAAATACATCTAGAAGATGGGATTTTTCTGAATCAAAATGGCTATCATCAGATATTCGAAGAGCCTGGGTAGCCAGAGTGCAGAGAACACCAATTTTTTTAGCAGGAAAGTGACGAGAATCAACATGAAGATATTGTTCAGTGTGTGTCTTCTTGTGGAAAATCCAGTGAGAGATCGAACCATCATCCCTTCTAGAGAGAAGAATATCTAAGAAGGGAAGGAAACCATCAAACTCAACCTCTATTGTGAATTTGTTGTAATCAGACTGGGAATTCAGGTGATCAAGAAACAAATCTAACTTCTCACGACCATGGGGCCAAATGACACAGGTGCCATCCATAAACCTATTCCACTTTCTTGTGCGAAATTGAGTAGAGGCCAAGGCCTTGATTTCAAAATCCTCCATAAATAAGTTAGCAACAACAGGGGAAAGAGGGGAACCCATGGCCACCCCACAGGTTTTCTCATAGAACTCACCTTGGAAACTGAAAAAAGTCGAGGTGAGGCAGAGGCCGACCAAATTAGAAGTGTCCTGGTTTGTGATTCGCTTAATGACCTCAATAGCTTCCGGGATGGGGATTTTGGTAAATAATGAGACAACATCGAAACTAACTAATAAATATCCAGGCTCAAGCCTGATGTCCTTCCATTCATGGATAAAAGAGGTAGAGTGCTTCACATAAGAATCAGTAAGCCCTACCAGGGGTTTAAGCTTTCGAGATAAGAATTTAGCGAGATGATAAGAGGGACCACATATTGTGTTAACAATAGGTATTAAGGGGGCCGCCGGTTTATGAATCTTTGGAAGGCCATAAATCCTAGGGGTGAGGGGATTAATCTCAATAAGCTTCCTCGAAAGGGGATTAAGAGAGGGATCAGACTTAATGGCAAGGGAAATATCCTTAGAAATAGATTTAAGCGGATTCTTCTTAAGCTTAACATAGCTACCACTAAGGGAAAGATGGTCCACCATTTTGCTGACATAATCCAACTTATCCAAAATAACAATAGCACCACCCTTATTAGCCTTAAGGATAACAATGTCAGGGTTGCTTCTAAGGGATTTAAGGGCATGAAACTCGGGCTTGCTCAAGTTACTTCTCGGAGGCTTTGCCTTCCTAAGAATAATGGAGCAATCTTGCCTAATAGATTCCTTAATATCATTAGAGATATCCTTGATTCCATACTCTATGTTACAGATAATGTCATCAATGGGGATCTTCCTAGATGCCACAACAAAGTTAAGCCCCTTATTGAGAAGATGGAAGACAGAAGAATCAAAGCTCAACGAAGACAAGATAATAACATTTTTCGAAAAGGAAAGATTTTTATTGCTCTCAATAGAATTAAAATTATTAATGTTAATTTGATTATTATTATTATTATTATCTATAGTGTAATTATTAATAATGCTAATATTATTATTCTCAATAAAATTAAAATTATTAATGTTAATTTTATTATTATTATTATCTATAGTATAATTATTAATAATGCTAATATTATTATTCTCAATGGTACTACTATTATTAGTACAAGTTTTGGTTATTAAGAGGATTATCATTGTTATATTAGTTAGCATTATCATTTCTATAATCATTGCTATAATCCCCTATGTAAATGTTGTTGTTATTATTATTTATTAATAAGTTACCATTAAATACCTTATTTATATTGTTATTAATGTTATCTAAAACCAAATTATTATTATTATTAAAACTGATGTAGGGGCATTAGGCCCAAGACACTTTTTGTACATAAATAAACATAAGGGGGGTCTCATGTTTTGTTTCCCCACGTAAATATTAATAGTTGGGTTATTTTAGTTAATTTTAGAGAAAATTGTAACTGCCCGAATGATTAGTGGGCATAACAAGTGATAGGCCGGTTCAGTCCATCTAAGAGTTAGTCTAATTGGGAACTGTAGGAATTTGGAAAGTTGTTGAATCATCAAAGAATCTGAATCAATTCATTGGTGATAATTGTATAAAAATAAACCTCTATGACAGAGTCGAGAGACTTGCACGAAGCCTACACCTAGACCTGCACAGACCTGCGTAGAGAGCTGCATAGGGGAAGAAGGCCATCAGATTGAAGATCTGGCCTGCCAGTGGTTGTAATTCAATCCATTGTGTAAATAAGAAATGTTTCAGTATATTTGTGCCTTGTGGATTTAATTTATGTGTGAATGTATATCTGCTTTTCTTGAATAAGTTCTGTGTGAATATATGGATGCATCCTGATGGAGGATAATCGAAATCCGTGATAATTAAGAACCCTGTGATGGGATTAATGGTGCTCTGCATACAGTTAGTGGAATCGATGTAAATACTATCGACACTATCGATAGGGGAGTGATAGAGCCGTGAGTGTAGGCCACAACAGAGGCATGGCTTTAACCCATGCATAACGATAGTGGTGTTCATTGGACGAGCACTGTATAACGAGGAGCGAAGGCGAATTTGAACTACGTTAATTTGAATAGGCGAAACCTGGCGTGAAGAAGGAGCGGAACCTTGAAAATGAACAGTGAACGCGGTTTAAGGCTGGAAGTGGTTTTTATCGCATCAGCTTTGCAGCGAAAGTGGTATTTGAGAATCACGAGCGATTCCATAGAACAGTCGACACGTGGCGTTGGGCGAAGTTCCAAAACTGCCATCACTGCGTGCCATCGCACGTTAACGATTGACCAAGGAGGTCGTGCGATATTTTTGAGCGCCATCGATCTGGAGGGGAGCCATCGGACGACGGTCGTATGAGGAAGATGCGCAAAGGTTAACTAAAGTACGGTGTGTGAATTTGATTGGACTATTGATCATATACGTGGGGCCCAGAGTCAAAGGTTTATTAACTTTGGCTATAATATTATATGGCGGAGATAAAGAATTACCTCTGGGTCGATTCGTGTTGTGGGAGTATGCATTAGTGTTTATGGAAGAGCAAAGGTTGGGGTTCCAATTTGGATTGGCTCACCTTTCAATACGTGGGTTGTTATTAAGAAAGCATTTTTGAATGTCTTGGGGGAGGTCATTATTAAAGTAGGAAATTAGATTAATATATCAATCTCAGATTGAGATATTAAAATAAAAGCCTTATATTAATTGATTAATTATCTAAGTGCCAGACCAAGAAAATAGAACAGAGAGTGATTGCCGGATTGGGGAGATGATTTTGCATGAAATATTGGATGCATTTACACACAGATTGAGGTTGGGACCAAGGTAAACCGGGGCCATGGGTGGCCTCGCTGTCAAGTGGTATCAGAGCTAGAAATTAGTTAGCTCATTGAAAAGTTTATTTTGGAAATGCACATGTACTGAACAGGAAAGAATAGTTGATGTTTGAATCTGTTTAATAGAGAAATTGCATATTTGATTTGGCATGCAGTGAAGGTCTCCAGGTGTACAGAATCTGGATTTGAAGACAGAATATTGCAACAGGTAGATGCAGTACAGGTGAAAAGAAAAGAACAAGATCATTCAGGGATCTTGAGAGGTAAGATGATGAGCCTTATTTGAACTCTGGTTGGAAGGATTTGTTTGCAGAATACAGAGTGCAAGCAATTGAGGAAGAAATCTCAGCAAGGGACAGATCACAAGCTTTGAGAGTAGTGATAGAAGAGTCTAGCAAGGGATTTTAAGTGCAGAAAGAGTGTGGTAGAACCTGAAATAATTCCCAACTGAGGTTGGATGAAAGAAGAAAAGCGGTGTTCTTGAGAAAGTTTCAGAGTGAAGCCTAGAGAGCAGAGAGAGTGCTCAGAAGGTTCCTGAGAGAGGGGACCAGTACTTGCCAAAATTCGGAGCTCAGGAGAGAAGCTTGGTGAGTTAAGTTGCAGCAAGAGAGCTTGCTGTTGCAGAGGCTTAGTGCAGCTTGTGAGTGAAGAACTCCTAGAGAATATAATGGCTACTGAGAGCCATAGCAGGGATTGCAGTGATTGTAGAGGTTCTGAAAGAGGCCATAGCAACAGAGTGTGGGAAGATGCCAAAGAAAATGGCATGAGGAAGAGACTCACAGATGAAGAGTATTGGAAATAATTTGCTGAGATCAAGGAAGAGTTCAATGAACTGAAGAGAAGGATAGAAGAAAGCCAGAGAGTTGGTTCGCTCATGAAGAAGAAGATAAAGTGGCAGAGGCTACAAAGGAAGAAGGAGTAGATGATGAATGCTCAGAAGAAGAAAGAGATACTCAGAGTGATTGAGTATTTGGAGAAGGACTTGGAGAATGAAGCTTCAAGTGGGACCCAGGGGTCCAAGAGCCTTACATCTAACATATTTTGTATGTTTGCAGGAACAGCAGGTGAGAAAGAAAAAACTGCTGATGTTGTCACTGAAGAAGAAAATGGAGCAGTTACATGTTTTGAGGATGTCCATGCACAGTTGGAGAAAGATTCTTCTTTCCAACATATTGGAAGCAGAAGAGCTTTAGTTTGTGATATTGGCCAGAAGCTAGAGGCTGAACAGCTTGAGGACTCTGAATAAGAGGCCATTGAAGAATCTCTGGAAAATATAGAAGACTTGGAACAACAGAAAGATTTGGTGACAAAATCACCAATTGAGACCATGAGGTCTTGTGTTTTTGCATCTGACGAGTTGTGTGTGAATGCAGGTGTTAATGAAGGCAATTCACATGATTAAAATGTGATAGATGAATTTGATTGTTGCCAAGTAAAGTATGATGAGTATCTTTCAGATGAAGAACATATTGAACTAATGCAGTAGAAGGAATTCATTAATTCCTTATTTGGTAGAAGAGATTGTTTCAATGGGGTTGATGATGAGTTTGTCATTAATGCTGATAATGACAGGCTGCTTTTGTTAAATGGCCAGGTGGAGAATGATGGACAGATAGCTGGAATATTTGTAGAGATGGGAAATCAGGATTTCATTCTGATGAAGACTGAGGAGATAGTGACAACAGAAGATAGAGAAGATTGTGGTGAGATGCCAATATTGTGGCATGAGCAGAGGACAGAACCACAGAGAGAAGGTGTTCAGATGGTAAGGATAGATATGAATGGGAAGAGGAAAGTTCCTTTTTATGAGCTGGAGAAAAGAGACATCCTTGAAGAGTATGGTGCAGAAGAGAGACTAGCTAACAGTCTCAAGAAATTTTTGAAGAATTGGAATCAGAATTCTGATGTGCTGATTGAGAAGAAGAGACAGTTGGGACAGCATACTAAGATGCCGACAGAAGAAGGAAAGGCTCTGAGGCCTTGTAGACTTTGTTTTAACAAATGTTTGATGAATGCAAATCTTGTTGATGACGGAGATAAGTTGACAGCATGGGGTAGTCAATTGACATAGAAGGAGAATTTTGTGGAAGAATTTAAACCATGGAATGGAGAAATTGAGTTGCTAGAGAGTATGCTAAATCAGCAGGATTCCATACAAGAGAGAAGACCTCAATTTCAGAATTGGGGGTTGCAGAATGTGAAGACACAATGGGATGAAGATAGAAAAGAATTGTTGATTGAATCATCAGTAGGGACCATTGGGTCTTGGGGTTTTGGAATTGATGAAGTGGCTATGTTGACAGGAAAAGCAGAAGACAATCCATCACTTGGAGTTGTCTTAGAAGAATAAGAGTTGTTGCAGAATGAGGATGAGCAGTGGAATGAAGATGAGACAACCATGTCTCATATGCAGGAAAATATTATTGCTATTGGTAGCAGAGAAGAATTGGCTTGTTCGAATATCCCAAAGAAGACGGAAGAAGCTATATGGCAGACTGTTGGGGCTGCTACAACAGTGGAGAACTAGAGTTTCACTCTGACAGAAGATGAAGATACAGTGGCTAGAGAACTTGATTTTATTGCTAGATTCACTCAAGAAGAAGGAAGGAAATTGCTGAAGATTTCCAAGGCAGAAGAAGATGCTGAACCTGAGTTGCAGCATGGAGAAGATTTTTTTGGCCAAAGGAGATGGCGAGAATTTTTGCTGAAGATATTCAGAAAAGAAGGTGAAATGCCATAGCAGCAACTTGGAGTGTTGCTGGAGAGAGTGCTGAAGCAACAAACTGAAGTGTTGCCAGCAGAGGAGCAAAATTTTTACTGTTGCAGAGAGGGGATGGATGATTGGGTGGTGAATAGGGCAGCAGTGAGAACTGAAGAAATAAGAATGCAGCAAATAGAAGCAAGCATCCTGCAGTCAGAGGAAATATTAGACAGAGAAATTGAATTGATAAGGAAACTGATGCAGAAGATGCCTCAGAAAAGGACAGCAGCAAGAATGCTGAGAATCAGCAGCAGCAAGAGGAAGACAGTCACAGACTGTGAGGGCATAGCAAGTGTGAAGATGCAGACCAAAATATGGAAGCTAGGAGGAATGCGAAAGAAGAATGCTGCAACAAATAACCAGTTGCAGAACAAAGTATGGGATCCAAGCAGATAAAAATAAAATAAAGCACATGATCAGGAGATCATGAATCATTTGAACCTGGGGAGTCTGATGCAGGGGCATTAGGCCCAAGACACTTTTTGTACATAAATAAACATAAGGGGGGTCTCATGTTTTGTTTCCCCATGTAAATATTCATAGTTGAGTTATTTTAGTTAATTTTAGAGAAAATTGTAACTGCCCAAATGATTAGTGGGCATAACAAGTGATAGTCTGGTTCAGTCCATCTAAGCGTTAGTCTAATTGGGAACTGTAGGAATTTGGAAAGTTTTTGAATAATCAAAGAATCTGAATCGATTCATTGGTGATAATTGTATAAAAATAAACCTCTGTGATAGAGTCAAGAGACCTGCACGAAGCCTACACCTAGACCTGCACAGACCTGCGTAGAGAGCTGCATAGGGGAAGAAGGCCATCAGATTGAAGATCTGGCCTGCCATTGGTTGTAATTTAATCCATTGTGTAAATAAGAAATGTTTCAGTATATTTGTGCCTTGTGGATTTAATTTATGTGTGAATGTATATCTGCTTTGCTTGAATAAGTTCTGTGTGAATATATGCATGCATCCTGATGGAGGATAATCGAAATCCGTGATAATTAAGAACCCTGTGATGGGATTAATGATGCTCTTCATACAGTTAGCGGAATCGATGTAAATACTGTTGACACTGTCAACAGGGGAGTGATAGAGCCGTGAGTGTAGGCCACAACAGAGGCATGGCTTTAACCCACGCATAACGATAGTGGTGTTCATCGGACGAGCACTGTATAACGAGGAGCGAAGGCGCATTTGAACTACGTTAATTTGAATAGGCGGAACCTGTTGTGAAGAAGGAGCGGAACCTTGCGGATGAACAGTGAACGTGGTTTAAGGCTGGAAGTGGTTTTTATCGCACCACCTTTGCAGCAAAAGTGGTATTTCAGAATCGCGAGCGATTCCATAGAACAGTCGACACGTGGCGTCGGGAAAATTTCCAAAACCGCCATCGCTGCGTGCCATCGCACGTTAACGATTGACCAAGGAGGCCGCATGATATTGTTGAGCACCGTCGATCTGGAGGGGAGCCATCGGACGGCGGTCGTATGAGGAAGATGCGCGAAGGTTAACTAAAGTACGTCGTGTGAATTTGATTGGACTGTTGATCATATACGTGGGGCCCGGAGTCAAAGGTTTATTAACTTTGGCTATAATATTATATGGCGGAGATAAAGAATTACCTCTGGGTCGATTTGTGTTGTGGGAGTATGAATTAGTGTATATGGAAGAGCGAAGGTTGGGGTTCCAATTTGGATTGGTTCGCCTTTCAATACGTGGGCTATTATTAAGAAAGCATTTTTGAATGTCTTGGGGGAGGTCATTATTAAAGGAGGAAATTAGATTAATATCTCAATCTCAGATTGAGATATTAAATTAAAAGCCTTAGATTAATTGATTAATTATCTAATTGAGATATTAAAATAAAAGCCTTAGATTAATTGATTAATCATCTAATTGAGATATTAAAATAAAAGCCTTAGATTAATTGATTAATTATCTAAGTGCCAGACCAAGAAAATAGAACAGAGAGTGATTGTCGGATTAGGGAGATGATTTGGCATGAAATATTTGATGCATTTACACACAGATCGAGGCTGGGACCAAGGTAAATCGGGGCCATGGGTGGCCTCGCTGTCAAAAACCCTTAACCCTATGAGAAGGATTTAAACATTTATTTGAAAGGGAGGGTTTAGGGTAGTTGTTATTAATAATATTAAGGCTAACAGAGTACTCTCGAGAGAATTTACCAAACTTGTTGCCGATGGAGAGAGCTGAGGGGGCCATGGTAGTAGAGCTGGACAATGACCGCGAAAGAGAGTCCGGAGATAAGTTTGAGGCAGAGCCACTCCGCGGCTGCCTCCGGAGCTTGGTCAAATCCACAATCTAACCATGAAAAGAAGAAGATGTCGAATCCAAACCTGCTGACGATGAAAATTCTACCTTGCCCGTAGAGACTGTCAGAACCAAAGAAGAAGCGCTTCCAGTCAACACGTTCTGGAAAGAGCTCTGATCCAGTGCAAATTCGTTTATGTCCAAAGGATTATATACGCTTAACAAGCTAGCACAAGAAGATGAGAACCCCGCGTCATCTCCGATATAGGGAATCGTAGCCCCATCATTTGAAATGGACTTGCCACTCCTTACAGCCGGATTCCAAACCCCCATTGAAGAGGACTGCTGCTCCACTAAAGAAGAGGGTGAGAGCACCGAGAAGCCCAAGGACTTCCTACCAACCCACGAGCTGAGAGCAGAGACTTGCTCTTTGCTAATTCTAGATCTCCCCATGCACGAGGAAGCCTGCAAATCTAAGGAGCGAGAGGTTGAAAGCTTCTCAAACTTTAACGCATGCTTCTTTTTCAAAAATTCTTCCACCTGAATTGCCTTAGCCGTAGAAACACCATCCAAAACGCTCCATAGAAGGGGAGAAATACTAAATTCTAGATCCAGATGGAGAGAAAAAAATACTATCATAGATAATGTTAACATAGATAATAATGATAATCCTATTAATAACCAAACCTGTACTAATAATAGTAGTACCATTGGGAATAATAATATTAGCATTAATAATAATATTAGCATTAATAATAATAATAATAATCAAATTAACATTAATAATTTTAATTCTATTGAGAGCAATAAAAATCTTTCCTTTTCGAAAAATGTTATTAACTTGTCTTCGTTGAGCTTTGATTCTTCTGTCTTTCGTCTTCTCAATAAGGGGCTTAACTTTGTTGTGGCACCTAGGAAGATCCCCATTGATGAAATTATCTATAACATAGAGTATGGAATCAAGGATCTCTCTGATGATATTAAGGAAACTATTAAGCAAGATTGCTCCATTATTCTTAGGAAGGCAAAGCCTCCGAGAAGTAACTTGAGCAAGCCCAAGTTTCTTGCCCATAAATCCCTTAGAAGAAACCCTGACATTTGTTGTTCTTAAGGCTGATAAGGGTGGTGCTATTGTTATTTTGGATACGTCGGATTATGTCACCAAAATGGTGGACCATCTTTCCCTTAGTGGTAGCTATGTTAAGCTTAAGAAGAATCTAGTTAAATATATTTCTAAGGAGATTTCCCTTGCCATTAAGTCTAATCCCTCTCTTAATCCCATTTCAAGGAAGATTATTGGGAGTAATCCCCTCACCCCTAGGATTTATGGCCTTCCAAAGATCATAAACAGGGAGCCCCCTTAAGACCTATTGTTAACACAATAGGTGGTCCCTCTTATCATCTCACTAAATTCTTAGCTTGAAAGCTTAAACCCCTGGTAGCGCTTACTGATTCTTATGTGAAGGACTCTGCCTCTTTTATCCAAGAATGGAAGGACATGAGGCTTGAGCCTGGAGATTTATTATTTAGTTTCGATTTCGCCTCCTTATTTACCAAAATCCCCATCCCGGAAGCTATTGAGGTCATCAAGCGAGTCATGGACTAGGACACTTCTAAGTTGGTCAACCTCTGCCTCACCTTGAATTTTTTCAGTTTCCAAGGTGAGTTCTATGAGCAAACCTGCGGGGTGGCCATGGGTTCCCTTCTTTCCCGTATTGTTGCTAACTTATTTATGGAGGATTTTGAAATGAAGGCCTTGGCCTCTACTCAATTCTTCCCAAGAAAGTGGAATAGGTTCATGGATGGCACCTGTGTCATTTAGCCCCATGGTCGTGAGAAGTTAGATTTGTTTCTTGATCACCTGAATTCCTAGTTTGATTACATCAAATTCACAATGGAGGTTGATGTTGATGGTTGCCTTCCCTTCTTATATATTCTTCTCTCTAGAAGGGATGATGGTTCGATATCTCACTGGATTTTCCACAAGAAGACACACACTGAACAATATCTTCATGTTGATTCTCATCACTTTCCTGCTCAAAAATTTGGTGTTCTCTGCACTCTTGCTACTTGGGCTCTTCGAATATCTGATGACAACCATTTTGATTCAGAGAAATCCCATATTCTAGTTGTATTTAAGACTAATGGGTATAACAGATCTCAAGGTCTTAAGGCCTTCCAAAAAGCCTCCAAAGGCTCAAGAGACAAATCCTCTCATTTGGATCCTATCTCTAAAGTGAATCTTCCGTTTATCCAACGGACCTCAGACAGAATTGCCCATGTCCTCAGGAGAAATAATGTCGCCTCTTCTTTTAGGCCTATCATTACCATTAGGAATTCTCTCAGATCGGTTAAGGACCCTATAGACCCAAAGGATATAAAAGGTGTCTATTTAGTTCCATGCTCCTGCGGTACTCCCTATATTGGGGAAACTGGTTGATCTATTAGATAGAGAATCTAGGAGCATGCTGCAAACATTAGGCACAGTCGATCCCGCACTTTTGCTCTTGTAGAGCACGCTGGAAAATCGTGTCACCATGTATGCATTGAAGACTCCAAATTCATTGCTAGGGTGGATCACTTCCATCATAGAAAACTTAGGGAGGCTATTGAAATTGAGAGACATCCTAGAAATCTCAACAGAGATGATGGGTGGAAACTAAGTAAGAGTTAGATACCGTCCCTCTCAAGGTGACTCAGGTACCATGTGCTATTTTCTTTGGTTTTATTCTCGTCCCCCTTTGGTTTTATTATTTTTTCTGAACCTTCTATATTATATTATCTCCTTTCTTATATATATATATATATATATATATATACTTGATGATATATATTTTTCTCCCCTCTCCGCTCCTTGTAATAATAATTATATATCTTTTCCCCCCCTTTTTTATTTTATTGTATATTAGTCCTTTCTTATTTTTCTCTTAACTTCTTCATTATTTTAATATTATTTCTTATACTGTCATTTACCCCTTCTCCCTTACTTGTTTTATAACTTATTCATTTAAAAAGAAAAAGAAATTATATTCTTTTTATTTATTTATTTATTTTTTTCCCCGCATTTAACCCTTCTCCCTTATCATTTTACCAAATTATTATATCATTCCTAATTTAATATTTTTATTTTTTCCCCTATACTATAAGTTACCCCTTCTACCTTATGAATTTTATAATTTAACCTTTTTTCCTAAATTATTATATTAAAAACTTTTAACTTCCTAACTAATTAATTAAATAAATTAAAAAACTTTTAATTTTCTAACTAATTAATTAAATAATTAAAAAACTTTTGTTTTCTAACTAATTAACTAAATAATGGCTAGTTTTAACAGCTAACTTTGAGCAATGATGGATCCTTACTATTTATTCATTGAGATCGATTTCCTTCTTCACCTTGTCCCGAGGATGAACCACATGATATGGTTTGAAACGTTGACATAATCCCAATGATGTGATTAATCCGAAATATTTTCTATCTATATATTATATTATATATATATATATATATTTGTATTTTTATTTAATTATATTAAAAAATAACCTTATAAAATTGTAACGTATTGTTTGGGTTAAATGAAACCATGATCCATGTAAATGGTTGTAAAAAATGTTAAGGGATGGGCGATGGTGTGGGTTAAACCCATGACCTCCCACTACCAAATCAAATGCCTTCACCAGTAGACCATGGGCCCAACACTTAAATTCTAATGGCACGCACAGATATTTAAGCTTTCACAAACGTGCTCAAACGAAAGGCAGAGGGGACAACCCTCATCCTCCCTACATGACCAAGCGCGAAGACCAAGGGCGAAGGCCAAAAATTAATGACGCCATTAGAGATAACCACTAGTGCTAATACAGGATTAGAAATTAATTAAAATACACTTAAGTTAGCGGATTTTTAGGGTGCACGCTAATTTTGGCAGACTTCTAAAGTTAACTGGCAGTTCTTCCAGTTTTGGTGGAGGAAATTGGGAAAAATTAATTATGCTCTATCTTGAGCATTACTCAACCATGTTTTGAGTGCCAATAGTCATTTTAAACTATCTCATACCTTCTGAACTCAATGGAGTATGTTTCAGAGCCATCAAAGAGATTCTAAGAAAGTGTTTTGCTTCAATTAAGTTCAAGGGGCCATTAGGGCCACCATGAGACAAAATCAGTTTGAGGCTTAGCCAAGGCAGCTAGAGGCCTATTCCAGAGAACCAATAGTCAAAATTGGATATTTCAGATTTTTTGAATGTGATGAGATGGTTTGAAGAGCCTGTAGAGAATTTTTTAAGGCCGAAAATCTTCAGTAAAGTTCTAGGGGCCCTTAGTGCCAGCTTTTGTCAGCAGCAATGCAGGGCTTAACCAGAGCTGCTTGAGACCATATGTAGTGAACTAGTGGTCATTATTGACTGAAAACATCATTATGAATCTAATGACAGAGGTTTCAAAAAGTTTTGAAGACTTCTAGAGGTAGAAAACGTAGCAGAGAATTTTTCATCGACCTTAGTGCCAAGGGGTGACGATAGGTGATTGAGGGGAGAAGCTGATGCGAAGTTTTGGGCAGCCCTAGGCAAACCGTGGAGGATAGCCTAGTTTGGAGATGCAGTGCTCAATTTGAGCAATTTATCAATTGGTATTTTATGCCTAATATGTGTTGGATATATCAAGAGTGGTTTCACTAACAGAAATAGAATTCTGAGGGAGTTTGTGCCATTTAGAAGCTCAGAGTAGCTTAGAGCGTCGACAGAAGGAATCAGGTCAATAGGAGCCTAAAGTTGTTTGCAGAGTTTGGAAAACCATTAGAGGGATATAGATCATATTTTCAGCCCTTTGGATCATTTTTTTATTCATTGGGGTTAAGTATTTACTTGTAAAAAAAATCTTACCATAATCCCAAAGAGCCGAGTCAAGATGACAAAGCTCAAAGGAGACATAGCCCAAGAGATTTCGGGTGAACTCCTAGATTAAGTTTGTTGTTGTGTTTGAATGTTTATTTGCTGCATTATGTTGTTGTTATATATGTTAAATTTCAGCAAGAACAAATGAACTTAAGACACATAAACAGTTAAAATTCTTACAGTACCTTCAAGCATAAATTCCGCATAATGTCAAGTTCAAGCTAGATCATTCAATTTAAACTTAGTGGTAGGTTCTTGAAATATATACAAGTTATCCAAACCATTTTTAGATCATTCCCAGAGTGGTGGGGAATCATAAAAGGTACTACCTCCATCCTGTAAAATGTTTTTTGAAGTCGACTAGAAGTAAGCATCAACCATTCCAAATAAGTGCTACCACAAGGGATCAAGGTTTCTGGTTAATAAAGGTGTAATATGGTGAGTTAGAAATAGATGATGATGAGAGGTGGCTAAAACTAATGGTGATGGGAAACTAGCTTGAGGTCAGAGTTGTTAATACGAGTGGCGACAATAAAAAAAATTCTGATAAGGGTAGCCCTGGAGTCGGTAGGACATCCAGGGTGGGTGTAAGTATGATCTGACTAATGTTATTCCATGTGGTAAATAATGTGCAAGCTCCAACCAAGGTGACTAGGAACTGCCACTAGGTATGAAACCTAAAAATATGGGTGGAAGTGTTTCTCCTAAAAAACATATTTGTACCCTTTCCAAAAGAATGTAAAAGTGGTTTGGATGTACAAACATAGAGATGGGTACCCCATTAACATGTGTGATCCTTCATGATGATGTGAGGAGAGTGTTTTCTAAGGGTGGGGGACCCATTGGTTGGTCTCGGTGCAGGGGTGATGAGGTAGATGAAATGACACAGATGGGATATATTTTTGAGGGTAGGATAGGCCAAATGTGAAACATGGTAATGCATTTTTTTCGATCCCCTATGAAAACATTGGTGGTGACCCGAGAGAGGGGATTTTATATGTGATGAGTAAAGCAAAATGATGTTGATACTTAATGCATAGAAATGAGATGGTTCCTAAGTTGGAGTGTGTGGTCATGGCTCCTGATGGCGAGTTGTGGTCTACAAATATGATGGTAGCCATGAGTGGTGAGGATCTATCGACTGGCGAGGGTGTATATCATGTGTGAGGTGAGGCAATGATAAACATGGTCAAGTGAATCAACCCTATGGTGTATTTTTGGAGAAATTATGTCACGATATGAAAAGCTTAAAGGGAAGCATATCGTGTCGAGAGTTGAATGATACCTGCTCCTGTACTTTTGTTGTCATTGAGTTTGATTGAAAATACGGTGATTCTGATGTACCTACAATATTTGTGGCCAATGCCCCAAGTAAAAGTATATTTTTCAAACATAAATATTTTGGAATAACGTGAATTTAAAAACAAGAGAGGTAGTACTTGAGATGAAGTATGGAGGTGACCGTTGGCCCAAAAAAGAGTTTTTCCAGTAACTGGAATGAAGAGGTCCAATTTGAAGATGTTGAAGTATTGATCATTATGCTTCTTACTGTTTTGAGAATGAATTTCTCGGGCTCTGGTTATGGGCTCTTGGAAATGGAAAAAAAGGGCGATATATAGGAGTAAATGGCCCAATTTAATCTCATTTGTGTCATTGAACTTGAGAGGTCAGAGGCTGTGATCGGAGTGTTTCTTTCCATTGCGGTCAGCCAAAGCACCCGGGATACATGCAGAGAGTGTCAGGTAGGAGCTACAACATCAACCTTCTCATTTTTTGTACTTTTTTGGTAGGTAGGAAATACAGTGGTCCCCTGTATGGATTTTTAGGGTTATCTCTAGGAGTACCACGTGGGTGACTCCAAGGGAGTCACGCGGTTGATGCATGAATCTTTAATCTTCACGCGGGGACCCTGCGTAAATTCTCATTGCAAGTGCGGCGTACTCCACGTCTGTGGAGACATACACACAGTCACAACATCTGTGTCAAAAACATATGCGTTGACCAAACATTGCGGTCAGCACATCTGTTCATTGAACAGAAGCATGCAACGCACACCTGTTCAACATACATATGTGTAATACATGTGTCTGTGTAGGCTAAATGTGTGCAGTCCTCCTAAAGAATTTTTTCTTTGATTTTTAGCTTTTTTGGGGCCAACACTTATGATTTTGATGTTTTTTGGTGGCAGGATGTTGTGGAGGGAGAGAGATTGGTCCACTCTCCATGCTGAGGTGTCAAAGGATCGGTATGTTTGAGAGTATTTAGCGAGATGGGGGTTACTCAAGTTTCTTGACAACCACATTCTCAGGTCGCATGATTGGCTCCTACGATACCTTGTTTGGTGATGGGACTGGGACAAACATATTATGGATGTACATTGAGTTGAGATATCGATATCATCTCAACTAGACATGTACTTTGTGACTGACCTTTTACCTCGTGGGGAGGCATTATCATATCCATTTCCACCTGGGGCGGTGAACATCCGTCCTTCGTTGGAGGAGGAGCAACATTTTGGTCCTCGTGCTATCGTGGAGGGATGCATTGATGTTGCTCAGGTTATGAGTTTGACATAGCATGCTTCTTTGTCTATGATTGTGTAGTTGGTGGGGTTAGCTTTGCCCCATAGAGTTTCAAGGCTGCATATAGTGGTCCTACAATGGTTGCAGGCGGGGCACTTTTTTAACTGGACCTACCTGGCGTATCGTAGTATGGTTTCGTACCTGGAGAAAGTGCAGTGGGGTCAGGCTAAGAATTTTTTATATGCTATCATTTTATGCATCATTATGTATTTGAGGTTCTTCATTCTATGAACTTCTCTTGTAGTGCCACCTATTCCTCTGAGGGACCCTCGGATTCAAAGATGGGTGCTTGTTATTCCTAGCCAGGGAGGGGGTGCTACAGGTAGGTATTGGAATGAAATTATGAAACAGTTTTTTGAGACGAACCCTAGATAATCTTATAGTTTCCATATTATGGAATGGACTTCTGGGTTGATCCGGACATGGGTCTCCCTCAAGGTTATGCTTGGGGGTGAACATATATGACATTTATTTTCTCTATAATTTAGTATTTCTTTCATGTATATATGGATGTGTTTTTTTATGATGACATTGATACCATGCTTTTTTACTTGCAGATGCATGTCCAACAGGCCAGCCATTGGCTTACTTAGTTGGTCATGATCTGAGGGGGATGGATATTATAGGGGGAGCCCAGGCCCCACATAGGTCTCGAGATGCTAGGCCTCCTTTTCATTCTAGACCGCTGGTGCCACCACCACAGATCGAGATGGGTGGACCCTCTGGGAATGACACCGTTGTTGTTCCAGCTAGGGATGTTGCAGAGTTACTCACCCAAACTGAGGCTACTGAGCCTCGCGTTGATGCTGCAGAGGCTTGGTTACGAGATTTCAGATATACTTGGGGAAGGCTTGAGAGAATTACCCATGGGATGCCCACTAGGTGGTTCAATATTTTGACAGAGTTGGTGATGGAGACAAGGATGGCCTGTGAGTGGGCTCATCAATGGACATTGCATAGAGTAGACCTTTATGTGGCTACTATTGCTCTGATTATTTCTCTTGGTGTGGAACTGGGACCATAAGATCCACCTAGAGGGGCTCAACCCTAGACTTCATTATGTATTTACTAGGGCAAGCACCCATTATGAGGATGGTTCCCCATCCTTTTGATGACATATGTTTTCCTAGTGATGAGCAAGTGGACTCATTTTTTTATACTGGGAAACACATTTTATATATATATATATATATATATATATATATATATATATATATATATATATATATATATATATATCTATATATATATGTATATATATATATATATGTATATATATATATATATATATATATATATATATATATATATATATATATATATATATATATATATATATATATATATATAATATATATATATATATATATATATATATATATGTACGAGATGTATTTTGACATCTCTGATGATGTGTTTATGGTTATTTATATGATGATTTGTATATTTATGATGGATTTTAGGTTTATGATGGATTTTATGTTTATGATGGTTTTTTATGTTGCCTATACTCGATGGTATATATGTGATGCATTCCAGTCTAGGATATGGTTAGCTATGCAATCGACTACATGATTTTGACCTCTTGGTACATGCGTAAATGTAATGTGATCAAAATTGTGCATTAATCTGTGCACATGCAAGTATTTCCTAAAAAGGAGTGAATCATGTAGTTGAAAGGTTTGGTTTAACTGTGGTACCACAAACTGGGAATTAAGGAAGACATGTAAATTGGGGTTGCCTTGGAAGGAGGAATCACTTAACAGTCCTATGAAAATGTCATATTTTGCATGATTTTTTATCGCTGACCTGATACACAACCTATTAGTGAGGTATAGTGATCTATCAAGGGAATATATGGCCCAGGCGAAAGTAGCTAAATTTTTTTACCATCGAGAGGCTCCATCAGTGACTCCAAAATAGTATATTTGTGAAAAATCCATCTGTGACACAAGAGGGTGTTTTTAGAATAATTCCATCATGATGAGATCATCATACAAAATTATGGTGCATACATATTCATCTCAGGGTACTGAGGCCCTTCATTTATGGGTGAAATTGTTTGAGATAAATCCCATTGATAGGGTTATTTTATGCATGTCCCCTTAGGCTCCGATAAAATGTATGCTCCTATGAGGAGACAATGTTTGACGATGTATGGACACTTCCACAATGTTTCAAACTTCCCGGGTCCTAAAGATTGTTGTGCGACATTATAATGTAGGAATATCTCTCCCTAGGTGAATGAGCGAGGGGTGATGTTGCGATAAAATGATGCTTTGAACCTCTTCTTTTGGGCTTCATTATGTTGGAGAGACTCTCTTTGAATTTCATCAACGAGTTATATTTTTACCAACCTTTTCTCTAAGGGGTTATTATCAATGATAAATTCAATGGCAGAATGCAAGGTGGCGATTTCACGTTCGATGGGAAGCACGACATCCAGCCCGTAAACTAACTAGAAGGGTGTGAAGCCAATTGAGGCTTTGACCATTGAAAAATACACTCATAATTATGAAAAATCCATGTGGTTCCAATTGGTTTTGTGGTTGTTCACCATAATATGCAAGATTATTTTGATGACTTTGTTAACAACTTCTACCTGACCATTAGACTGGGGATAGTATGGTGATGCAAAGCAGTGCGAACAACTAAGGTGTTGGGATAGTTCTTGGAATATCTTATTTTTTAAATATTTCCCATGGTTTGACACCAATTCCATGGGGACACTAAACCATGTGATGACATGGTTAAAGAAAAACCACGTAGTGGTTTCTGCGGTTTTGTTGTATGTAGGCATGGCTTCCGCCCATTTGGTGAAATAATTGAGAGCCACAACTATGTACTTGTAGTTTTCAGATGATGTGGGGTTGCATGTCATGAAGTCTATGCCACATTTACAGAAGAGGTAAGCTATGATGACTAGGTGTAGGGGAGTTGGAGGGGCTCATCCCTTGTGAGCATAGCACTAGCATCGCTCGCATGTCTTGATTGCTTGAATGCATTTGTGAAAAAGGGTGGGCTAGAAGTAACTGGAATGTAGGGCCTTTTGAGAAGTGGCCATTCTTGATAGGTGGCCTCCATAGGCCCCACTATGGCAACTATATAGGACTTTCTTGACTTGGTCGTGAATGAGGCATCAACACAAGATCATGTCGATGCCTCTCTGGTAAAGTACGTCCTCCAATAGGAGGTATTTGGGAGATTGATGGCATATGCGCCTCCAATCGTCATGAGTGAGCAGAGGTTTGAACTTCTGAGATTGCAGGAAAAGGATAATATCATTTTACAAAGTATCTTCCGTTATTACTAAGAACAGATGTTCGTTAGTTAGTGCATCGTTAATGGGGGATCCTTGGGCTCATGTTGGGAGATCAATGATGAATTCAGTGAGGATGAGCACCTTTTTACTTTTAGGGGAGCTAAATTGTAGATTAAATTCCTGCAGTATAACTACCCATCGTGTGTATTTGTGATTCATCATGTGGTGACTGAGAAAATATCGCATGGAGTTTATGGCTGCTACTACAGTAGTGGTTCGCAACATGATATAGTGTTGAAGATTGTGTATTGCATATACTAGTGATAAGGATGTTTTCTCTTCTTGCTTGTGTTTTAATGCAGGCCCAGTGAATTTTTTTCTTATGTAATATATTATGTTTTCCTTGTTGTCTGGTTCATCCTGGACTAGCATCCCAACAATGGCTACATTTGATGCAGATAGATATAGGGTGTAGTATTTATTCTGGTCAGGTGGGATCATCAAAGGAGTTAAAGAAAAAGTGTCTTTTAATTCTTCAAATGATTTATGGGCCTGTTCATCCCACTAAAAGGGAATTTTTTGACGAAGTAGATGCAGGAATCCTTGCGCGCAAGTGGCATGGTTAGGGACAAAGAATTGTAAGGAGTTAGCCTTACCCTAAAAGCTTTGTAACCACTTCAATGTATTGGGAGGTGGTACTTCTTTTATTGCTTGGAATTTGAGAGGTTTGACTCTAATACCTTTCTAGGAAATAATGAATCCTATAAATAATCTAGCATTGATGTAGAAGACACACTTGATAGGGTTCTAACATAGGTTATATTGTCGATATTTCTAAAAAACCAGACGCATATGCTCCAAATGGTCAACATGCATCTTGGATAGCATAGTGAGGTCATCCAAATAGGCAAGGATGAGATGAGCCAAGTCATGAACGATGTAGTTCATGGCCCACTGCAAGGTGGCTCTAGCGTTTTTAAGGTTGAATCGCATAACTTGGTATGTGAAGGTACCCCAAGGATTGGTGAACGTGGTTTTGTACCAATCCTTATATCGAATATGGATCTTATTATACCTTGAAAACCCTTCCATATAGGATAAGACCTCATGATCGTCGCAATAATATATGACTTGGTTGATGAATGGTGTGGGGTAATTGTATTTTGGAAAATCTTTGTTCAAATCTCGGAAGTTGGTACAAATGAGGATTGTGCCCTATTTTTTCATCATGGGTATAGGGTTAGGAACCCAATATGTGTAAGGGATCGGGTAGATAAACCTAGCTTTGTGTATTTTATCTAGATCATGCTTGATTTCTTCAGCCTTGGATGGATGCAATTGACGTTCTTTTTAGAAAACAGGGAGGGCATTAGGTCACATGTCAATATGATATTCCACAATGGTGGGGCATAGGCTTGAAATCTCTAAGTAATCCCACACAAATATATCCATGTATTCTAGTAATAGGGAGGTGTATGAGGCTACTTCTTTTGGAGATCATGTTGCCCCTAGGGATATTTTTTCCACCTTTCCCAATTTTTTCGTGATATTCACCCTAATGGTAGGTGAAATATTCTCCATGTCACCTTCCTCAAACACATCAGGAATAGGGATGGGATTTTTGAACTAATATACTTTTCATGATGGTAGGAAATATTTTGTTTTAATGGTGTAGATATCGTGGGTTAGTTTGTTTCTAGGCATGAATTATTTTTCTGGTAGAAAAAATGAATGATGGTACATGGTGTCCCATGGAAATTCAAGTTTCATCATGGCCTCCAAAATATCTTCATGAGTGTAAAAGAGGATATATAGGGGGAATTGGTTTATGCAAGGCCCTGAGTAGGGAATTTGGACCTACACTACAAGGAAAAGACCCTCTACCGGAGGTTATAAAGGAGGTTTTTAGTGGTTGTAACATTGGCCAAAATTGTCAAAAAAACATTTGCTACAACATGCATTTATGGTTACGGAGGTTTTGGTGGAGCTTTTAACGGAAATTCAACACACCTAAAAAAAAAATGGGTGGCCGAAGGTTATTGTCGATGTATTTTTCATCAGTGCGCTACTCGGGATTGAATGCACCAATGCATACATCTAGAAGGTGGCCCGGGTAGGTTGAAGGAGAATGCACTGGGCCGTCAAGGTATAAAACCACACCAGGCACAGTGTTGGTGATACAATGCACAGGGCCATTCTAATTGGTCTTGGGATTTGTGCGGTGCCCATAGGTCATCTCAATGCACCAGTGCGTAGACTTATACAAACGCACCGGTGCGCAGTATCACACAAATGCACCGAGATTTATAATTGGTATTGGTATTTGTGCGATGCCCATAGGTCATACTAATGCACCGGTGCATAGAGACACATAAACACACTGATGCGCAGTATCACACAAACACACCGAGATTTATAATTGGTATCAGTATTTGTGCGGTTCCCAGAGGTCGTCCAAATGCACCGGTGCGTAATTCCACATAAAAACACCAGTGCGCAGTACCAGACAAACACACCAATATTTTTAATTGGTTTTGGTATTTGTGCAATTCCCATAGGTCGTAGAAATGCATCGGTGCACTTCAGAATACAAACGCACCGATGTACAGTAACTGACATGCACCGGTTTTTATTTTTTATTTTTTAGAAACATCAACCTGTGATAGTGCAATTATTGTGATTTTTTAAAATTCATTATTCATCAAAAGTCGACACATATTATAACAGTATTCATATTAATGAAATTTTTGTTAATGCATTTGAATGTGATGTTTGGATTAATTTGTTATACATATCATAATTATTGTGATTTTTAAAAATTCATTATTCATCAAAAGTCGATACATATATATCTTATAACAACATTCATATGAATTAAATTTTTATTAGTGCATTTTAATGTGATGTTTGGATTAATTTGTTATATCATATAATCAAATTTCACATCTCCTCATTATAATATTTAATCATCCATAAATTTAATTAGTGGTGTTACATTTCACAGTGACAATGGAGAACACAATAGAATAAATTAAAACATATTTTATTATATATATATATATATATATATATATATAAGACATTCTTTATCATACAAAATGGGACAGTTATTGGTATCCCTTTGTCTTTCAATTGGGACACTATGTCCATTACATTAAACAAAATGTCTGATTTCACAGGATAATATTTCAAAAAACACAATGCCTTGCTTTGATATCCAAACATAGTGATCATCATTATTCTCTTGAACTGTTGTCATTGCTAGAGCTACTTCCATGACTTGGGTTATTTTCAGGAATGTTTTGTTCACGGTGTTGATTTTTTTCTTCTTCTTTACCTTCCATCTACAAACATAAAAATCAACTGTAATGAGTGTATATACATTGGTGAGAATAATGAAAATTGCAATATTAAATAATATACATCAATGTAAATCGAAAAGAAATGGTGTACCACTGCAACAATAGACTCATAAACTATACACATTATTTCAAAACCATGTAACATGCCATCTTTCAAGATTTCATTTGTTGCCGCACTTCCATACTTTTTTTCCTACAAGTTTTATACCCCTTAACAAATCATATATTTAATATATAAAAAAAAAAAATTCTATTAATTATAGACGAAGCCAAGTAAAATAAGATCGATAGATGCTTACAAATTCCACAATTAATTTATGATATGCCAACATATACTCACAATCCATATTTAACCCAATTTCAATCAATTCCTCTTATGGTTCTTCTTTGTATGTTAGCACCTGTTTGAAGACATTCAATGATGATTTTCATAAAGAAACTCAAAAAATACAAAAAATGAAGTCTAGTTAAGTTGTTATAAGGAAGTAACAATTACTCACAAACTTAGATATCAACCCTTTTCTTCCTTTTCGTCTTGTTTTATGTGCTGAATGGGTTCCATTTTCTTTTCTTTTCTGTAAGAAAATACTTGAAAATTAATATTTAAAGCTAAATTGTTTATTTACTGTACCTAATGATCGAAAAAATCAATGACTACATATTAAATTTGAAGCACATTGTTGTTGAGATGGCTCCTCCTGTGATGCAATTTTGTCCATTTCTTGGAACATATCCTTGTACACCTTTCTAGACATTCCTACTGGCATATTTCTGATATCAGCTCGTCCATCTTTTGATATTTTCATAATCTTCCTGAAAATGTAACATGACAGTAAACTATTTAATTTTTATATTGATATATGAAAAGTAAATATAACAAAAGTGATATTTATAAATAATTCTAAACAAACATTTAAAGGAATATTACTTTTTCATTCCTTCTTTTTTATTGTTGTATGTTTTTTCTATTAAAAGTCTGACATGTCGCATTGACCAATTCTTTGGAAACTCTTCCTGTCGTTTAGATAAAATTTGTTTCTTTGAATCATTGGATTGGTTTTTGTATTGTAAGTGGAAAGAACGTCTATGCATTTGTTCCACTAGATCCCTCAAACTTTTGTAAAAGTTTTCCCCCTTTCGTTAACCTCCAGCACCACTCCAGATGAGCTAAGGAGCAATTCATTTTCATTTGCATGTTCTATTTTTTTTCTTTTGTTAGAATAACATTCCTTTTCTGAGTTGTTGGTCCCTATAGAACATTAAACATATGTGAATTAATATATTGTTTGACACATGTTATCTAATAATCTTAAGTATATTATTAATGAAAATTAAAAAAAGAAACTCATATTGGATCGATAGTATTTTTTCATTCACCTGATTTATCCTTTTGCAATTTTTCCATCAAGATTTTACACTCTTTTGGTCTTAGATCAGAGATAATCTTATCAAGCTTCATCATTTTGTGGCTTTGCATGATACACAGTAAACAATACATATTAGTTAAACTTACATATAGTTGAAAAGTAATATTTTTTGTAAAGAATTTACAAAGAACTTGCCTTTTTTGCTTTTCTTGATGTGTTATCAGTATTTTTGTTAGTTGATCTCTTGTCAGTCATTTCTTTATCAATCTGAAACATGTACCATATCATTCATTAATATATTTATAAATAAATTGTCAACTTTTCAGGTAAAAAAAAAAAAATCTCAAGAAACCAGTGTGCCATTAATTCTGTAGGCACCGACGTCGGTGCATGGAGGTATTATAAACACGTCGCAAAAACCATATAATAAACCGTACAACACTCAATGTCAACAAGGAGCACTGGTGCGTTACATGTTAACCACCGCACTGATTAATACAGAGAAAATAATAACAATCATCGATTGTTAGTTTTTGTAGCATAAACCGATGCCATATTTTACATATGGCACACTGATAAAAAAAAAATAGTTTTTTAAATTTTTTATCATAGTAATTTCACAGTGCGCTTGGAAAATACAACACACCAGTGCACTAGGTTACGCTGAGCACACCGATGAAATTTTTTTTTTTTTTTTTAAATTCACGCAAGGGCCAACATGGATTGGGATCCGACTATGCAAGTCGTCCCATGGGTCGGATGTCTTAGGCCTCTATTTAGCAATACAAACCCTATAAATCTAAAATGAAAAGCCCTAATTCTGAAATCACAGAAAGAGGAAGAAGAAAGGGTAAAACAAAAATAATGTAGTGTTTGTTTTTAAAATGGATTTTTTTTTGTGTGTGAAACAGCACATTTGCGGTGTGTCATAATGAAATAGCGCACCAGTGGAGCATTTTACATATGGTGCACTGAGAAAAAAATATTTTGTTTTTCAATTTTTTATCACAATACTTTTGCAGTGCACTAGGTTACGCCGAGCGCACCGATGAAAAAAAAACTATTTTTTTTAAAATTCACGCAAGGGCCGACATGGATTGGGATCCTAATATGAAATTCGTCCCGTGGGTTGGATTTATTAGGCCTATATTTAGCAATCCAAACCCTATAAATCTAAATTGAAAAGCCCTAATTCTGAAATCACAGATAGAGGGAGAAGAAAGGGAAGAAACAAAAATAATGTTGGGTTTGTTTCTAAAATGGATTTTTTTTGTGCGAAATAGCACGTGCACGGTGCGCCATATTTTACATATGGTGCACTCATAAAATATATATATATTTTTAATTTTTTATCACAATAATTTCATGGTGCGCTGGGATAATATAGTGCACCGGTGCGCTAGGTTACGCCAGGCACAACGATGAAAAAAATCTTTTATTTTCTTAATTCACGGAAGGGCCAACACGGGTTGGGATCCGACTATGCAAGTCATCCCATGGGTTGGATGTCTTATGCCTATATTTACAATACAAACCCTATAAATATAAATTGAAAAGCCCTAATTCTGAAATCATAGAAAGAGGGAGAAGAAAGGGCAGAAACAAAAAAAATCTAGGGTTTGTTTCTAAAAATAGATTTTATTTTATTTTATTTTGTTTCTGAAAACTGCAGAAAAAGTAAAAAAAAAAACAATAAAATTTGATTTTTTCTTTTACTACGTAAAAAAAACTGCAGAAAAAGTAAAAAAAAACAATAAACTTTAATCACGAGATCGTTTGATATTCTATGCTACAGTGTTTGAATCACCAGAGGTTTGGAATTTTGATTGTTTGAATACTTCTGTTCAAACGTATTTCCATTCTCTACAGTGTTCTTGTGCTCTGTTTGCTCCAGGTATGTCTCCTGCAAATCTCTGGCTAAATTGTTTTGCAAAAATAGTGAAATAATGAAAAGTGTTTAGTATTTAAAGAAATGTTTTATGAAATTAGATTTTTGAAAATATTTTTCCGCCCGTTTTTCAATTTACCACATTTATTTTCACTTAAAGAAAATAGAGTTGCACTTTTTTTATTTGCGGTTATTCGTTATCGGTGCATCACTAAATAGCACCGCATCAGTGTATCTCTTTATAAAATAGCATCGGTGCACAATACCAAAAACACACTGGTTAAGTGATTTGCACATTATCATGGATAACAAGAAGTCCATTTTTAGGGCATCGAAATTACTTTTAGGTGTGTGCACCAAAATTTATTGTTGATTTTGCTCAAATGCAGATAGAAAATATCATAATTATATCAAATGGACAATTATTCAAAATCCAGCTCGTTCCATAATATTTCTCAAAGTCCATCGTGGAGTTCTCCCTATCCATATTGAGACATAATATTTACTTCAGATTTTATTTATATTTTCATTATCTAATTGAATTTATGTTTTTTATCCATGTCAATCATGCACATCTTAATTAAATTTATAATTTATAAAAATTTGCAGGTCGTTCATGTAGATTCAGCATCGAGTTCAGATGCACAAAATATTAAAATAGCTCCAAAACGTCAGAAGCTCTTATCAGGAGCTGCATACCGCAAGGCTCATTTGGTAGATGAAAATGGACATCCGCTTCACCCTGCAAATTGTAAAAATATTGCATCTTATAGCCACAATCCCTGGACAATGATGGTAATAATTATAATTTTTTGGTTATAGATTAATGTAATTATTTCAACGTCAAACCAATTTATAATCATGTAATACTGTCAATGTGGTTACTAATTTATATCATATATTTTCTACTAATCATGTCCAAATATTTTTCTTTTAAATTATTAGGATTATAGTGATGATGAGTGACCTATCTACCATATTTCGTTGCACCCCACGATAATTTCAAATTGAGAGAAGACTGAATTAATAGAAAAAATCATAGAGGAACAATACCAATAATGGTTGAATCAACCACCGATTCAATTCCTGCTACGTCTAGATTCACCAATTAGGAATGTCTACAACAATAGTAGTTCTTCATAAGATGGAAATGGAGGCAATCAAATAGAGGTTGGTATGGATGATTACTTAAGAGATATGACCACCATAGAGACAATTTTGTTAGATGCATTCCAAAACGATGATCAGCTAGGGGATGATGCTCATATTGCTGACACCTTTTTTGAAAGCCTTAAATTTGCTTCCACCACCCCTCTCTTTGGACCTGGTGGTCAGTCAAATTATACCCAGTTGGGGACAACGATGTTATGGTACAACTTGAAATAAAATTTTGGCTTGAAGAATACATTTTCCTCGGGAATTTTGAGGTAAGTTACCATAAAGTACTCCCTGATATATATTTGAAATATAATCAATACACTACAATAAACATTACAAATGGTAAATTTTATGAACATTAATAATTATATCCAAATTAATGTACATTTATTAATATATTTTTCCATGATTACCAACTACAGGTTATTCAAAGATAAGGTTCTTCCGAGTGATAATGTCTTTCCCAGTAGCCGCGAAGAGGCAAAGAAATTGTTGAAAATGTTGGGTGTTTAGTACATATCGTATCATGCATGTCCAAATGATTTTATTCTATATAGAGGATAATATGCAGACAAAGAGATGTGTCTGAAATGTGGGCATGATAGGTATGATAAATAAAAAAAGGAGGGTAAATCACATACTCGTCCTCATTTTAAGATACTGAGGCACATGCCTATAATCCCAAGGATTCAAAGGCTCTTTCATTGCAAAGAATTAGCTATGTTGCAAGGATGGCATGCCTCACACAGAATTGAGTTGGGATTTATGTGAATCCTAACTTGATTGAATAGCCATGAAGCATTAGAGGATACATGGCTCGAAAAATTCAAGGATGAAGTACGAAGTCTACGACTCAGCATAGCCATGAATGGCGTCAACCCATATTCCCTCTAAAACACTAACTATTATGTTTGGCCTGTAGTAGTGATTAATAACAATATCCCCCCATGGTTGTCTGTGAAGAATGAACGTCTTATGTTGGCTCTCATAGTCCCTGGTAGAAGACAAGTGAAGAATATGGATGTCTACTTACAACCACTGGTAGATGAATTGGAGGAATTATGGGATGGGATAAATGTATACGATGTATCAAGACCCATCATAGCAGAGAGGAGTTTTACGTTGTATGGCATATGTGCTTACACGACACATGATTATATAGGCTTAGGAGTTTTCTCTGGTAAATTACATGTTTAATTTATTGATTTGATTATATACGTAACAATATTATTTCACATATCAGTTATTTAATTTGTTGTAATATTTGTTTTGATCTTCATGATATTCTTTAACGTTCCATGTATATTAATCATATACAATAATCTCATAGGTCTTGTAACAAAAGGGTATTTTGGATGTAAATTTTGTGGACCTTCTCTGAAAGCTAGATGGTCCAAGGACCTACGAAAGCCAATGTATGATTGCTCCAGGGTATTCTTCCTAGAAGAACACCCTTATAGAAGAGTAGCATCCGCTTTCAATGGTAAAAGAGAGAGAACCCAAAGGCCTCCAATAATGACACCATCTGAATGGCTTAGAGCATACGAGAGAGAGAAGGAGAAGGATTTCATAGAAATGTTCGCTTCAAATGGGGAGCCTATGTTCGATGATCCATATTTCTTCGACACCTATCTTGAGAAATTTCCAATTGGGATGAAAAGGAAATCTATCTTTTATAACCTCCCATATTGGGAGCATATTAAGATTACCCACTTATTAGATCCCATGCATATATTTAAAAATGTTTCATCTTCTTTATGGAGGCACATATCATTGAAACAAAGTGACACATTGGCTGTTAGGAAATATCTTATTACTTCAAAAACTAAAAAGAAACATTGGCCAAGACGATTAGAAAGTACGGGATCAGAGGCAGGCATTGGTCCCTCTAATTCATGGTTTTTCAAATAAGGTGATGTCCCATGGATTTTAAAAAAGATGATATTTCTTTGGAAAAGGAAGTTAAAATGGGTGTGAGGGTACCAAATTCATACAGGTCTTCACTATGGCACTGCTTCACCATAGATGACCATTTTTCGGGGTTGAAATCGCATGACCATTTGAATCTTCTAAGAGTACGTATAATGTCAAAAGCATGCTTTTATTATTTGTTATATTAATAAATTTTATCCCATGCAGGGATCATAAAATATAACTGATTTTGTATATTATTGCACGTGTTTATAACTTTATAGAGTCATTATCCTTTCTTCGTGCGCGGGTGTGTGAAACATGAATTCCCTCAAGACCTAGGACGTGCCATATCTAAATTATCTGCATTTGTATGTTCGATCACATCAAAGGAGATTCATGTGGCTAGCATTCCACGATGTCGTCAAGAGATAGTTGAGATTGTTTATATGTTTGAGAAGGAACTTCCGATGAGTTTCATGGACTTACGGGTTCATATTCTAATCCACCTAGTAGATGAGGTTGAATTAGTTGGGGTGGTTTCTTGTCATTGGATGTTCTTCTTAGAGAGGTACATGAAGAAATTGAAAGGTTTTATTCGACAAAGGGAAAAACCCGAGGGGTCTATGACAGAGGGGTACATATCGTATGAGTCCTTCTATTATGCCAGTGAGTACATCAAGTAGATCGACACTGCAACCAGGTGTTTTTTTATCCAGATGTGTTGGATAGGGATTGGTGGTTCGTATTGACACATGACCCTAGATCAAAACATATTTTTGAGAACAATAGTGTTATCGTGCCATGCGAGCTGGAAGATAATGAGGGTGATCATGAGAACCGAGAGTGATATGGTACATGTGTTATTTCATCAATATTTATGCTTTTTAATATGGGCTTTTCGAAACATTATAATATGTATTTTGAAATAATTGGTAATTTTCATTGTGTGAATGTTAAAATCAATATTTCACTTGATAATTTGCAATTATGTTGATCTCAAAAACAATGGCGTACTGCATAAATTAGTTCTCTTTTTTAGCATCTAAGATCATAATAAAATAATGATAATTATAAAGTAAATGAATTTATTTGCATTATTTTTCTAAATTTTATTATGTTACAATAATTCATATTATTCTAAATTTATTATTTTACAATTATTTAAAATTTTACAAATTTACAAATTTAAAAATTTTAATAAAATCATTTCACATTAATACAATTAAAATTTTACAAATATTTTACATACAATTACAATTAAAATTAGAATTAGAATTATGATTAAAATTACAATTACAATTAAATTTTTACAATTTCACATACTATTACAATTACAATTTTAGAATTTTACATACAATTAGAATTTTAGAATTTTACGTACAATTAGAATTACAAATATTACAATTTTACAATATCATGATCATTTAATATTAAATTAATTAATAAACATCACGTTCATGACAACCATTATACAAACATCATATTTGACTAAAAAACAGATTCAAAATCGCTAACATCATCGTGATCATGATCATCTAACAAAACACAATTAACATTATATATTAACATCATCAAAAGACAAACATCAAATATACATCTCATGTCAAATAATTCATGCTATCACATACACATCTATCTGCAAGTTGCAAATTGAATGAGCATATCTAACATGACCTAACAATATATACATCATGATGATCACCAACATGTAAATTAAGTAAAACTGCAACATGAACATAAAATACATGGACCATATATATATATATATATATATATATATATAATTGAATAATGTCAAAAATATACAACTGCAATATAAATTTCATGGATCAGCTGGTGGTACAACATCAAATATAGCAGTACTGGTCAAGGCCTACTGAGTCAATTGTGCAGCCTCGAAGGTCGATGGTCTAGCCTGCTCATGATAATGATTGCTATTGGATGCTGCAGGCTGCTTCTGTATGTGGTCGATGGTCCAACCTCATCTCCATGATGACTGCTGCAAGATGCTAGTGGAGGCTACGATCAACCACGCATATAACTTGCAACAGTCCTCCTCAGCTACATAACTAAGGTCGTAGCTCCTACGACATACCAGATCAGCCTGTACATGTCACGCGGCATGCCTCTCCACATCTATAACAACCTACCATCAGCCTATATGTCTCTCATATGAGCGGGCCTGATGCTTGCCTCAACAATCAATGCAGTGAGTTGATCACCGAACTCCATCCTGTATCTACTATCAAGATGATTGTGCCTAGAAAAAGGTGGTACCGGTGCACCAGCAGGACTAGGTCTCTCTGCACTAGCCTATTGATGATCCTTAGCATCTGGCATGCCCTGGTCGTCATCAGGATCCACACCTAGATTATGTGGTGGTGACGAGATGTCCTTGCCATCAAAAGACCCAATTTCTGCAAAATATATAAAAGTACACAACAATAATTAGATAATTTCATTACACAATTTAATAAAAACAAGTTAAAGAACATGTTAGAATAAATTTAAATAAAACAATAATATTACCTCTATCATCTGGCGTCTCATCAGCTGTGAAGAGGATGTTTTCACACCCTCGCCAATCCAAACTCGCATAAGGACAGGGGACCATAATTAATGGATTCTCGTCAACACTAGCTAGCAACTCCAGTGCATCATTCGATATCCTCGCTGGAGACACATTATTGCCCCTCCTGGGCATCATCTGCCCCCACATGTGCATCTGTGCCTCGAACATCGTCCTACGAGGCTACCGAACAAAATTAGGCCTCATCTCTGGAAACCAATCAAAAAATAAACTAGAAAAATCTGAAGCAAAAGGGAAGTTGATCCTCCCTTGTGCATGTGCACGACATCTATCTAAGGCTGTACAGAACTACTACAAAAAAATGGTAGACAACCTGACAAGTGATGGCTCCTATACTAAAGAATCAAAATAATATAGAAGTGAGCAACTAATGTGTTTCCTGTCACTGGTGTTGTGTGAAATCGTCGAAATGATAAGTGAGAGGCACTGCACCTCCTCACTACCAAATGCACCAATACATAATTGACCTCCAACGACCTGAAAATATGGAGACAGTACTGATGCTCCAATGTATATTTGGGAGTACACTAACTGACTCCCTACTACATAGCCAGATGGGACCTCTAGGAACGAGGGAAAATACACACCTCTCCTCGATAGCCCTGTAATGAAATATATATCCTCCTCAGTGGGTGTGTACCACTAGTTACGACCAACCTGGAAAGCCTGTAGGTGGGAATTCCACCTTCGGATAAGATGTCTCAAAAACAAACCATGGCCCTTTATGGAAGTAGCCTCCTCATAGAACTTGAGGAGGCCTACCTACCTTAGGAGCCCCTAGGTAGTTACTGTAATAGGGTGAGGGTACGTATCTCTCTCCCTCTCTCATGCCTCCCACAGGCGAACCATGTTATACCACTCCACCTGTTGTTGTTGTTATTCCCCCTCTTCTCTCATTTCACATCTCTGAATGATTGAAATATTAAATACAAATTTTTTATTAAACGATACATGTATTTAGAAATATACATATATAATTTTTTTAGAAAAAAAAAAAAAATTCGGTGCACCAAAAAAATTAGTCATGCACCGGTCCCAGTGCGTCTTTTATGGAGCACACCAACAACGGTGCACCAGATAATATTAAACGCACCGGCGGTAGTGCTCCCAAAAATTTGTAGCACACCGTTGAGTTTGTACGGTGTCATAAATGCGGTGCAGTGACTAAATTCTACACCCTGGGACATATAGTTAAGTCAGTGGACCAACCTCCTACCATCATTACATAGTCAATGGTGCGGTCTTTTACCAGGTTGCATCGTTGACCCTGTCGAAATAAAGAAAGCGGTGATTTGACAAAAATACTCATCTCGGGGCAGATATTTTTGTCAATGCACCACGTTGCCGATATTCCACTAGGTCAACGATGCGGCAAGGTAACCGACCTCACCGTACTTTAAAAAAAAATTTAAAATAACTCAGTGCGCCTTTGGTACCGCCCTGGAACCGGTGCGGATACCATTAGCACCGGTTTACAAATTTTCACCTTTGACCTTGTCAAAATGCAGAATGTGGTGCACTGACAACATTACCTGCCCCAGGGTGTATATTTTAGTCAACGCACAGTGTTGCGGCTATTCAACATTGTCAACAGTGCGGCTGGGTAAATAACTGCACAATTTTTTTGTAAAATTTTAAAATAACACGACGTGCCAATCAGTACCACCTCGGAACTAGTGTGGATGCCGTTAGCACCAGTTGAGGTGCGGCCTGTAAATTTACAGGCAGCACTGTGAATCGGTGCAAGCCAAACGGCTCGTGCACACCACGCGACAATTTTTTTTTTCTTTTAAATGGTTAATTTTAAGGTTATTTGAAATTAGAATCCGCTAAAAGGCTTAATTATTGAAAAACAAGAAAAATACATGTACATTTCACCATCGAGGAGGCATATTTGCTATATAATTTTCAAAAGAAAATTTTCCAAACGTTTTGCAAAATTCAAGCTGGAGATTTGTGGGCAATGCATAACAGCAGTGCGTCCAATGGGTGCAATGGGAGCATTGATGTCAGGGAGACTCAGTCAAGGATAAATTGCACCGGTGCTTGAGAGCTCTGGAGCACTGAGAAAAATGAAAAATGCGGTTTTTTGTTCATAATTTTTTTTTTATTTAACCCTGTTCTGGTGCGCGGGGTTTTTATGGGTGTACCGGTGCAGTTGCTTAATACTACACCAGGGCAGTTTCTATTTTGGTGCGGTTTTTTATGATGCACCGGTGTAGAAGAGTTATAAAGCACCAATGCACTACAGTAATACAACACACTGGGCGAGTGTGTATGGAGTGCACGGTGTCCGGTGTGCAAATGTTTTGTGCGTGTCAGTGTTTTCTCTTGTTGAACGCACCGGGGCGGTTTACGATGATAAGCGCACCAGACGAAAAAAATCCACAAAAACCTCTGCCCGCCAACCTCCTTTAGTAACCTCCACTAGAAACGGATGTCTGGGGTGTTTTTATAAGGGGTTCCTCAAAAATATCCGCTAGAGGGCCTTTTCCTTGTAGTGCTAGTAGTGTTGGTTGAAAAACAAGAATATGATTTAGTGGTTGATGTCATAGAACCAAATGAGGTTAACGAAGTGTATATAGGTTGGTTCTTCCCTATCGGGGATATTCCTATTGGTATGGTAGTTTTAGTGGTCTAGACACCAAAAAATTATGAGGAAACAACACGAATCATGGTTCCCATGGATGATGAGCTGAATCGTATGTGATGTAGGAGCATCCTGCTAAAATGTCATTGGTTATTTGGGAGACTTAAAGGTTCTTATGTTTTAAAGAGAGTTGGTTCTATAAGTGTAATTTAAAATGTTTTGAGTGATTTAGAATAGGATTTAATTAATATTGTGAACATAATTGTAAATGTTCTTGAATGTTGGAGAACATGAGAGAATTAGGATAATTGAGAACTCATAGGGATTGAGAGATTTGAAAAATTATTGTAAATCCTAGAATTAGAATTGGTTTCATGAATTTATGGATTAGAGAGGATCCTTAGGGATAAAGATGATATTTTAGGACTTATAGGATTCTTAGGATTTTGTTGAGAAAGTTGTGGATCTAAATCAAAATTGGTTGTAGAATCGATTTGTATAAATTGTAAACCTTGAAGGCATAAAAATATAGAGAGGCATGAATCGAGAGGAAGGACGAGATAGATAAAATCGAGAGATAGATAGAGATAGAGCACTACATAATTGAGGTAATCAAACCAAAAGGGTCAAGCTCTGTAAATTTTATGAATAATAGATTTTAGCTTGGTGTGCAATCTCATTTCTGGTAATGAGTTTGGTTTGAAATCCTTTGAAATTTTGAATCTGTATATATTGATAATTCTTTCCTGTTCTGAGTTAAATTTGGCATTTTTCTGTTATGTGTTATTTAGAATCATTAGCCAAAATTATTGTATGAGGTTTCGATTCAACTTGAAGAAATTATGCAGTTAACCTTAATGGAAAATCCATGTTTTAATTGTTTAAGAGAATCTGAGTTTGTTGAAATTGAAAGAGTTGAAGGCATAGAAAAATCATGGTGGAACCATACGAATTGGAATCCACACCGAGAGGAACATTATTTATCACTGTGTTTTAATCAGAACAATTAATGTCAGAGGTTTTCAAGTAAATCGGAACGCATTAGTGTTTGATCTCTTTCATAAACGGAGGAAATTTGTGTTGGCTCCAGGATTATGTGCTTTGGAAACCATATTATGGTTGGAACAGTGAATCAGTTGTTGTAGTGGAATGTAATCGAATGAAGAAGGATGAAATTAGGCATTTGGAACCTTCTTTAGTTCGGAACCGGGAGTCAGATAAATGTGAAACCGTGAGTCGATAGCATAGTGGAAGGGTGAAATGGTTTTGTAAAACGACAAGTGGTTTTCGCACAAATTTGAACTCGTAAGTGGTAATTGTTGAATGGGTGTGAAAGCATATGTAGATGACACGTCACATCAGAAAACTGATCATTTCACATATTATAAAAACTTTAATTGTCGTGCATATTGGGGTGCGATTGTCGTTAGATGGATGGACGTGGATAGATCGCTAGAAAAGTTCAATTGAGTATAGACTGTGGGCCAAATTTATTGAAATCACATTTTAAACCAAAGTCACCCAAGGTAAATATTTCTTATCATAATGTATTATTTGGGTGGGTAATTATAGTTGTATAAAGAAGAAATAGTTCAATTAAGGACTATATCCGTAATGAGGTTATTTGACTTTGGGAATAACGTATACATATGCATTTTCATACGCATACTGTGGGTTTATGCAGCCAAGGCTACATCATGTGGTATCGGAGCCGAAATAAAATCTTTTATTTATTAAAAAAAAAAAAAAACTGAATTGTGAAGAATGCAATTGAAATTGCAAGAAAGGGTGATCATAGTAAAGCGGAAAGGGGTTTTGTGTGCAACTGAATGAGGTATGTTTCAGATTCGATATTTTGTGAAAAGACTGAGGTTTGCCTCAAGATAGTGAGTTATTGCAGCCATAAAAATTTTTCATAAGAACAAGCATGATGAAGATTTATCACAGATGGTAGGCTGTGATAACAAAGGAATATTGGAAACTTTTGAGGATTTTTTGTATTGTATTAACACAGATTGCATGAGGAAGAGATGAAATGTGTTATGATTGGATATTGCTGCAGAAAAATATGCTTAGGAAGTAAATAATGCTCTGTGTAAATTATAATTTGTTGAGGTTCAAATTAAAAAGTATTATTCAAAGATAAGAATGCATTTTTGGAATGAGATCCAAATTTATGTGGATTGAGGTCTTGTTCAGGATTTATTGTTGTGGCAATAGCTGCATGTTGGAAGATTGCATAGTCGAAGCATAAAGATCAGAGATAGAACCATATTTACAGGAATGGTAAAAACCAGGAAATAAGGAGATTCTAAAGACAGGTGATGTTGGGAAGATGGTATACATAAGTTTTGATTAATTATTGATATTTTACAGATTTAAACAGATCAAGAGAGTCCAAAAGTTGCATGTTTGCATGATACAACTAGCCGATATATAAATTTATTTCAAAGGTATGAAAGTTTGCAGCAGTTGAGTGAATGGAAAAGTTGGCACAAGACTACAATAGTAAAACTGTAGGAAGAACTTTTATAAGTTCTTAGAGATTGTAGCAGAACCTTATTCCAGATAAGGCTTGGAATAGATAGGGAAAAAGGAGTCCTTAAGAGAATTGGGTGTGGCAACCAGCAAGAGAGAAATATTTCTCAGTATATGTTCTAAGGAAAAGAGGACTTGGAAACTAGACAGAGGAGAAGTATGGTGAGAAAATCAACTCAGAAGGAAGTTGATTGGTTGCAGGTGTAGAAGTTCACACAGAAGTAAACATGGATATGGGAAGTCATAGAGAGGGTTCAGAAGAAGGCTACAAGATGAAGGAAAGGGATGCTAAAACAATCCGCAAGAACCAGATGAGTCAAGAGGAGCTTGGTAAGGAGTTTTCTCATATAAGCAAAGAACTCGATAATTTAACAATGATGCTAGGGGAAAACCAAAGACAAGGTTGGGTCTTGAAGAAAAATACAATGAAGTGGTCTAAGTTATAGAGAATGCTACGATAGAGACAAGTAAAGTGGTTGGTTGTGTTGATCATGTCAGCCCCCTGTTAAATTCTGACAAGAAATCTCGCTTAAACTTTTCAAAAACCCTCTTTTTCCCCTGAGAAATTCATTTTCTGCTCATGGTTACCTTCTCGCAACCTCAAAACTGCATAAAAGGGATGAAATCCCACATTATAATATATTTAAGTCCTAGCACCTTTCGGCCCTAGCCCCTGCACCTTCTTCTCCACATGACCGAAAGTCAAAACCGAGCGCTAGCCATGAAGGCGCTTATCACATATATATATATATATCGGGCGCAGTATTATCCGCCGATCTGTACAAATCGGACGACATTCGCAAGGCTCCATCGCGCCCGTGGCCCGCCCCACCCACCATTCGATCAACCTACAAAATCAACAGTCCATAGTGCACCCGCTCACTGTACAAAACCCGTTGGTTTATATCGCACCGCCTTTCGGAGGCGGGCGGTATTTCTCATTTTGGAGCGATGCCATTCATCGCGTGACACGCGTCACTAAGCACTGTTTGAAAACCACCGCTCATCGCACATTATAGTTCGACAGAAGATCCGGCGCGATATTCACGTGAGCCGTCTGATTTAGAGTGGCCCATCCAACGGCAATCGCTCCACAAAGTTGTTCGCGAGTTAACACGAGGAAATCATACCCCTGGCCCACCGTTCATCGCCCTCCGACGCATTTTCAGCCATCAATATCACCCTGAGATCAGACATTCTGGATCACCTACCTCCTAACCATCGACACGTGTCTTCCGCCCTGTCACCGTTCCACGTGTTTTTTGTATTTTTCCTCCACCCTTATATATTTCATTCATTAGTCAAATTTCAATGTTTTACGTTAAAAACTTTCACCAGTCAATCCTCCATCATTTCATTGCATTTTTTCCACCACCCTGCATTGTTCCACCATTTTTCCATGTCCACACGACCATTTTCATTGACCCCTCCACATCCACCATCCCCATGCATGGTTTTCCTAACGAAGTTTGCGGGTTTTGCAGGGTTACAGCGGAAAACTGCCATGATTTAAAGTCTCTATTACTGTAATAGAGAGCACATCAAAGGACCATTTTTTCAAAGGATGGAATTATTGTGAAAGGCCTGGGAAGGTATGTCGACAAGACTTCCATTAAAGAAGCAGGGTTAAAATCTGTCAAACCCTCCAGAGTCATTCAAAGCACAGATTGCGTAGATGGAGACATTAATGAAGCAGCAGAGAAATATCATTGAATGATCAAGGAATTCAACGTTCAACATTGAATATCTTAAACCTTAATTCAGGGTTTAGAAGGCAGAGGGTACCATTCGCAGAAAACAACACCCTAAAGTTTTCTTTTCAGCACCATTTTCTTTCAAGAAAGGATGGAATTTCTATGTGATTTTACTTCTTTGCCGTGTTCCTGAAGAGACTTCTACCCAGTGCATTTATTTCAAAAAATAGGTAGCAGAGTACATACAACACTACAGAGTTATCCATCAATATGGGCATGCACGTTTCCGCCATCCTATCTTAATGAGGCAAATTAAATGCTCATCACCTGCTCCCTTTTCGAGCTTTCTCTTTCTCCTATAAAGCTCCCAAAGAACAAAGGATTGAGGGTTCCAGATTTTATCAAAAAGTCATGCAGTAAGAGAATTTTTGTATGAATTTTGTAAAAGCTCTTATATGAATGTACAAATATCATTGGGTCTCAGTGAGGAGGAGTTCCATCTTTAAAGAGGATTCTGGTCTTTGGTGTCTCACAGTGTGTAACTTTCTCTCTTATGTGTTATTTTAATAGATCATTTCATTTCATCCATCTTTCTTGTATCATGTTTCTGGAATGCGAGTGGCTCACTGATTTTTGGTATGGATTTATCCTAGTTGATACCCATGCTCGAATTAGTCAAGCGCTTTAAATATGGCTCAGGCATGATATACCGTTTCACTATTCACTCAAACCATATTTCTGCTATATTAGTTTCTTTGGGAGGTTATTTTTAAAACGCTATTGTCATTTATGGATTCTTAAATTGGTAAGCCCATTACATGGTAATATTGTGTATCTGGATATCAGCTCAATGACAACTAGTATTCTCTCAATATTTCATTCACAGCATACACCTTCTGATAATTTATTTCTATGAGGTATTTCTGAATTGGCCCTCTTTACAGTAAGCTGCCTCTAAATTGTTTGATGCTTTTATATTAGAGTTTTGCACATTTCCTCTGCAGTATTCCTTTCCCTGTGTCATTTTCTGAGGGTCTCGGTCCCATTCAAATTAATATTCCTTGTTTTCAGGAGATAACATGAGATCCTTTTATTGATAGCTTCCTTTGTTATACCATATGCTCCTTGCTGTATATTAAGATGTCCTAGGCACTGGTCTTTCACAACTCAAGGCTGTCTCTAGGAATGGCAACAGGTTGAAAAAATCAGATAAGCAGAGTCAGAAATGAAAGTTTCCAGTTGTAGGCCAGAACAAGGTGAAATTCTGGGTGAAGATGATAATGAGAAAGATTCCATATACTATTGGAATAGTCCGGAAGAAATTTAAGATATGCTGACAAGGGAAGAAAATGAGGCTATGGGGCCTTGTATTTTTAAATCTCATAGTCTGTATGTCTTTGCAGGATGTGTAGAAGTTGATGGAAAGTCTGGTGAAACTGTCACAAAATTGAATAAAGCTCTTGAGGTGAATTATGATGGAGAAGGCGTTTTAGAGGAGGAAGGTATTGATTTATTACAATAGAAGGAATTCATAGATGAATTTATGTTTGGTCTAAGAAAACCAATTAAATTTTTTATGGAGCACGAGAATAATGAAAATGCCATAGTGATATTCCAAGAAGGTAAACAAATGATTTTTTTTTTTATGAAATTTATGAAATAATTTTGCAATGTGATGACATCGAAAACAAGATAACTCAAGAGGACTGCCAGAAGAAGAGTGAAATTGAGAATGAAGGTTGTAATGAAATATTGGAAAGATCCCACATGGAAATAGAGTGCTTGGAAAGATGGCTCAAGGAACCTGAAGGAGAAATAAAACTTAAGAAGATTATAGATATTCAATTGAGGAAAGATAAGCTCAAAGGAGTGAAGCTACAACAAAATGAAATTGCTGGAGAAGGAAAAGTTTCTTTTGAACTTGAAGAAGGAGCAATGATGTTTAAATCATTAGTTGAGGCAACTGAGCCTTATGATTTTGACATTGAAAATTTGTGTATTTTTGCAGGTGATAAAGAGGAGAGACAAAATTTGAGTTTTGAGACTGTTAGATCTCATGAGAAAAATCATACACAATTGGAGGAACATATTATTTTCCAGCATAATGCTAAAGTTAAAAATAGAGGAAGTTTGACTCACAATGAGGACCAAAAGCAAGAAGAAGAAGCAAAGGATACCAAGTACTCAAATGCTATGCTTGAGAAATTTGAGATAAATACCACTGAAGATTTTCTAAGTCATGTAGAAGGCTTGGAACAAAAAAGATATTTGATGACAGAATCATCAAACAAGACTTTTGGGTCTTGTGATTTTAAAACTGAAAATTTGAGTGTGATTGTAGGTTTTGAAGATTTTGTAGGTGATAGACAGTCACTTGAAGTTGTCATAAATATGAAGGAAGAAAGAGAAATGTACACAAACATTTCAAAGAAGCAAGATCATAATTGTATTCTGATGAAGGATAAGGCTATGTTATTTGATGAAGATAGTCAAGAAAAAGCACATGTACAGTTGGTTAGTGAATTGGAGAAAGAACTAGAGTTACTGGAGAATTGGCTAAAAGCACCAGTAGGGAAGAAAGAATTTAATGAAAACTACAAAGGATATACAGAAATGGAAGAAAATGTTAATACAGACAGATAATTGAAGAGAAAATTACTTTTTGGAAGTAAATTTTTAAAACAACAATTGGATATTGCAGAGGGCAATATCTTTATAGATATTCAGGAAGTTTGGGAGGTAGCAATATCTACAAAAATATTTGTAGAAGATGAAGAAAAAGAAGGAAACAAGAGTTTTAAAACTCATACACAAGGGAAAGGACAACAACAGAAAAATAATTTGGATAAAGAAATAGAGAATTTGTTGAAGCTTATAGGAAATGAACATAAGGAAAGGAGCTGTAGACAGAGAATCGGGTGGATAAAAAGCTAGACTATAACAAAAATTAATGGAAAAGACAATAGAGTGTTGCAAACGAAGATATGGAAACCAGGGGAAGTAAGAAAAGACATTAGAATATTTAAACAACAGTTGAAAGAAGCAGGGAAATCACTGGAGAACAGAGTTTGGAATCCTGGAGGTAGAAATTCATTGAAACTTGTGGCTATTGCATTATTACAGAAAAGAAACAGACCTCATAGACAGGAGTCTATGAAATTTTGCTACATGGGGAGTTTGATGCAGGAGAATCCTGCTAAAATGTCATTCGTTATTTGGGAGACTTAAAGGGTATTATGTTTTAAAGAGATTTAGTTCTCTAAGTGTAATTTTAAATGTTTTGAGTGATTTAGAATAGGATTTAATTAATATTATGATCATAATTGTAAATGTTCTCGAATGTTGGAGAACATGAGAGAATTAGGATAATTGAGAATTCAAAGGGATTGAGAGATTTGAGAAATTATTGTAAATCCTAAAATTAGAATTTTTTTCATGAATTTATGGATTAGAGAGGATCCTTAGGGATAAAGACGAGATTTTAAGACTTAGAGGATTCTTAGGATTTTGTTGAGAAAGGTGTGGATCTAAATCAAAATTGGTTGTAGAATCCATTTGTATAAATTGTAAACCTTGAAGGCATAAAAATATAGAGAGACATAGATCGAGAGGAAGGATGAGATAGATAGAATTGAGAGACAAATAGAGACAGAGAACTGCATAATTGAGGTAATCAAACCGAAAGGGTCAAGCTCTATAAATTTTATGAATAATAGATTTTAGCTTGGTGTGCAATCCCGATTCTGGTAATGAGTTTGGTTTGAAATCCTTTGAAATTCCGAATCTATATATACTGATAGTGCTTTCTTGTTCTGAGTTAAATTTTGCATTTTTGTATTATGTGTTATTTAGAATCATTAGCCAAAATTATTGTATGAGGTTTCAATTCAACCTGAAGAAATTATGCAGTTAACCTTCATGGAAAATCCATGTTTTAATTGTTTAAGAGAATCTGAGTTTGTTGAAACCGAAAGAGTCGAAGGTATAGCACAATTGTGGTGGAATCATACGAATTGGAATCCACACCAAGAGGAACATTCTTTATCACTGTGTTTTAATCAAAACGATTAATGGCAGAGGGTTTCAAGTAAATCTGAAGGCAGTAGTGTTTGATCTCTTTCATAAAGGGAGGAAATTTGTGTTGGCTCTACGATTATGTGCTTTGGAAACCATATTCTGGGTGGAACAGTGAATCGGTTGTTGGAGTGGAATGTAATAGAATGAAGAAGGATGAAATTAGGCGTTTGGAACCTTATGTAGTTTGGAACCGAGAGTCAGATAAATGTGAAACCGTGATTCGATAGCGCAGTGGAAGGGTGAAATGGTTTTGTAAAACGTCAAGCAGTTTTTGCACAGATTTGAACTCGTAAGTAGTAATTGTTGAATGGGTGCAAAAATATATGGAGATGACACGTCACATTAGAAAACCGTGCATTTCACATATTATGAAAACTTTAACTGTTGTGCATATTGAGCTGCGATTGCCGTCGGATGGATGGACACGGATAGATCACCGGCAAAGTTGAATTAAGTATAGACTATGGGCCATATTTATTGACATCGCATTTTAAACAAAGTCACACCCAAGGTAAATATTTATTATTGGAATTTATTATTTGGGTGGGTAACTATAATTTTATAAAGAGGAAATAGTTCGATTATGGACTATATCTGTAATGAGGTTATTTGACTTTGGGACTAATGTATACATATGCATTTTCATATGCATATTGTGGATTTACGCATCTAAGGTTGTGTCATTATGTGATGTTGTGTGTAATCAAAATTAGGTGGTGGAATAATTTCCATGATGGTTGGTTTATACTAGATGAGGGGAGGTCCCTCTGACCTTGTTGGTGTATAAGGGGCAAAGGACTCCTCCTCTGTAAGAAACTGGCGCTGAATCCTAAGATGCTGAAATGTTTGTAACATAGGGCCTTCTTCCATACTATGAGAGTGACGGATGCAAATGTCACACACATGGTAGGTACTCATTGATTAAATGGTATGTGAGTCGGTACTTCTCATGCCGTAAGACAACGATTCTTGGTTGGGGTCGTGAGATTGTGTGTTTCTGCATTTTTTCCTTCAGGTCTTAGCCTTAACATGATGTATCTTCCTTAAGGGGTTTTGGTTTAACGCTACTCTAGTTGGTCACAATAATGGAAGATATTGGTAATTCTTCATATATTGACAATAGTAGCAAATGATTTTTGACGTATTTTGGGGATATGGGTTACTATGTGGAAAATTTCAATGAACTTAGTCATTTCTCGACATTGGTTTACCAGGAAGTTGTGTTTATCACATAGAGAACATGGGGGTGAGGTTTAGACCATGCCTTGTTGGGTCATTTGTTCCTCCTTCCATATCTAGGCTAATGATAGTGAATAGAGGGCGACGGGATTTCTGATGGATTTCTCTCTTCAAATACGCAAAAAATGGTCTTAGATGCTTCATTCCCTTGAGATATGGTACTGTTTGAAGATTTTGAGTCCAACTTGGCTAAGTCAGGATTTTCAGTGATGAATTGACGCATGAAATCTAACATAGATTGGAAATGATGGATATGAGGAAAATGACGCACATGATGGTTACTTCTATAGATCTGACACATATGTCATCTGTCTCTAGATATGTTTCTTTGGGAAATGTGATGGATTGGGTACTAGCGATTAAATTCCCTTAATTTGAGGCATTGGGAAATCAAATGATTAGGTTCGTCACATAATTCCCAGACTAGGACATGACGTTTAGCCTCAGTTTTCCTTCTTGTTGTCTGCATGGTTGGTTTTTTGGGTATGAGCATGATGATGGTTCTTCTCGTATGTATAAGATGGTTTTGGATGCATATTCCCCTATCTAGATTAGTGTTTGTTAAGCCCCTAAATTAATAGTGTAGTCCCTTATTATGTTATTCTAACCCCCATATTTTTATTATTGTGCCCTTACATTATTATTGTTAGGTCGGCTAGGATTACATTGTGGCCCAATAGGATTACATTGTGGCCCCATGGACTCCTATATATAGAAAGAAGGTTTTGTAATTTGTATCATCCAAGAATTGTTCATTTATGTAATGTATTGGAGGTTTCCCCCTCGAAGTGACTCATTTCTAAGGTGTTGATATCTCTTTTCTTCTCTTTTTGGAGCTGGTTACACAACATTTGGTATCAGAGCTTTGGATTCTAGGGTTTCGCTGCTCCAAACAGGTCATCGTGGAATTTTTGCTATAAATTTTTTTCTACGAAGTTTTTAGAAGCTGAAATTTTTAGGGTACGAAGCGGAAATCCTGAGGAAGATGTCCTAAAAATTTCAGATCTTGGTTCGCAATATTTTTGTAGATATCATCTGTGGAAGTTAGGTCTTTTTTCAGGCTCCTAAACAGGTCGTCGTGGAATTTGCGATATAACTATTTTCTCTACGAAGGTTCAGAATCTGAAATTCATATGGTGCGAAGCTAAAATCCTGAGGAAAGGCGTCAAAAAATTTCAGATCTTGGTTCGCAATATTTTTGGAGATATGATCTGTGGAAGGTAGTGCTTTTTCAGGCTCCTGAATTTCATCTCAAAGAGGTGATCGTGGGAAAAGTTCAATAACTCTCTCTCTGGGCATTGGATTGGAGTGCCGTAAAAAATTGGTCGCAATTACACAGATTGTAGTTTTTTGGCTATCAAATTCAGAGACAAAGGACGAAACAGTGACACGTGGCAAGTCGTACAAGTTCGCTCTACTGAACCAGTCCATAATTAGGTCATTGTGGGAGATTGGACACAACTTTTTTTTGGAGAATCCAAATTAGGTCAGACCTATGGCATTCAAAAGAGAATTCAAAGGGCTACTTTAGTACTGAATTTCAGATATTGAAGATTTGCAATCGTAGAGATAATCCAATTTCAATATCGAGCTCCTCAAAAGCAAGAAAAAGGTGTGTATTTTTCCAAATTGCATAAGTCTTGTTTGAAGAATCAATTTGAATTGATTCCAAGGGCATATTGAAGAATTTTTGTTAGTAATGGGTTCTATTATGCCTCCAAAAAATAATTCCATACCAATTAAGCCCTCAAAAAGCTATACTATGACGCATGAGGAGGAAGAATTGCAATATGAGATATCAAAATTACGGTACCAAGTGAAAAAAAATTCGATGTTACGAAGAGCAACTGAAGATGACATAGATGGTTTAAAAGTAGAAATGAAGGCTAAGTTGGATGGTTTGAAGGATCAAATGAAATCTAATATGGATGGTAAAGTAGTGGAAGATCACATCGAGCATCAACAACAAGTTCTCTAACTCTCAAAGGATAACCTAACTTTGGTGCAGAATCAAATAAAACAACCGGAAGATCAATATCACATCAAAAGAAGTTCTGAACTAGTAACAGAAACAAGAAATCGACAAGTACAATCAATTTCAAATTATCTCAGCAAGTGGAATAACTTTCCTGTAGAATATTCCACATGGGACGATGAGAATTTTATACAGAAGCATCAAGAAATAATCAAGCGTTGAGGACAACACTTGTTTGAAGGAGAGGGGCATGTTAAGCCCCTACATTAATAGTGTAGTCCCTTATTATGTTAGTCTAACCCCCATATTGTTATTATTGTGCCCTTACATTATTATTGTTAGGTCGGCTAGGATTACATTGTGGCCCCATGGACTCCTATATATAGAAAGAAGGTTTTTTAATTTGTATCATCCAAGAATTTTTCATTTATGTAATGTATTGGAGGTTGCCCCCTCGAAGTGGCTCATTTCTAAGGCGTTGATATCTCTTTTCTTCTCTTTTTGGAGCTGGTTACACAATAGTGTTACGAATGGATCCTGGAAATTGGATTCCACCAATGCATGTAACACATCCCTATATTAAGGGATTTCTGAGCAATGATGAGTATAATGCCCATACTCCTCACATATGTTGCATGCATGGTTTGTGCGTAATACCTTTCCTTGGTTGTTTGTGACCTTTTCTCATTTTTTTGGAGTTGGGGTAACAATCATTCTTTCGACATGTAGAAGATATTTTAAATTGTCTAACTCTCAAATTTTTTTGGTAGGATGGCAAAACTCATTACACATTGCACAAGGTAGAGATTTACTAGGGACTCTGTGAGTGTCCACCTTCTTCCCTTTTATATTTCCCTTTTTGGTGGCATCAGTTGGTGTCACTATGGGGGTTTCTTGATTTATGATGGCCTTCATAGAGGTGATAGGGATGATACCTATAGAGGTAATATATGTGTTTCTTGACATGGCCAGTGGTGAAAAATACTGGACCGACATCACAAGAGCCATGTTTGTTAATGTAAGGGTTTCCATGACCTGGTGCGGTGTATAACTAGGCGAGGGATGCAAGAATAGGGGTTCTAGTGATGGGATATGGCAGAAATGATGAGTCGGTGGTGATGATATTTGTGGTATATTGGTCTTTGATTCTTGACTCAGTTCAATGTTTGATGAACTCATCATGCACACCGTAGCTCCTGTAGGTGCTGGAGATTATTGTGGTAATACAGGAGGTTCTCTAGGATAAGTTTTGAGGAGAGTGGTTGGATTGAATTTAATGGGAGAAAAATCTGTGTATGTGGTGACCACCTTTGTATATGAATCTGCTAATGGTAGTATGCCATCAAGGGCAATTACATGTTTTTTATCATAATACTTGATTTGGTCTATAGTAATGAATTTCCCGTCATGGGGTAATATCATTACTCTGGATATGGAGGATGATACCACAGCCATTTCTTACATGTAACTCTGTCCAAAAAGAATGTTATAGCCCAGTTGTGCATCGAAGACTTCAATTTCAATGAGAACAGTCTTTCCAAAAAGATGTACTGGTACATCTTGGAAAATACCTACCAAGGAAGATGGGTGCCCATCATATGCTCTAAGCATGATGTCAAATATTTTCAGTTCTGGTGATCCTACCTTCTACCAAACCGTTTTTGACATGATGCATGTGAAGGTTCCTTCATCCATGATGCAACGATGAATGATTATGTTCTGGATTGCAATCGGGATTTGAAATGCAACTAGAGAAGGAAGATGAGGGATTTATTTCTCTAGGTCAAAGAAATTTAAGGTGAATCAAAGGGTTCAATCATGCCTAATGTAGAAATTAAGGCTTTCCTTTGGAATGGGAAAGATTGCAAGACTTCTAATGATGACATAGCCGAGGGAGACTAAACCAAGTTTTCCACTATGTTATAGTTTTGAGCACATTTTGAATTATGTCTTGCGCGCCTCATGGGTCCTTTTACCATTTTTGGCATTGGCTCAATAGGTACCCTAGAGATGGTTAATGGCGTTATGGGTGCACTCATGCTTAAGCCTACTGGGTTGGTATCTGGGGTTGCTTCATCATTTTTGTTTCATGTTTGCAAGAACAATTCTTCTCCTACCATGAATATTTCATGATTTTGTTTAGTGTTCCCTCCATAATTTTTTTGCTGGGATGGTTGATGTTGTTGAGTATTAACCAATCCTTGATGGGGGAAGGGTTCCTATATTACTATAGGTGGTTATTTCTACCTCCTTTTCCTCTATTTCCCTATATTATTTTCAAGTCATGGAGCTCAGAAAAGTGGTGCATGTAATGACCGTACTCCCCACATATGGCACAAGAATGATTGGTCCTTAGACTGGTCATCTTATTTTTCTTTTTAGAGTTGTTTTTTATTGGTTCTTGGTTCTAATTTTGATTGGGGTTTCCCCCAACCTGTGTTTGTGAGGAGCGTTGTTGATTGATTCTCCCCAATCTAGGGTCTCCCTTTGGTCTACTGTTTTTTTTTTCCTAGCAATTTTTAGAGGATTGTTATTATTCTCCTAGTCATAATGCGGTTGTTGTTGAGCTTTAGAGGGTTTCATTAATTTTGGTTTTTAAAATCATGTGGTGATCATTTTTTAAGGAGCTTTCCGGATTATCCACATTTCTAGAAAACGAGTGTCGACGTTTCGAATCCCAATGAGGATCCATCATCAGGACAAACTTTGAATTAAATTGACCCCTGCATTATTTTGTGCTAGTGGTATATTTTGTTGCTGTGCGGGGAAAGGATAGTATTGGTATCCTTGTCCCTGATTGGTGTATGCAATCTGGGAGGAATATCTTACATTGATGTTCCTAGATAAGTATTGATTTCCTTGAGGGGGAGGGTATGGTCCTCCTTGTGAGGGATGGTATTGGTTGACGTCTCATTTTGCAATGGTGCAGGCTGACTAGGGTATTATCCTAGATGTGATACATTCTAAGTAGTAAGGAACGTTTTACTAGCAGAAAAATATGTGGGATATTGATAACTATTATTAGGTTCATTTTGGTTTAAGGACCCTATAAATCCATCAAAATTATTTGATGTGCCTAGTATCTCTCTATAAGTTTGCAGGAAAGGTGTGTTTGGAAGGATATGATAGATATATCCGGATTGGGTGTATATGAGTTCCAGTTGCTAGGATTTACTAATGGCTTCTTCCTCATTACGCAAGTTTTGTGTTGCCATATATTTTGAGATTTTAGTTATGAGTGATTTCAAAAACAAGTCCAGGAAAAATCTATCGTCGAAATTATATTTTCACAAGCAACGACATTTTCGCCATTCATGGATATGGTCTGATATGTCTTGTTATCACTCATAAGTTTTCAAACGTTCATTGATAGGGTCATTCACATCACTCACCTATGTTTCATAATGTTTTCATAGTTTGATTCATGAAATTTATGAAAAAAACACATGTAATAAGCCTTATCCAAAGTCTAAAACCCACCATGAGTCATGTCATGTCAGTCAAATCCACTCCATTCCATTTAGTTTTTGCATCCATGCCCTCAAATCAAGAATAATCCACTTGTCTGTTTTTTCACCATTTAGCAGCGAATATAACTATAGAATGATAGATTTCACTACAGAATCACCTCACAATTCTGCAGCGAATCTGTGAGGTTTTTAACTATCTTCGCTACGAAATCGTGTTTTTCTGCAGAAAAGGCAGAGCATGGTGAGGTGTCAATTTTTCGATGGCCAAGGGTAAACGTGAGGTCACCCAATTATTTACCATGATCACCAAAGCATGCAAGATTGTGATTTCATTCGTCATTAGCTTTTGTACTCACATTTGGCATGTTATCCCCAAGTTATCGAATTTAAATTTAAATTTCACCTCTAAGAATCTCTTTGTCATTCATTGTTCAAGTCTTGCATGTAGCAACACAGTGTCATCCTTGAAGAGTTGATTCATAGTGCAAACAACTTGTTGTCTAGTTTTGTTTATCTACAGGTGTCACAACTAAGGAAACAATGATGTTATAAAGAAGAATGGCAATGGAGAACAAAGTGAATAAAGGAGGTTATTGTGTGAAATACGAGCCTTTGGAATTAAAATTATTGAATGAAGACCGCAATTTCATGGATACTTTCAGAAATGTTTGTTGTCTACAATTCTGTCAAAAGCACAGGGATTTCATGCTCTGATATCTAAATATTTTGCAATTAATTTCATAGGGATAGCCTCAAAGGTAGGGGTTTTAAATTTCATAGTATCACCTGATACTATTTCTCAGGCTACAAAGATACCAAGAGGAGGTGCAGAATGGTTCAAAGCTACCAAGTTCAAAATGCAGATTTTTGAGGAATTTGTCAAACCAGAGCACATTGGAGCTGACATAGAAAGTGGCATTCCCAAGAGTTATATGAATAAGAATTATTCTAAGTTGTTATTTTTGGTCCAAAAGTATTTTACCTGTGACAGGAGGTATCATGTGGTCTATCTATACCATTTTAGGCTCCTTTTTCATTTCACTAGTAAGTAGCCCCTTGATTTTCCTTTCTTTTTGTTTAAGAGTTTAGAGAAGATGTCTGATAAGGTCCAAGCCAGGGCTAAAGGTAGTGAGACATCATTTTTCCACCATGGCCTAATTAAAATCTTAGTGCTGGAAGAATTAAAGAGATTAAATAGAGATTGGGCATATTTTCTTTTTCGCAGTGGATATGAAGTAGATTCAGTGACACATAAGTAGATTTCAAAGAAAAAAATTACTTCATATTTAGCTGTGACAGAAGGTGTTAATGAAGAAGGGTAAAATCCTATTTTCAAGCCAATGGATGTTGAAGTTGAACCTATACTAGAGGCATCTATCCCACAACCATCACTTGCAAGTTGCAAACAAAAAATTAGCAAACATGGTGGTAAGAGGATAACTAGGAGACAAACAATTTCCAAAGGAAATCTTGAAGATATCCTCCAAGAAATAAAAATTTAAGAAACTCCAATTGTCCAAGAAGAAGACATTGAAGGAGAAAAAAGGAAGAAATAGAAAGGTAAGTCTGTCAAAAAATTAGATTTTTGAGGAGAAGATGTTGGTTTCATATTCTAGCTAAGAAAACCACTAACTAGGTTACAAATTGCAAAGGGTGCCATGAAAAGTAAGATGACAGAAAAGGTTGACAAAGGCAAGCAGCCTATCACAGAAAACATCATAGACCTATCTCCAGAAACATAAGAGGTTTTTGTGCAAATAAAAGGAAAGGAGAAAATGGTGGAAAAAATTGAAGTACAAATATTGCAAGAGAAATTAAGAGAGGCTAGAGAAGTAGTCATTGAAGTCAAATTGGAACTAAAAGAGGCCAAGGTAGACAGGCAACTAATGGTAGAATTTGAAAAAGAAATTAAGTATCAACTAGACAAATATGACAAATCACTGTCAAATGCAAAAAAAATGCTAAAAAGAACTCTTCCATTGAGGAGAGTGATGAAGAACACTTGGAAAAGAAACATATGGTTACAGTCTGAGAGGAAAAGGCTTAAATGGTAGGTTAAAGAGCTAGAGGACCAAATGGAAATTATTCAAGAAGAACTAAAGAAAATAGGGCTGAAAATTAAGGTGATAAATGAGACTGAAGAAGTATAGCTTGCCAATGCTAAGGATGAGGTGCCAAAAGTTTGAGGGGTTGACCTAAACATTTTTGATAAATTTTGCAGCATTTAGGAAACATAATTTCTAGTTTGGAAGATGAAATTTTGAAGAAAAATGGAAAATTTGTGTTTTCAATCAATTAGGCAATTTCGTAGCAAAGCCCAAGCTTAAAGGCCGAATTTCTCTACGAAATCCCTGTAGAATTATTTTTTACCACAAAAATCATTTTTTCTGGAAATCAAAGGAGGGCAAGTGTTTTATTTAGCCCATATTATATAGAAAAAATATCCTGATAAGAAGAAGAAGCAAAAAATGAGTTTGGATGGTTGAAATAAATATGCTACTGAACTATGCTACGAAACTGCCTAAGGGTACTCTGTTTTTGTAGCGAAGTACTTTTAATGGTATTTGGAGGTTTGAAAACTATTTTAAAGAGCAGCCAGCGACGTGGATATATTCAAGATGACAGTGGGCAACCCCAGTAGAGATTCACTACTCAACAAGACTATCACTTATCCAGCTCAACACGAGGACAATGATCAAAGATATGTTTATCTTTTCCTAAAAAGTAGGAGTGTCAGTTACTAAATCTAGTGGATACATTTATGTCTTTATGATGGTGGGTTCCACCCAAACACCTGATCATTATCAATGTAATTATCCCATTAATGCAGAAAATGAACGTAATAAATTAAAGGAAGAGTATTATTAGAAGTATAAGTATTAAGAGATTAGGTGTCTTTTTTAGTTCCATGAATGTAGTTTATGGTTAAGAGAGGTGTGAATATTATGGTTCGATGATCTAGCTAGCTAGGCAGATCCAATGTAAGCAACAAAAGCCTATTAATAGGTAGAAAATCGAATGAGAAAGGGTTGGAGAATGCCATTTGAGACTAATCATTTTGTAAATTTTTTGAATATCAGTAATATATAGTGATGGTGTTTTCTTATTTACATGAGATTCTTTGATTGTTTCAATGAGCTGATGTCTTATGTTTCATTAATATATTTTTCCAATATCTTGATGTTGAATTACTCAGAATTCATGCTCTCATGCTTTGACTTCCTTTTAAATTTGAGTTATTGAATATTTTCTATGTGTTAGTATTGTCTTTTCATTGAAACAGTAAAATCCTCAGCTTCCACAAGGAGATTCATTTGTCGCTGAATTCCTTCATACTAACTCCATGAGCCCAATGGTAGTGAAACCTATTTCATTTTTCACCTGCAATCAAATACACTAAGACACTTATCATAGAGTTAGCCATCTAATTTAAAACCTAATTGAGAAAATCATTAGAGATCCCTCTCAGGTTGAAGAGGCTAATCCTTAGTCAAAAGCTGGTTTGAAAGAGTTACTTTAAGTTGTCTAGTGGAGCATCCCATCAGTACCAATTTAGAGATAACATGTGTATGCAAGATGTTTGTCTAAAATGGGTGAGGAGTTCCATCCCTGAGTCATGATGAATCGGGAGCTTGAAGAAAGTGAGGAACATTACTGTGAGGGCGCTAAAGGTTCCGTGTGATGCAGAAGGTTGGTCAACATACCATTTTTCTATAGTCCTAGTAAGGGTGCCTTGAAATAGTCACAGTATAATGGTATCATCTATAATATTGTTCGACGAACACCACATGTGGAAATTCATGAAATGTTTTCCTGGGTATTCCACTTTCTTTCCTTCCAATGTTGGAATATCCGAAGGGATATTAGTGGGCATAGTTGGCTAATTAAGGCCATGTGCTATTATGTCATTCATTATCTTACTTATATATGGTACATTTTAAGATAATAATAAAGTTAAAAGTGAGTTATCTACCATTGTGAAATGATTTTGGATAGCTATATGAAAAGGGGTCCTATGTGGAGAGGTCAGATGAAGACCACCCTAGTGGGTGCTCCTTGGGCTATTCGAAGGACTGGTATGTGGGCTCCCTCAAGGAGTAGCTATGGGTGACCCTTGTAGGGTCGTGAAAGGTGTATTTTTTTGGGAAGGGGTCCCAAGAAAATTTTCCCTAATAAAGGGAGATCATATAACAGTTGTTGTGAGTCGTCCTCTGTGCCCGAATGGCAGGAGGCCTAGCACACCTCACGGTAATGGGGGGGAGGCATAAGAAATGCCTAGATCAACAAAGTGCCTTGGTGTCCCCTATTTTATCGATTCATGTGACTTGATTTATAACTTTGGAGGGAAGAATATTTTTATCAATGCAATCATTAATCACATACATAAAACAAAACAAAAATGGAAAGGTAATTCTACTTTAGATTAACCTATGTGATCAATCAAGCACACAAAATTTTGTTTGTTTGTGTATGATAAAAATCCTACATATACCTGATCATCCTTACCAATCTCAAAGTAACTGGGCCTTGTGTATATATCTTCAGATGGGTATAGGGGCCAATGTCTCGAAATAAATGGCGACACCTTCTAGCAGCCAAAGAATCAACCAAGGTAATGGAAATGAGGATCTAGTGCTTCCCACGCTATCACCTATAGGGAAAGGATGCCCTAAATTTTTGCTATGAAAGTACCTTCCTCCCAGGTGAGCATTCGAGACTTTAGATTCTTGGTAGTTAGTTACCAGTACCAAGGACTGAATGGGTCAGATAGCCCCAAAGATTACCACATGCACTAGACTTAAGACGAACAACCTCTGAATCGAGTCTCTATAATGCTCTAGAAATATTTTACATGGAACGATTGAATGATTTTAAGCTCCCTAAATAGTCAACTTGTATGTTTCAAAATGTAACATAACCATGGCGGTTTATTGGATTCCTACCCCTAATCGTCTTAACCTAAACTATTATTTCTTTTGTGGCCCCTATGGGGAGAATTTAGTGGGTTCAAGTTATGATTGTTTTTAGGATTCTTAAATTTCTTTAGGGTTTCCAATGGTAATAAAACATAATCTAAGAGAAAAATCCCAAAAATCCAGATGCCTTTTCATGCAAAGCTTACCGATGCTTAGTGTGTGGCTTATGTGAACAAACAAAGAGTGTGTTAAGATGCAAATATGTGATGATACTTTACTATATCCCTCTAATTACACTATGTGATTTTATTGTTCCTTGCAACAAATTATTTGTGGATAATGGGTCACTTACAATTCTCCTATTTATACTATTTTGAACTAAAAGGGAGATGGAAATTCAAATTGCTTTGAGAAAGTGTTCATATGCAAACCCAGGTTCACCTATAGGTGCAAGGGAAGTAGATATTAATTTATTTCTTTACTAACACTTGACCCTAGTCCTAAGACTAATGAAAATGAAAAAATAGCTTATTTAGTAACATTATTTGTGGATAAATGGGTCACTTACTCCTTCATTATTTAAACTATGTGATCTGCATAAAATTCAACAAAATAGTTTGAAAAATATGTGTGTAATTTGGCCACTTACTCTTCTCCCTAATTAAGCTAGGTGTTTTTTTTTTTAAATAAAAAATAAACAAAAACTCTAATTTCTCTACTAACTATGGTTATCACAACAACTAGTCAACCTAAAAAACATAATGACACAATGCAGTGGTGAAGGAATTCACTATGGGATTCCAATCACCTGAAAAAGTAAAAATTACAATGTTGGTTTAGATTTCTAAAATACCGTGTGTATAATACTCACACAGATGTGGAGCGATGCATCTGTCAGAGAAAAAAGCACACGGACAAGAACAGAGAGAAAAATTTTCTTCCTGAAGCTTAGAACAGGTCCGATAGGTTCTGAAAAAATTCCCAAAGACGTCTCGAGTGCCTTGTAGCTAGTTATGTAGAGAAGGGGTCCTACAAAACAACCATTAAACCAAGAAAAATAAACTAGCGGAGTGGCAAAATCTGTGGTAGTGTCTTTGCCACACTGGTGTACCAAATGACACTTATTTAGGAGTAGGTTGTTTCCTAAAAATATCATAGAGAATATTATGGTATTGTTAATGGAAAAACTGCAAACAAAGTAAAGAAAAACTAATATTGGAATTAATGCATTTAAGAACATAAGCTAAAAATTAAACAAACAAGACAATAAGCTCAATGGAGCAAACAAGCCAATACAACAATGGAGAAAAATTCCCTTTATTGGTTGTTGGTAGTAGAAGAATATAATTCTAACACACTTGTAGTGAGTCCTTTAAGCCATGGAGCTCAAATTATATTACCAAATAGGTCCCTTTCCTTGGTTTCCTTACAAGCTTCTCCTCCCTCTCTCAAAAGGAATTTGAATACTCTCCAATGGTGGTGTCCAATTCCTTCACTAGGATTTTGGATTTCTTAGAAGCAATATGGCCGATATGCCAGTTATTTCACTCCTCTTGCTTCAAAAATTGAAATTTGGTGTTGTTATGGTAGCAATTTTTCTAGCATAACAATGTCTCATGCCTTTACTCTTCTCATGGCTTGTTTATATAGAAATTTTTTGAACTCCTCTTCCCTCTCTTGGCCCAAGAGTGATGATGACTCAAGAGTAGGAAAAGAGATTCCTTGGAGGGTTTCATATCTTTAGGGTGACCTAAAGTAGATTTTCCTTGACTTTCCATGATAGAGAATCAACTCCCCAAGTGTGAAAAGTGGTCTCGGATAGTGACTTTTCTCCATCCCTAGGACCACGTGCCTATCAAAGAAATAGGGACACATTTCGTGCTAAAAAACTTTGTTACTAGCACGTAGTCTAAAATTTTCTCACATAACCTTAGGAATTTTTAAATTTGTGTCCTTCATGATGTATTTCTGTTGGAAAATCTTCATTTGTACCTTTTTCTTGGCATTTTTCTAATGTCTTTTGTTGTACGATTTTTTAGTGTTAATAGTGGGAAACACCTTATAATACATAAAAAGAGTAGTAAAAATGAATCGCACTAATATTCAATAAATTTCACAAATTGAAGAAAAAAATATGTATATATACACACATAACAAGTAATTTGTTATGCTTGTAAACAAGTAGCACACTGCCTATACTATCATTCAAATAAATGCGAACTTTCTATACAACATCACATGAAAAATATGTACTTAGATAAGGAAATTTAATGAGTTTAACATCAAAAATTAATTGAGTTGTTATTATTTTCTTCATAATTTATTGAGCCTTTCTCATCCTTACTGCAAAAAAACAAAATAAAATAATATGAGTTCAAAAAAGTAAAATGATAACATTAAAAGATGTAGTAAAAAAATACATTGATCAAACAATTGTCAATACTCTCTAATTGCTTGAAGACACCCTTGTTATCACTAATTTCGAAGAATATCATATATTTTAGTCAATGAATAAATAATTTCAACTCTACATAAGCTTAAAAATATACATAATTAACAATTGGTTACTTTGGGCATGAGATGCATATCTTCCACCATTCCTCAAGAACCCTTAGGGCACACTTTAATTCTTCATAGGTGGGATCATGACTCTAGTTGTTTAACTATATGCAATAAGAGAAAAAAATATTTAATAGTCACATATATTAAGCTAGCATATTATTATGATATATTTGGTTCTATTGATAAAATTATGAAGTTCCCTTTATTCAAGGACATCTCATAGTAACTCAAAGAATGTGTAATAATTTATTTTTTTGTGTTCATTCATACATGTACAAAATAAAACATAAGATTAGTTAATTTTATCAAATTTCCAAAAAATGACCATAAATTAGGTCAATGGTATTAAACTAGTATAGAGCCATATTAACCCTAGATATATCAAGTGCCAAGAGGGATCAAATCTCTTGAGGTGCAAAATTATTCCTTTCGAGTGCAAAAATTGAAGAAATTTTTGTAGCTTGAGAGATATTTTCCATTTTGGTACTTGATATATTTCTCTTTCTCTCTCTCTCTCTCTCTACACACACACACACACACACACGCATACCATGTGTCAACTCCACATTGAGCATAAAAATAATTACACATCTTCTTCATTTTGGGAAACATGCCAGTAAAATGTTTAAAACATAATTTGTTTTTTCAATTGCTTGATGTATTGTACAAATACTTGACGTTGAAATATTTTAATAAATGTGGGCATTAAATGTTTATATATTAATAGTTGATATGAAAAGATATTTATTCTTAGAAATGGGAAACATGTGTGACAAAATTTCATAGAAGACATGAAGTAGGGTTAAGATGAACTTGGCTCAAGTTTTGATGAATGTAAATTCTAAACTAATAATTTATTAGTTCAACCAAGTTTGTATGAAATGTTAACTTTAAAAAGGAAAATCATGATTATATGTCATGCTCTCATTATACTTGTCGAAGGCATAGATGTTAAATTTTCATATTGTTCTATGTTGTATTAATTACTTTAGCCCAATTTATTTCTTCATAAACAATGTATCCAATTATTAGTAGTGTAATCAATCATAAATTGTAACTGAATATATAGCAATATATGTTGTGATAAAGAAGACAAAAACACAACCATAAGCGATGGGAAATTGGTCCAAGACTAGGGTAAAACCCCAAAAGGGCGAAACCCTTTCAAATCTTCTTCTTCAATAGATCATCATAAAACTTTTTCAGTAGAGAGTACAATGAACCCACTACATATGCAGCAAAAATATACAAAACATATCTACATATATATATACTACAAAAGTAAGAAACATAAATGCAATAGACTACTGAAACCAACTGAAATAAACTATCAAATCCTAGATCTGAATCTAAGACACTACCAAAAACTGACTGCGAGCATCTGTGACTGTGCAGATGATATCAGGAAACATTGTGCAAGAAACTGAGGTCGATCTAGCCCAAATCTGATAAAAAATCCCTTATCTGCACCCTCGAGACTCTATGACAGTGGCTATGGCACCTTGGCCGCAGGTAGAACACTCTGTGCCTGTGGCTATGGCTGTGATTAGCCCGGTCAACCTGATCAACCCCTAAAACCCTAGCTGCTACATTAACTCACTGTGCTAATAGCTATGACACCCTAGCCGCAGGAAAAACACCCTATGCTCGTGGCTATGGCTCAGAAATTTTAGAGTTAGGCCTATGGATATGATCCATAAAACCCTATATTGGATCGAGCATCTTGCTTGTGATTCCAGACCCTACGTGAGCTCCTTTTTTCGAACATGTGCGAGCCAGAACAAAATAAATGAACCAAGACAAAGAATTCAAATAGAAGATCACTTGAGAATGTTTGTGAGAATGAGCTCGAGGTCACTTCTATTTATATATTGCATGAGGGTCTTCTTGGGGTTGACACCAACTTGACTAATTCCACACATGCTTATTCTGACCCATTCCAATTCACTTTAATAAATAAAATAATTAAAAATTTAACTTTCGCTTAACTACTTGGGGAAATCTATAGGTATATTTTGGTCCTCTTGAAAATAGGAATATAATTCAATTATGATCTCGACCATCTAAGTTGTCCAAAGTGGAATTTTACCCTTGTTGCAAAAATTAAGACTCCCTCTCAACCAGGAAGAATTCCACTTGTTAGCCTCTTCCTGTAGATCTTCACATCATGGTGTCATCATGCTAACACTCTCATTACTCAAATCTATTTACTAAAACTTTCTCAAATCTATAAGAATAATAAATAGGGAGAAATAGCTTCCACCCATACCAAGAAATAAGATAACACATCATATAGGGTAGCACATCATCGACCCTGGAATCTCAAGAGGAGATAAAATCTCAATGAAATCCTATTTCCTAATGATCTTCCCATCAATTAATCTCAATAAACATGTGGTAGAACACCTGCATCATAATATACTTGGGATGTACACCCCAAATACACTCTCAACTTGTTGGCCAAACGAGGAGTGGTATTCCCAAGAAGCCTTGCTTAAGGGTATGATGAAAACTAGGGTATACTCTACAAATACCAATCAGGGGAGAAGCATTCTCTGAACCTATTAAGACAAAGGAGAAAAATATTCAGCCCTATGGATAACATATAGTGGAGTAACCTATTTTCTAGAGATCCCTCAACCACAGGAGCCCTCTTTCTCAATTCCTCACCCCGAGATCTCAAGCAGGGTAGGAAGATTTAGCTCAGTTTCCTCGATCAGTGCTGCCCCTTATCTGGAGGGCCTACATCCATTAGTCCAAGTGCTCTATGAATACCAAGAACTTTCCTTTCATTAATTCCTTGGTGAGAGTATATGTTATATTCTCATTAGTCGATATGTGGTGGAGTTTAGAAACTCCTCTCTGCACAATTTCTCAAATAAATGATATTGAATATCGATGTGTTTGTACTTGTCATGAAACACGAGATTATCTACCAAATGAATCTCTCTCTTGTTTTCATATTATATCATTGTAGCGTCTAAGACATGTTCAAATGCCTCTTCAGAGAGCTTCCTCAACAAAAATTCTTCGCAACTGGCCATGTTAGCGACAATGTATTTTGCTTCGACAGTGCTTAGTGCTACATAATTTTGTTTCTTGCTCATCCAGGGTATCATGATAGATCCAATATTAAAGAAACATCTATACTAGTACTCTTTCTATTAATAACATTTTTTTTCCAGTTAGCATCTGTGTATCCATGAATTTGAACATCTCCAGTAGAATATCTCAGACCAAGTGTGATCGACCGATGTAAATATCTTAATACATGTTTGGCAGCAATCTAATGTGCATGGAGGAGCTCATTCATGAATTGGCTCAACATGTTTACTATGTAGCATATGTCTGGATGGGTGTTCACAAGGAACATCATATCCCCAATTAGTTTTTTGTACTCAGATGGATTTGCTAGATCAGGTCCAGCGACTTTTCCACACAACTTCTTTAAGTTCATCCCCATCGGAGTAGCCATGGATTTGAACTCATTCATATCAAATATTTCCAAAAGCTTCACAATATACTTTCCCTGTGAGAGAAATATTTCTTCAAGCCTTTGCCACAGCTCAAGGCCCAAAAATTAGTACACGAGTCCAAGGTTATCTTCAATTCAGAGGTTATCTCAAATTCAGAGGTTATCTCCAATTTACATTTGATCATCAAAGGTTCACTTTCAAGAATATATTGTCAACATATAGAACCAAAATCAATGAAATACCTTAGAAAACCTTAAAATAGAGGTTGGGATCAACATTGCTTCTTGTGAAGACCAGCTTCATTTAATAATTTTCAATGCATGTAAACCAAGCTTGGGGAGCTTGATTCAAACATACAATGCCTTATTCAATTTGTAAACATGTGTTCTATGATATTCCACATAAAATCCATATGTTTGTTCCACATATACTTCTTCTTGTAACATTCCATGAAGAAAAGTGGTATTTACATCCATCTAATGAAGGGTCCATCCTTGACTAGCACCAAGGGAAACTATCGAACGAATGGTTGTGTATCGAGCTACATGATAAAATATGTCATCATAATATTCTCCCTCTTTCTGAGAGAAGCCTCGAGCTACAAACCTTGCTTTGTATTTCTCAACTTTTCCATTGACTCCATGTTTGATCTTGAATATCCACTTTGACGTCACAACAAACTTCCCATTCAGTCTCGACACAACATCCCATACATATTTTTTCACAATAGATTCATATTCTTCAGCCATATCATCCTTCAAAACTTTTTCTTTGACTACTTCTTCGAATGAGGATGGTTCGACTTGAATAATAGCGCTCATGGTAGCTACATATTCCTGATACCTCCATTGTTGCTTCCTTTCTCTGAATGATATATGAATGGGAAAATTTCTTTCATTATCCTTTAGAGTGTCGCAAAGCGAAAGTGGTCTCTTCCTGGTAGGAGGATCACTGGGAGGTGGATCTAAGTGATCCATATACTCCATAGCAACATCAATATCATCAGACTCGGGCATAAGAGGACCATCTAAAATAACCTAGTCATCATTTTATTCCTTGGTAGGAGGAGGCAAAGGAAGGTCTCTTACTTTACCAAGAGTTCCATTTTTCTCGAAAGTTGAGTCTCTGCTGATTTCAACCTTCCTTTGACCAAGAATATATATTTTGTAGGCCTTATATTTTTCAGAATAACCCACAAACATACCTTTTCTGCTTGTAGCTTTGAGCTTGTTTCTTTTTACCTTTGGCACATGTAAGTATATGGGGTATCCAAATATATGAAGATGTTTAATATCATGCTTGACACCCATGAATATCTCTTTGGGGGTTGTCTTTTCTAATGCTTGTTGAGGCACCCTATTTTGAACATTTACAGTAGCATGTGTGGCTTCAGCCCACAGAAACTTTGGTACCTATTGATTGTGTAGCAAGGCACGTGAATATTCTAATATATATCAGTTCTTCCTTTCAACTAAGTCATTTTGTTCAAGTTTATATGGCACAATTGTTTCCTTATTGATCCTTCTTTCTTACAAAATTTTATGAATTATTTTGACATGTATTCTCTCAAATTTTTAGAATTTAATACTTTTATTTTTTTCCTTGATTCATTTTCGATTAAGTCCTTGAATTCCTGGAAACTTTCAAAGGCTTCATCCTTGTGCTTAAGGAAATATATCCATGTCTTTATTGAGAATTTGTCAATGAAGGTGATGTAGTAGATATTACAACCTATAGAATGCACAGGAATCAAACCACGTATATATGAATGAATGAGATAGAGCATGCCAGTTGTCTTGTTCATACCAGAGGGGAATGGTCCCCTTGTTTTCTTTCCACATTTTCAACCTGGAAAAACTTAATCATGAAGAGTTTGAGCATCAGGAATACCTAAGACCATTTTCTTCAATTTCATAGTGTAAATAAGCCTGTCTGCAGTGCCATAATTCACTCAAACGATTCGAGTTATGAACTAATGCTAGAAGTGGCTTTCCGGTGACTTTATAGAGTCCTTCAGATCTTAGACCTAGCGTAAGTGCATCTTTCATAAGTGTATTGACTGACCAATTCAAAACTTTTCCATTGATGAAGTAAACCCGCATCTCTTTATCCTCCATTGTGGATATAGATATTAAATTTTTCATTAAACCTAGAACATACGTAACATCATGTAGCAATATTGATTCTCCATAATTCACTTGAAATTAAACGGATCCAAATCCTTTTATGGGATGAGTGGAGTTATCTCCAAGAATGATTTTCAGCTTATTCCCCTCTTTACCAATTTAGAGAGGACTTCCTTGTATCTAGAGAAGTGATGAGTGGCCCCAATATCAACCAACCAACTATCCCATGAATCCAATCGAGAATAAATAGTAAGTGATAAATGAGAATATATTCAGATTTATTCACAACATTAATTTCATACCCAGGAACCCTTGACTTATTTTGAGGAGGATTTTCTTCTTCACAGTTACTTGAAGAATCTATTCTTATCCTTTCATATATCCTGTCGCAGTTTTTACTTTGATTGTCTTTTCTTATTTTCTTATTGTTGTTTCTTCTAGTGTTTTATAGTGGCCTCTTTCTCTTCTCAGGAAAATCACGTGCATAATGACCTTTCTTTCGGCAGTTATAGCATTCAATGTGGGATAGTGATCTGTCATTCCTTCCTTTTGAACTTTGAGAAGGTGGATTCCTTGAAGGACCTCATTTTCCCCTCTTCCTTTTGTCATGAGAGATGTATGCAATAGGCTCTACCTCTTCATGCTTTGTAATTATACATCTTATTATCATTCTTTATTATTCTTGAGTAAGATTCCCACCAATTTTATCAAATGATGGAGTAAGATTCCCACCAATTTTATCAAATGATGGGAGGAAATTGATTTTTTTCATTGTAGTATTGAAGGTTTCCCAAATAGGAGGGAGACCTTTTAGAGTCACGACTATATGCAACCCTCTGTCAGGCACATTCTCTCCAACCCTCTACAGTTGATATTTGAGACAAGAGATCCTCATAATGTAAGATTGAACATCTTCTCCTTTGTTCATTTTCATTTCCTTGAGTTGATATTTCAAGGTGATGATCTCATTCATATTTTTGATTTCATACATGCCGACTATATTGTTGTACATGTCTTTAGACTTTCTTAAATTCCCAACATATGCAATTAAATGATCTTGTAAGACATTAGTTATAATTTTATTTTCTTTGGACTCACCTTTCTTTCACCTGTTCTTGAGAGAAGAGAAATCATTTTTTGGAGGATCGGGCGTCCTTTCTTGAATGTATACCAACACATCATTGTTGTCAGCTATGATCTCCAACCTTACTTTCCATGCAAGAAATTTTGATGCATCGCCCAAATTTTCATGCTCCTTTAAAGTAGAGGAAGACATATTAACCTTGGCTTATAGATCTACTTTCTGATAATGAGGGCTTCAATGCTTGTATTATTTTGGGCTTGTCCTTCACCTTATCTTAGATACCATGTTAAATTTTCATTCTATGATGTATCAATTACTTTAGCCAAAATTACTTCTTCATAAACAATGTATCCAATTATTAGCAGTGTAATCAATCATAAATTTTACTTGAAGATAGAAAAATATATGTGATCCAGGATGATCTTGTTCAATACAGGTCAACAGAGCTTCAATTTTTCTGATGTCCATTTCAGTCTTCAGTATCGTCAGTTTTTCTAGTGTTGTCCAAAGAAGAAGTCCTCAAGTTGTCATGGTTCAGTGTAATGGTGTAATTTGATGTCATGATGTATGTAGGTTCATGGTGATGACATTATGTAATGGTTCTAAGTTATAAACCTAAGGTTAAATCCTAAGGTGGAAACATTATGTAATAAGCCTAAGGTTAAAAACCTAACACCTAAGTCTGAAACATAAACCTAGCACTAAAACTAAGCTAAAAACCCACTTTCAAAATTTGATTTAAAGATAAACTGTAAAACGGTTGACCGTGGCTTGTAAACCACGTTGGAACTACGTGTTGACATGTAAATGCGTCGGGGTTAACATTAAGGTTGACCGCAATTAATAACTGTCGCCAGCTCAAGTCGTAGCCATCGAAATTCTCATGTGATCGTTGCAGAGGAAAAGCCATGGATATAAGCCAAACCATCGGAGCTGACCATAACCACTAGAGAAGACCACCCAATTACCACTTATTTACATGCCGCAACTCCTCCTACGCCTTGCTAGCCTGACTATTAAGGCTAAATTTTTATCATAAAGTTATTTTGGGATTTTTGAATTAAAATTGCATTAAGGTTTTAATTAACACCTTATCCCTATGCTAGGTGTCATCAAATGACTAAACCAACACCTCAACGAAATTGATATGCTCAACCACCAGCTTAATTTGGCACAAAGGAGTTTGAATTCAACCTATAAAACCATGAAATTTTTCTTCCATGGAAATTGAGAGTTTTGAGTTCAGATTCAGAGGTTTAGAGGCAGTTTTGTTTTCACCATTGCTCGACCGTCTGGAGGAGGAATTGAGCACAGAGACACGTGATGGAAAGCTAAGAGAGAGATATTTCTATTTTCAGTAGCTAGAAGTTACTATGAGCATGATACGTATAGTGTTTTTTCTATGTAAATACTTCCTTGGACCAATCATAATAAATCAGATTCCCATCTTGAAAGCAGACCCAGAGACGTAGTCCATAAGGGACGGAATCTGTAATCAATTTTTGTTGTTTCTTATCTCTATTATTTGTTGTATTTTCATCCTTAATTTGTTTTTGGCTTGAGTCGTAAATTATTTCCTTCAGTCTTCCACATTAATCATTCATCAATTAACGATCAATTCACTTAATGGAAAACTAATCAAAACTACCTCAGCCCATAATTGATCACAATCAGATCAATATGTACTGATAAACAAGACAAAAACACAACCATAAGAAACAATAAATTTTTCCAAGAATAGGGGAAAACCCCACAAGGGGAAACCCTTTCAAATATTCTTCTTTAATAAATCGTCATAAAAGGTTTTTAGCAAAGAGTACATTGAGCCTAGTACATATGTAGTAGAAATATATAGAATAGATCTATAGATCTACAGATCGACAGTAGTAAGAAACACATATCCAATAGATCATTGAAGCCAACTAAAATCAATTGTCAAATCCTAGATCTGAATCTAGGATGCTACCAAAAACTGACTGTGAGCATCAATGATTTTGTGTATGATATCAGGAAACACTACACAGGCAATAGAGGTTGATCTAGCCCATATATGCTCAAAAATCCCTTAGTCACGCCCTTGAGACTTTGTGCCAGTAGCTATGGCACCCTAGACATAGGCATAACACTATGTGCTTGCGGCTATGGTTGTGATCATCCTGATCATCCCTTAAAGCCCTAATTGCTACCTTGACTCACTGTGCCTGCGACTATGATACCCTCGCTACAGGTAGAACACCCTATGATCGCAACTATGGCCCAAAAATTTTAGTGTTAAGCCTGCAACTATGATACATAAAACCCTAGGTCAGAGCGATCCTCTCTCACATGATTCTAGATCCTGCAAAATCTCCCATCAAACGCGCAGGAGCCAAAACAAAATATACGAACCAAGAAAAAGAATGCAAATAGAAGATTACTTGAGCAAGTGTGTGAGAATGAGCCTGAGGTCGCTTCTATTTATAGATTTCTTGAGGATCTGCTGGGGGTTGAAGTTGATTTGACTAATTTCACATGTTCTTAGGTCGGCCCATTCCATTTCACTTTAATAAATAAAATAATTCAAAATTTAACTTCCGCTTAACCGATTAGGGAGATCTATAGGTCGATTTTGGTCCTCTCGAAAAGAGGAATCTAATGCAATTATGATCTTGACCATATGACCTGTCCAAAGAGGAATTTTACCCTATTTCAAAAAAATAACAAGATATATAGTGATCAATGTCGCATTGACCATGTATTAATTCCCTTAGAATTATTTTCAAATCATCGATTTAACCAAATTTTTCTCAAAATATTATATTTAAAATTATTTTTTCCATCTTTTCCTATTGTGAAGGGAAATTAATATCTTACTATTGCCTTCATTATTCCTAGTGTATATTTCTCTATAAAAATTTAAGATGGCCTAATTTTTGATAGACAATGAGGGATATTAGTTCTAGCCTTCAAACTATCATTAAATCATAGAAATTTATGTTTTCAAGGAAATACTTTTAGCATATTGTGTCAATTAATTTAACTAAAATGCCTTTGCACTACCTTTACATTAAGGGAATTTCTTATTAGGTCCATACACTATATCTAGACTCAATATCTATATGCACCTAAATTTCGAAAATCTAATTGTTGGCTTGAGGGGTCCTGACCCAGGTTCAAAATTGAGGTTAACCAACAAAACCATCTTACTATTGGCCCTTTCGGTAATGACCTACTTGCGCAAGTCAAAGTGTCACCCGAAGCAGTATGCGAGGGTGCTAGAACTAGGTTTCTGCACCCTGAGAGAGGTTTGAATGATGTGGGTGCCTTAAGATCCCAAACAATCATAAACAGACCTTCGAAATAGTATCCCTAACGATTAAACCCTTTTTAGATAGCTTTAGGTCAACTATGCAGAATATCTTACGCAAATATTACAATAATCATAAATCAAGTAAACACATCACATCGGAGTATTATACCATCATATCCATATATTGAGCATTCATATAAACCCAATCACGATTGCGCAAGAGATCTAAGTTCAGAAAGTATAGAAATTGAAAACCAAACACAAAAAAATTCATAACATAACCAACAGATGTGTATATAACTGAGATATCTGCAACAATCTTCCTTTATTACTTAACAGTTTAGATCCTTCATACAAAACACTTCAACAATCTCTTAGGGTCCTGTGATTTGCCAGATTGGTAGACCAAATGACAAGGTAACATGAAACCAGTATTTTGAGTCCTAGGACCTAGCCTTCCTGGACTCAGAGAGGGATGTCTCTATTAGATGTAAAGGATGTGTTCTTGTTTGTTTTAGATGGTTGATTTTAGGCCAGTTGTTAAGTGTAGGGTTTGTTGATTTTGTTGGTTGGGTAAGATGAACAGGTAGAATAGGTGGAGTGAGAAGTATTTAAATCATTGGGATATGGATTCAATGAAGGTCAAGAGTATCTAAATAATGAATTAGTGTATAATAGGGAAAATCTAGTGTGGTAAATGGATCCTTAAGGTCATGAGTGAAATGAAATGGACATTAATCTTGTGAAAAACAAGGTAGGGTAAAGGGCAGTGAAGTATCCTTTGTCATATACCCATAAACAAGATGGTCTTAAATATGATAAGCCAAATATACAAATCATGAGATAGGGAAAACCATTTTCTCAATGAAAATACTTAAACAAATAAATATCTAAGATAAACATTCCAGTGAAAAAAAGAAAGCATAAAATATTATCTAACTTTAGTAAATTCACCTTCAGAATTGGAAAAACATATAAGATGACACAATAATTTTCATCAATCAAAGAGAGAACTCCTAAAAATTGTTGATTAACCTAAAAGAACTCTGAGGAAAACTGATAGGCATGGACAAAGGGCAAGATCGAAGCAAGACTTCTTTGACTGAACCTAGCAAGAAATACTTCAAAGAGAGGTTTCAAGATAGAGTTTTGATAGCATAAAATAAGCAAGGCTTACCATGAATCATATTTTTAAACTAGCATATTAATACATAGATGAAACAAACAAGCATAAGGAGGCTTGACGAGCAGCTAAGAATTCTTCAAGCACACCCAGCAGAGGAAAACATCAAGGCCATAGAAGACAGGAGGACGAAGGCGCTTCAAGGAGCATTTCTCAACCTATTCTTTTCTATTCAATAGAAATAGAGAAGAATGAAACATAATGATAACAAGAAAACATAAACAAATTAGGAAGACATCACCATTGACCAAGCTTAGGAATCCTGCAAAAAAGCTTCTCCATCATCAATCCAAGCAAGCCATTCATCAACTTCACAACACCAATTTCTTCTCCAAGCTCATAAAAACCATATATTGCTCTCAAATTTCATCAAATTCCAACTTATGTAATACCACCATATTGATCAAGGAATGGTGGAACAAGCTATGCATTTGTTGTGTGTAATTCCTCCTCCGGACAACAGAAGACACTTTCTCAATGCTCCTATAGAGATAGTAATGCAATTTTAGCACCTTGACCCCTGTGAAATGCATGAGGATTTTGACATGATAGGTATAGAGCCTACAGTACCTCCCTTGATAGGTGAAGTATTTCATGATAACCAACATTAAGGAGGAAAATCTGTGTTTGAGGTGTGAGAAAGGGAAAACTGTTTTTCTTCCTCCTATATACCTTGTTTTGATAAATGGCTCTAAAAAGTATTTTTCCAATTTTCCCTTTTTAAACCACTTTTCACCCATAGCTGGGATATCTGTGGCCTTAGAGATGGCACCTGCTGAGATCTCAAAATCCACTCCTGCAAGGGTTGAGTGCTTGTTATGTAAATCAGAATGAGGAGACTTGTGAGCTGAGGGTGGCTCTTCACTTGTTTGATCCTCTCACAAAAATTGAAAACTTCTTGAATTTTGAAAACATGATAGGATCCTAGGAGAGGAGGTAATGGCCACTGTGCTTTGAGGTTCCAATCTATTCACTTTTCCTCCCTTATGTTTTGGTCTCAAAGGCCTTTGACCTTTATCACTACCATTGTTGTTCTTAGCTCCTGACATGGTGATGGGAGATACTAGTTTACAAATTAGGGCTGGATGAAACAAGGTGAAGATGATGATGGAGTCAACTTTGGAGAATGAGTGGTGTGGAGGCTAGGTTTCTTAGGGTTTAGTTTCCTTGTAGCTTTAGGAGGCCTTCTCAAAAGTGTATTGTAGTCAATCTGACTCACTCACCCTCACATGACAAAAAACTGATATTAAGGAGGTTTTAAACACAGAGGCTCATTTTTATGCAAGCCCTAGGGTTTACCCACCTAGGGTTTTATATTTAAATCCACAAAAGACCAAAATTAACTTGAAAATTTTCTTGGGGACAAGGAAAAAGGGCAACTTACCAATTCTTGGCTTTTGTACATATCTGGGAGGCAAATGGAGGAAGAATATTTGAAATAGGGCAAGAGATTATTCATTTTGAAATCTCTTTTTGTTTATGCAGCACCTTGCCTAAGCTGTCAGGTCAGCTCGTTTGCGCAGCGCCGACAGGCCTGAATGATGGTTAGCACAGCACTAGGTGGGAGGCAGTGTCTGCCAGTTTCCAGGTGAGTCGAGCCCGCGTTTGCGTAATGCCTAATATTTGCGTAGCACTGAGGGCTATTAGCACAACACAGTGTAATGTTGAATGAGTAGAGGTCCAGTTAGCACAGTGTCAACCTGTATTTGCGTAGCGCCAGACCAGTTTTCCCTGAAACAGCCAGAAGAGCCCTATTTTTCTCTTGAAACCCTTTTTCTCTTTACCAAGTGATGAATGATATTGAAATGAAACCGAAACACCTTTATACCCTTTGAGAGAAATAAATTACACTCATAAACCCACTTTACTATGTTTCTTCAATATTTTTGTTATTTTACTGATACTCTTTATATCTTTTGCATGGGTTTTTTAAGGCTTTTTTCAAGGCATCTTGTCTTCCTTTGTGGTGATGGATGGCTGAAAAGATATAGATGTCCTTTTCATCTCTATTGCCTTTGAAATTATGTGCACTTATTCAAACTGTTTTTGGCATGTATTAATCAAGTTGAAAATACTTTTTTTATCTCCTTGGGAATTTTTAATTGCAGGTGACCTGAAACATATCTTTTACCTTTTGAAAATTTGGCAGTGATATGTCCTTTTGACAAAGGTGTGTTTCATCAGGTTCACCATGTCTTGTTGTTGGCCACTTATGATTTCTGCAGGTGCCACAACACAGGGTTTTTGGTCTCTTTGTCATTGTTTGGATTGACCTCTTCTTCTTTGAATGCAGTGAAGCGGTGTTGTCTTTGATAAACCGTAGAGGGCACCTTGGATATCCTTTGAATGCCTTCTATTGTTTATGAAGGAGGACTTATCATCTTTATGGTGTTGTTCTGTCCACCTTTCTGAAATCTTAGGTTTTAGGGCTATTAGAGAAAAATAAGTAGTGTTGACTTCTAAGTTCTCTATAACCCTTCCAAGTTCATTTACTATTTCTGAAAATCTTCAATGTGTCTTTGATTATGTAGAGGTGTCTTTTTTCCTGGTGGTCCTTGTGATGTTTCCTTGTTTGGCAATACTGTTTTCTCAATCAACCACAAAAACCCTGATTCTCTTTAAACACAGGCATGTTTCCTTTCTCTTTGTTGTGGATGTATTCTTGTGATGAGTTCATCCCATTGCCTTACCTCTTCTTAAGTTGATGGCAGCCTTGATCATTTTTGCAGAAATGTGAACAAGGGCAGTTGTCCCTTCCAAAATTTGTGCTCTTGGCAAAGGAGGCCTTTCTTGAATGGCTTTTTGATCAGTTTTTGACCAAGTTACTTGACCATTTTCTTCTTCAAATGAAACCTCTTTACATAGGAAAAATAGAGATTTTAGAACACCAAATCAACCCTATGACCTATGAAACCCTAGGTGATCTAGTGGAAGGTTCCTTGGACTTGGCCTTTTCCTGAAAACTTGATTTGGGATCCTTAGATGTAAAATAGATTTGTGTACAATCTGATGTATTGAAGACCTAAAATCCAATGTACTTGATTTATCTAAAGAGCCTACAAAGATGGTTTTGATACCATCAATGCTTGAGGAATTTCTGGAGATATAAGAGAGATGGTTGATTGGTGGCCCTAGGTAGCAGTGGAGGGGTTAGGCAAAACAAAATAGACGATCGAGGCCAAAGGTGAAAAAATATAGAAAAAATGAGTGACATGAGGCCATGATGGGTTTTCTAGGATGGGTGAGTTGAGCTTGACATGATGGGATGATGAAATAGTGAAAAAATTATCCTAAGGATGATGAAGGCAGTGAGATTTCTAGAACTCACAATGTTCATGAATTTTTTTTCTAGAAATCTAGTATAAGTATTTAGTCATCTATAAAGGAAAAAATTACTGATGGCTAATAGTGGCTCCACTTGGGGAGGGCAGCTCCTTTTCAGGAGGTGTCCAGAACTTTCAGATCTCTAGTTTTTATGGAGACCAATGCCTCATCCATTGGGCAGGTTTTTACCTCTTTTCACTTGATGATGCTTTATTTGGAGTTGTGATCTTAATAAATCTAAAAACCATGATTAGATAAGCTTCATCTCTACCTACCCAACCTACTTTCCTAACATTTTTTCTTCCTTGGGTGAATTTGGACTAGCAAACCCTTGACATTCTTTTTATCTTTAAAGAAAAACAAACTATCTACTTCTATATTATTTCTTCCAAGAGTTTCAGATTATTCTAATGAACTCTTTTATTATCTACCTAGGCTACGAAACTGTCAGGATTAAGCTATTTGACAAGATTCATTCACTAGGCTACAAACATGAAATTGAAAGCATGGTTTGAATCAGGATTAAGCAATCTGACTTACCATGGGTTTGTGGCATAAGAACAAGCTGCACACAAATATTATTTTTGTACAAAATAAGACCTTAGGAAATATGAGGGCTGTGATCATTCATATGTTAAGCATCCCTTTTTTCCTCCTTGGTTCAAATTTGAGCATGTGGAACCAGTACATTTAATTCCTAATCTACCTTTTGACAAGTCATGTTTGAATGATTTGACCAGCTATCTTTCACTAACTTATCAAGAATAAATTGAAAACATGTTTCAGCCATGATTAGGCTATATGACTAAAACAAGACCTTCTTTTGAACCAAAAATGACATTTAAGGTTGCTCACTTTCAGCAGTACTATTTTTTGGGTATGGGGATTTACCTCTTTTCAAATCGGCCCTCTTTTTCATTCTTTATATGTTTTTTTATTTTTGTGATTTCCCTCATGCAATTTTTATGTACAATGAATGAATACTTTTTAAACTAGGGGTTTTTACAACTATGGTACATGAGCATCATGTCCTCAAAAGGATCTCCTAATACCCTTTGTCCATTCAGCTCTTGTAAACAGAAATCGTAGTTACCCCCATTTGAAAACATGGTACAAGGATTTTTCCAGAAATTTTCAAAGAATCCATGCTCTTCTTGGTATTTCTCCTTTGAGTATTGCTTCCCAAATTTTTTTCTGTCAAAGGTCTTCCTTAGGTAAAAAAGGTGTCCTTTATTAGCTTCAAAACAGATGATGATGTCATCAATGTATAATATATTGAAAAAGTTGAAAATAGGGGCCATGGCTTTTTGGAAGGTGTCTTTAGCACCCCATAGCCCAAGAAGCATTTGGTTAAACATGTAGTTATTCCAAGGAAATTTTAAAATGTCTTTATGTTGATTGATTTGCAATGGTACCATCAGATGGTGACCTGAAACACTATCATACAAAACCATCTTGTTAGAAACTTCTACCCTTATCATAAGATGATTTATCTTGGGAGAAGGGTTTTTGTATTTCATGGGGGCTTTGCCTCGGTACCTAAAGTTTATACACATTCTGCATCCTTTGGATTTCTTTATAAGTGACATAATTTTTCCAAGGGTTTCATAGTTTTTTTCAAAAAAAAAAGGACCCCTTTGAACATTGGCTATGTCGCAAGGTCTTGAAATTTTATTCATATATATAAAAACATCCAGAAACTTCTTGCACAACCTTATGTATTTCAGCTTTGTGTGTAATGACAAGGTTCTAGACAACTTAATCATTTTGGGCCTTCCTAGGTTGCCTACATCATACTCTTCTATATTAGTTTCAGCAGAATTCATGGCAACATCTGTGAGAGTCAACAACTTTTCTAAAGGGACAAAAATTCCTAATAATGAGGTGCTTATATAAGGTAAAAACATCAAACTTTTTTTATTCAGATTCCCAAAGTCTTCTACCGTGTGAGAGTATTTCAGCTCTTTTGGATTGAAAAAAGGGAAAAGTTTTTTTTTAGATGTTTTTCCTTCATTTGAGAAACCTGACTTAGATTCTAAACTGATTTTTGGTTTTGAAATTTCATTTTCAGTTTGTAGAAATTTAAGTTTGGATTTATTATCATGTGGTTTTTCAGGGCTGCTAGAGTTTTTACTGTTGAGCTCTCCATGAAGAGATTGGTTTGACTGTTGTAATATGTATGGATGTGTTTCAACTTCATATACCTTCTCATCAATGTCTTCTTTAGTATGTAAAATAAAAGAATCAAGATCTGAATGTGTGGAATAGAGAGCTGAATTGTCTGGACTTTATTGGCTGCTAACCATATACTTCATGTGTGACTCTAAGTATAATCTCCTTGTCTGATTAAAAACATGGATGGTAGCATACGACATGTCTAGTTGAAGGTTCCCCTGAAGCTTGGCTTCCTAAGATCTGTATAAAATCATGCAATACTTGTGGGGAATATCTGCCACTACTATGTCCATGACTAGAGTCTTAGCAGGCACTTGTGCTAGGTTGACACAAAGATCCTTGATTAGGCCCAAACACTTAACCCTACTTTAATCGAAGGAGTACAAGTCTTTGTAAGGTTTAGTTATTTCTAGCCCTAATCTATCCATCACAACGTTTGGCATGAGATTGTGAGAGGCACTGGAATCCAACATGGCATTATGTAAGATTTTTGTCATGTATGTTTAGGTTGATATAGAAAGGGGGAATGGCACCTTCTTGATATTTTCCTTCTATTTTGGGTTCAAACAATAGCTCGGGTTTGTCATCAACCAAGTGTAAAGTGTAGGAATCATTTCCCATGTTTAGAACTTTCAGAACTTGAGACTTGTATGTGCCTTGGGTAATTAGTTTACTGAGAAGCATGGTAATCTTGATTTTGGAAATCTCTCCTTCGAAACTGAAAGGTACTTGTGTCTTAGACATATTTACATCATTTTTCTCAAGCACAACCCTTTCCACAAGTTTAGTTTGCTGAATCTGATTTGGGACTTTAGACAATAGGATTTTTTTAGGGTCACTAGTTGAGATACTAGGGTAGCTTGGGTCACTATTTTGTTGGCTGATTTTTTCTTTGTTTGGATCAGCTTTCTTAGCCATAGTGTTTATGTCTGCTGTCCTCTTCAGGGTGCTTTCAGGTGATTTCCTAACAATAGTGTCTATTTGGATTTTCTTGGGAGAATCTAGGTTCTTTTTGCTTCTAAGGTCATATTTCCTATGGACTTCCATTATAGGATTTTCAAATCCCAAGCGGTAGTCTTCAGAATCCTCATGGTTTGTGTCAGTTTGATCTGAGGAAAAGAAACCTTGTTCTTCTTTGGTGAGAAAAACATCATCTTCATTATCATAACCTATTAGGTTTATATGGCTTTCTTCAGGTTCTATAATTTCTCCTTCTTCTTCATCTACACAGTTTTGTTGAGAGGGAGGTCTGATTTGTTGGTCATTTTCCCTTTGTTTGATTTGATGAGTGTCACTTCTGAAGTTTTGAGCTCTATTTATGTTTTGGAGAGTGGATTGGTTTTCCCTAGGAGGTGTCCTTTCATTCAAATTTATTATTTCTATCATTCTCTCCATTGTTCTCATTAGGCTGTCCATTTTGGTATCGGATGAGGAGGTTGAGGGCATGGTTTCATCTTTGTAGGTCACTCTCTTTTCTGATCTCATCCTAGCTCTCTTTTCAATCAATTTGATTTCAGCACTAATAGCTTCCTTTTCCATTTCTTCTAAAGTTTCAGGGTCTCTTTCTCTCAATTGGAATGTCATGTCCGGATTAAAGCCTTCAGGAAATTTCACTAGTGTTAGGCCTTGTGGAGGTTTCATGTGATGTGGGAGGGAATTGTAGACACTGTTAAACCTGGTGCAATAATCTTGTACACTTTCCCCTACATTACTCTTAAGATTGTTATATTCATAAAGGATTTGGAGGGGATTTTTCTTGATTTCCCACTTGTTTATGAAATTTTGGTAGAGGTAAGGGAGATCATGTATTGTGTTAGGAGTTAATTCTTTGAACCGTTTTTTAGCCTCCCCTCCTAAGCTTTGTGAAAATATCCTCATTTTAATTGTTTCTTCTTCTATTTCCATGTAATCAAAGGCATCATTTATTCTATCTACATGTTGTTGGGCAGTGATGGATTCAGCTCCTGTGAAATGAGGGATCTTGGAATCATAGTCATTTGGCAAAGGCACTAAAGGTTGAGGTAAGGCCAAGGAAGCATACCAAGCTGCCATGATGGGAGCTAATGGAGGGTTTACAAGAGGAGGGTTAGTGAAAGGAGATGTATGATGAAGTGGAGTGGTTTGCACAGTGGTGGTATGGATGGGTGTGGTGGAAGTACTTGGAATAGAAAACTGATTCTGAATAGATTTGGTATGGAAAGAGTTGAAGTGATGGAGAATCTGAAAGTCAGGTGGTGTGGAAGGAGCAGCTTCTCTATTAGAACTCTGTTGCAAATCTATGGGCTGAAGGTTAGTTTGGTCAATATCAGTTTGTGACTGGGTTCTGAAAATGTTCTTTGTATGGTGCAAGTCAAACTGGGGATCTTGCAAAGCTGTAAGATGTTCAGGTACAGAGCTTGCTCTATGAATGGTCCTAACAGTGGTTAAGTTTCCACATCTAGAATTTTGCCACAAAATATTCTCTGGGTCATCAACTATGTTGGGAGGGTTTGGGTCCAGATGAGATCTGGTACTGATCCTATGTGAAGCCAGATTTCAAACTTAAAATTCAGAGAGGCTAAAAGTTTTAGGACTGCTTTCTGAAGGATGACCTCTCTTAGTGTTTGGTAAATTATCATAGTATATAACTGGGTTCATAAACTTCTCAAGGTTGGCTTGACACAAATCCAGGGATTCAAATGAGTACTAGTGAAGTAATAGGCCTGTTGAAGGCTAGTGGAGTCGCCAAGTGGATATTTTCGTTGTTTTTAAGGATGTATGTTTATGGTACACCACCAATAACTAACAAAAACCAATCTAGGGAATGTTTTTGGATTTTCTAAGTTTCCTTTATGTAGCTCTAATGTTTGTAAGAGTGTCTTATGGCTGAATCATCATTTTTCTAGGATGGTGAAACAACTAGATTTTAATCTATGGATATCAGTTGATTCTCTATGATTTGATAACGGTATCTAAAGCCCTAAGGGGTACTTAGATTGTCACTGACTCAGAGGTCCCACCGTCATCGCCAAAATGTTAGGGTCCTGTGATTTGGCAAATTGGTAGACCAAATGACAGGGTGACATGAAACCAGTCTTTGGAGTCTTAGGACCTAGCCTTCCTGGTCTCAGAGAGGGCTCTCTCTATTAGATGCAAAGGGCATGTTATTATTTGCTTTAGATGGTTGATTTTAGGCTAGTTTTTAAGTGTAGGGTTTGTTGATTTTGTTGGTTGGGTAAGATGAACAGGTAGAATAGGTGGAGTGAGAGGTCTTTAAATCATTGGGCTATGGAGTCAATGAAGGTCATGAGTATCTCAATAATGAATCAGAGTGTATGACAGGGCCAATCTAGTGTGGTTATGGATCCTTAAGGTCATGAGTGAAGTGAAATGAACATTAAGTTTGTGACAAAAAAGGTAGGGAAAAGGGTAGTGAAGTATCCTTTGTCATATACCCATGAACAAGAAGGTCTTAAATATGATAAGCCAACGATACTAATCATGAGATAGGGAAAACCATTTACTCAATGACAATACTTAAACAAATAAATATCCAAGATAAACATTCCAGTGAAACAAACAAAGCATAAAAGCTTATCTAACTTTAGTAAATTCACCTTCAGAATTGGAAAAACATATAAGATGACACAATAACTTTCATCAATCAAAGAGGGAACTCCTAAACATTGTTGATTAATCTAAAATAAATCTGAGGAAAACTGATAGGCATGGACAAAGGGCAAGATCGAAACAAGACCTCTTTGAATTAACCTAGCAAGAAATACTTCAAAGAGAGGTTTCAAGGCAGAGTTTAGATAGCATCAAATAAGTGGGGCTTAACATGAATCATATTTTTAAACTAGCATATTAATCCATATATGAAACAAGCAAACATAAGGAGGCTTGAAGAGTAGCTAAGAATTCTTCAAACACACCCAGCAAAGGAAAACATCAAGGCCATAGAAGACATGAGGACTAAGGTGCTTCAAGGAGCATTTCTCAACCTATACTTTTCTGTTCAATAGCAACAAATAAGAATGAAACATAATGATAACAAGAAAAAATAAACAAATTAGGAAGACAACACCATTCACCAAGCTTAGGAATCTTGCAAACAAGCTTCTCCATCATCAATCCAAGCAAGCCATTCATCAACTTCACAACACCAATTTCTTCTCAAAGCTCATAAAAACCATATATTGCTCTCAAATTTCATCAAATTCCAACTTATGTAATACCACCATCTTGATCAATTAATGGTGGAACAAGCTATGCATTTGTTGTGGGTAATTCCTCCTCCGGACAACATAAGACATTTTATCAATGCTCCTATAGAGATAGTAAGGCAAGTTTAGCACCTTGGCCCTTGTGAAATGCATGAGGAGTCTAACATGATAGGTATAGAGCCTAGAGTACCTCCCCTCACAGGTGAAGTATTTCATGATAACCAAAATTAAGGAGGAAAATTTTTGTTTGAGGTGTGAGAAAAGGAAAACTGTTTTGTTGCCTCCTCTATACCTTGTTTTGATAAATGGATCTAAAAATTCTTTGTCCTTTTTTCCCTTTTTAAACCACTTTTCACCCATAGCTGGGATACCTAAGGCCTCAGAGATGGCACCTGCTGAGATCTCAAAATCCACTCCTGCAAGGCTTGAGTGCTAGTTATGTAAATTTAGAATGAGGAGCCTTGTGAGCTCAGGGTGGCTCTTCACTTGTTTGATCCTCTCACAAAATTGAAAACATCTTGCATTTTGGAAACATGACAAGATCCTAGGAGAGGAGGTAATGGCCACTGTGCTTTGAGGTTCCAATCTATTCACGTTTCCTCCCTTATGTTTTGGTCTCAAAGGCCTTTGACCTTTATCAATACCATTGTTGTTCTCAGCTCCTGACATGGTGATGGGAGATACTGGTTTACAAATTAGGGCTTGATGAAACAAGGTGAAGGTGATGTCGATGGAGTCAACTTTGGAGAATGAGTGGTGTGGAGGCTAGGGTTCTTAGGGTATAGTTGCCTTGTAGCTTTAAGAGGCCTTCTCAAAAGTGTATTGCATTCACTCTGACTCACTCACCCTCAAGACCTAGGGTTTACCCACCTAGGGGTTTATCTTTAAAGCCAAAAAAAGACCAAAATTAGCTTGAAAATTTTCTTGGGGACAAGGAAAAAGGGCCACTTACCAATTCTTGGCTTTTGTAAAAATCTAGGAGGCTAATGGAGGAGGAAAATTTGAAATAGGGAAAGATATTATGCCTTTTGAAATCTTTATGCATTTGTGCAGTGCCCTGCCCGAGATGTCGGTTAGACCCATTTGTGCAGCGCCGGGCGGGAGGAAGTGTCTACTAGTTTTCGGGTGAGTTGAGCTCGCGTTTGCGCAGAACCTGAGATTTGCGTAGCACCGGGGGTTATTAGCGCAACGCAGTGTAATGTTGGATGAGAAAAGGGCCAGTTAGCACAGTGCCAACCTATATTTGTGTAGCGCCAGACCAATTTTCCCAGAAACAGCCAGAAAAACCCTGTTTTTCTCTTGAAACCCTTTTTCTCTTTACCAAATGATGAATGAGATTGAAATGAAACTGAAACACCTTTATACCCTTTGAGAGAAATAAATTACACTCGTAAACCCACTTTACTATGTTTCTTCAATATTTTGGTTATTTGACTGATACTCTTTATATCTTTTGCACGGGTTTTGAAGGCTTTTTTCATGGCATCTTGTCTTCCTTTGTGGTGATGACTGGCTAAAAAGATATAGATGTCCTTTCCATCTCTATTACCTTTGAAATTCTGTGCACTTATTCAAAAAAAATTTGGCATGTATTAATCAAGTTGAAGACATTTTTTTTATCTCCTTAAGCATTTTTTATTGCAGGTGACCTGAAACATATCTTTTACCTTTTGTAGATTTGGCAGTGATATGTCCTTTTTGCAAAGGTGTGTTTCATCAGGTTCACCATGTCTTCTCGTTGGCCACTTCTGATTTCTGTAGGTGCCATAACACAGGGTTTTTGGTCTCTTTGTCATTATTTTGGATTGACCTCTTCTTCTTTGAATGCAGTGAAGCAGTGCTGTCTTTGATCAACCTTAGAGGGCCCCTTGGATATCCTTTGAATGCCTTCTATTTTTTATGAAGGATGACTTGTCATATTTATGGTGTTGTTCTGTCCACCTTTCCGAACACTTAGGTTTTAGGGCTGTTAGAGAAAAATGAGTAGTGTTGACTTCTAAGTTCTCTATAACCCTTCCAAGTTCATTTAATATTTCTGAAAATATTCAATGTGTCCTTGATTGTGTAGAGGTGTCTTCTGTCCTGGTGGTCCTTGTGATGTTTCCTTGCTTGAAAATATTGTTTTGTTAATCAATAAAAAAAACCCCGATTCTTTTTTAACACGGGCCTGCTGCCTTTCTCTTTGTTGTGGATGTCTTTTTGTGATAATTTCATCCCATTACCTTACCTCTTCTTAAACTTATGGCAACCTTGATCAGTTTTACAAAAAATTGAACAAGGGTAGCTATCCCTTACAGAATTTGTGCTCTTGGCCAAGGAGGCCTTTCTTGAATGGATTTTTGATAAGTTTTGGACCAAGTTACTTCACCATTTTCTTCTTTAAATGCAGCCTCTTTACATAGGAAAAATAGAGATTTTAGAACACCAATCAACCCTATGACCTATGAAACCCTAGGTGATCTAGTGGAAGGTTCCTTGGACTTTCCCTTTGCCTAAAAACTTGATTTTCCTTAGATGTAAAACAGAGTTGTGTACAATATGATGTATTGAAGACCTAAAATCCAATGTACTTGATTTATCTAAAGAGCCTACAGAGATATTTTTGAGACCATCAATGCCTGAGGCATTTATGGAGATATAAGAGAGATGGTTGATTGGTGGCCCTAGGTAGAAGTGGAGGGGTTAGGAAAAAAAAATAGATGATTGAGGCCAAAGATGACAAAATATAGACAAAATGAGTGACATGAAGCCATGATGGGTTTTCTCGGATGGGTGAGCTGAGCTTGACATGATGGGATGATGAAATAGTGAAAAAAGTATCCTAAGGATGATGAAGGAAATGAGATTTCTAGAACTCACAATGTTCATGAACTTTGTTTATAGAAATATAGGATAAGCATCTAGTCATCTATAAAAGTAAAAATTACTGATGACTAACACAACCCATGCACATAGCCAGCGAAGTTCACACATAGTAGGACTAAGGTCTTCGCGCACACAGATAGCAAGATCCTTCTACCCAGAAAATCCACACAGAACTTTAAAAAAATATCCAAATCTATTATTCATGTTCATACTTATCCAAAACTGAATTTCTAGACTCGATCTAGGAATCTATTTATAATGTTAGCCTGTGCTACTCTATGGTCCACAAACTGTGGTTTGTGGCCCCTTAGACTACCCTTTGACCCATTACAATTCACGAGGGGTTTTGACCCACCCCAAAACCCCTACGCAAGACTAAACTATTACAAAATATAACAAAATTGGTCAGACTTAGGGGACCCTGCTCCAACAGCCCCCCAACACAATATTGTGACTCATACCAAGTCACAATCGTAATGGATTCTTCACTTTGTTCTGGAGCTCTTCGATGGTAGCTGAAAATGGTGCCAAGACACATGCGCCTTCATCTACTGCATTCTGCACGGTCTCCGCCATTTTTTCTAATGTTAGCCCTTCAATGGCTAAATTAATGCTTTGCAACATCTGGTTTAAATTCTGAACTACCAAGTCAAAGTCCTGGGGGAGCTTCATGGCTTCATCCGCCCATGGCTTCATGTGATCTGAAATGATTTTCTTCTTTCTGAGGAGCTCCTCCACCTTGACCCGCAAGGCTTGGCTAGTCTGAAGGCGTATCATTCTATGAGTAGGGATGAATGTAAGAAATGGCTCCTACAAGTCATTGAACTCATGTTCCTTCATGTGCAACTCCTGAGTGACTTTCTTGACTAATGGATCTATCTGCACAGAAGTCCATAGTCCCACGTATTTTTCTAGGAGTGTCGATCCCTTATCAACGTCTGCGGAGATGTTGGTGAATGTTTTTTTTACTTGTGCGACCCATTTCATGCGCACCTCCGGGGGGGTGGTCTCAGGCTAAAACTTCGCCTACAATGCAACAATCTATTTCTTTAAGTCGGCTTTCACGGACTGAATTTATGACTTGGATGCTTTTAGGGCTACCACCAAGCTCTCAATCTTGGCTTGAGGCAATGCAAAGGCTGGGATAACAACATCTGGAATCTCACCACATAGCCTGTCAATAAAAATTTCTGACTCCGCACACTGATCTACGGCTACCTGTTGCAATGTCTAAGCCTGAGTATACTCTAAAATTTTTGGTACTGAAATCTGCTCAGTCTCACTGATCTGCTGCTGGGCACGCGCATCTCTGCTCTGAAGCTCTGCTGCTGTGGAAATATGTAGCACATGGAGCTGCCACTCGGCAACTTTGTAAGGTCGACCACGACCTTTGAGTAGGTTTGGACCTGCACACACAACTTTGCTTGGTCTATTTAAACTGCTGCACCCAGGAAGGGGAAAATTCTGCTTCTTGATGTGGCGATGATTGATGTAGATGGCAGGCTTGCTTGCACCGGCCTCGATTGATCCATGCTCACTTGAAATGCATGTATTTTTAGTTGGAGGACCTGCACACTCGACTGTAAAGCTTCCACCATAGCTTTTTATTGGGTCTCCATGGTGTTCTAATGGTCCTCTGATGCTGAAGAAATTGCCTTGAAATTTTTGTCGAGGTCCTCCTTAGTAAGAGTGACCTCCTCCTCTCAGCCTGCCTTGGACCCTTTCCTCTTCTTGTGGGGCCCTTTATATGATTCACCACCTTTCTTGGTGTCACACAGAGATTCAACACCATCTCCATCAAGCCCATCTAACCCACTAAGGTCCACCTCCTCGTGGTCACCTCCCAACCCCTGATCTTTGTATTTTTCTACCTCTGTATATTTTTCTGCTTCATCTTCCTTATCTTTTCCGCTTATCTCCATGCACGGTTCTATTGTATATTTTGGTGATGTTTCTTTTCTGGATGTGGATGATGTAACATGATTTTTGGAGCCAGGCCTGATCTTCCACAAATTCGGTCAGGTTTCAATGACGTGGTCAACCTCTACCTGCGTGACCATGTAAGGTAATGTGTACCAATTCCAGTCCTTCTTTGCCTTGATCATGATGTTTTGCATAGTCACTTGAAACTCTACAATGATTTTATACTTCTCACACACGACTGATGAGTGTCGCGGTCTAGAATGGATAGCTTATTCCAGTGCACCTTCAAACAATACCCAATTCTTTTTTTTCTTTGACTTGGTGAGCATTTGATGAGTCCCATAAATTTGTGTAGCACACCCCCTCGCATACACCTGGCTCGATCTCCGGAAGGACTGCATTAGCTAGGGTCTCCCATGCCACCATCACAATCAACAAGAGCAACCATGAGTAGTAAACCTGTTTCCCCAGTTCTTACACCTCGCGCACATTCTCCAAGAACTCCTCACATGAAAACTATGACCAGTTTTACAACATCCATTTTTCACACACCCCTACCAAGGAAATGATGTGCGCGGGGACATTTTTTGCCCGTCACTTCCTCATGAACTTACATCTGAGGACGAGGGTGCCCATGTGCACTGCTAGCTCAATGATGGTTTGGACCCAAAATCCCCTGCTTATCTCACCCCACCTTGTACTTTTCCTTCACCTCTATTTTTGAATTTAGCTCGTTGCTCTTCCCAAATCTCTTCATTGGATGGTGTTGTGTAACCAACTCCAAAAATAGAAGAAAAGAGATATCAATGCCTTAGAAATAAGCCACTTCGAGGGGGAAACCTCCAATACATTACATAAATGAACAATTCTTGGATGATACAATTTACAAAACCTCCTTTCTATATATAGGAATCCATGGGGCCATAATGTAATCCTAGTGGGGCCACAATGTAATCCTAGCCGACCTAACAATAATAATTTAAGGGCACAATAATAACAATATGGGGGTTACAAAGGTACAATAATAACAATAAGGGGGTTACACTAACAACAATAAGGGACTATACTAGTAATATAGGGACCTAACATGCCCCTCTCCTTCAAAAAAGTGTTGTCCTCAATGCTTGAGTAGCTCTGGGTGCTTTTGCATAAAATTCTCATCCTCCCATGTAGAATCTTCGGTGGGTAAGTTCTTCCACTTGATGAGATACTCTGAAATTGATCGATTCCGTAGCTGTCGAGTTCTTGTTTCCATGACTGCTTCAGGTTCCAATATGATTTTTCCTTCCTCATCAAGTTCTGGCAATATTTTTTGAACCGGAAGATTTTCACCTATAACCTTCTTTAAGCATGAAACATGGAAAACTGGATGTACTCGCGAAGAAGCAGGAAGCTCCAATTTGTATGCCGTAGTACCAATATTTTGCAACACCTTGTAAGGACCATAGTACTTTGGCGATAATTTATTATCCTTCTTAGCTTGCTTGAGGGACATTTGTTTGTATGGTTGTAGCCGTAAAAATACCCAATCTCCTACATCAAAACTTCTCTCACTGCAATGTTGATCTTCCTGTTGTTTCATTCGATCTTGTGCCAAATTCAGGTTATCCTTTAAGATTTGGAGAACTTCTTGCTGATGCTCGATGTGATCTTCCACTGCTTGAACCTTCGAATTTTCCCTTAAAGATGATGTGAAGGATGGTGGATGATATCCATAAAGTGCCATAAATGGGGTCATTTTTGCTGCAGTATGGAAGGAAGTGTTATACCACCATTCAGCGAGAGGTAACCACTTGACCCATTGTGTTTGTTTATCAGATACAAAACAACGAAGATATCCTTCTAAAAATTTATTTACTATCTCTGTTTGACCATCAGATTGAGGATGATAAGATGAGCTATGATCTAATTGATTACCCAAACAAGAAAATAACAAGTGCTCATAGCTCATCTTATCATCCTCAATCTGATGGTCAAACAGAGATAGTAAATAAATGTTTGGATGGATATCTTCGTTGTTTTGTATCTGATAAACAAACACAATGGGTCAAGTGGTTACCTCTTGCTGAATGGTGGTATAACACTTCCTTCCATACTGCAGCAAAAATGACCCCATCTATGGCACTTTATGGATATCATCCACCATCCATCACATCCCTAAATCTTTAAGAAATTACCAGCGGAAGCGTCAGAAGATCATCAAGGAGCAAATTCTCCAACTCTTAAAGGATGCTTTGGTTGCTGCATCAGCACGGAGTAAGGGTAAACAGCATATCAGCACGCGGAGAAGATCACAATACATACAAGCAAATTTCCCTCAGTAAGCTAAAGTTAATAGGTATCGCCTAAGCATAGCCTGCAAGGTGTTACCAAAACCCGTACTATGGCATAAAGTAGACTTCCTACTTCTTCGTAATACCTCTTGTTAGGTCGTTTTATAGCAAAGAGGTTAAAGGTGAAAATCTTTTATTTTAGTTGGGAATTATTACAAAGATATAAGCGATCTTTGTACCATAAGGAATCATTTTTCCAACTAAATGTATCAGATGTACTAGGATATTGCTGCAACTTTTGAATGAGTGTCCATACATCTTTGTCCTTCTTCCATTCATCTCTTGCTTTGGTTATCCAATCCGGTTGGATAATAGAAATGGCACAAAGCAATGCTTCCACCTCTTCATTCTTTCTTGAGAGTGCATCTGCAACAACATTAAGCTTTCCTTTTTTGTAGATTATTTCAAAGTCATAACCCAACATCTTTGTGACCCATTTTTGCTGCTCTTCTGAAGATAGTCTTTGTTCCAAAAGTGTTTAAGACTATCATGATCAGTTTTTACCTTGAAGTGTCTTCCCATTAGGTAAGTTCGCCATTTCTTTAGTGCATGTAGTATTGCTAACATTTCCATCTCATAAATAGGTTTCTGTAAATACTTTCCTTTGATTGGACGACTTTCAAAAGCAATGGGTCTTCCTTCCTGCATTAAAACTGCACCAATTCCATTTCCTGAGGCATCACATTCCACAATAAAGGTTTTTGTGAAGTCTGGCGTAGCTAAGACCGGTGCTAGGCACAATGCCTCTTTAAGATGTTCAAAGGCCTTAGTTGCTTCAGGAGTCCATGAAAATGCATCTTTCTTCAATAATGTTGTTATAGGTGCTACTATTCTCCCATAATTCTTAACAAACTTGCGATAATACCCTGTTAACCCGAGAAATCCTCGCAACTTCTTTATGGTTGTGGGGACTTTCCATTCCTTAATGGCTTTAATTTTTTTAGGGTCTGCTTTAACACCCTCGTGAGATACAATATGACCCAGATATTCCACCTCTTGTACTCCAAAGAAACATTTGGATTTTTTTGCATATAATTGTTTCTCCTGCAATAGTTTGAGCACCCTGTCAACATGTTCAACATGATCTTTCCAAGACCTGCTGTAGATTAGTATATCATCAAAAAATACTAGCACAAATTTTCTAAGGAAGGGTTTGAAAATGGAATTCATCAACCCTTGAAATGTAGAAAGTGCATTGGTAAGGCAAAAAGGCATGACCAAAAATTCATAATGACCCTCATGAGTTTGAAATGTTGTTTATGGAATATCTTCAGTCTTCATTCTAATTTGATGATATCCTGAATGAAGATCCAACTTGGTAAAATAAATTTCTCCATGTAATTCTTCCAATAATTCATCAATCACAGGAATGTGAAATTTATCTTTAATGGTGAGCTTATTTAGCTCCCTGTAATCTGGACACATTCGTCATGATCCATCCTTCTTGTGTACCAATACTACAGGAGCAGAGAAAGAACTTTGACTAGGTTGAATTATACCTGCCTCTAACATTTCTGCAATCATATGTTCAATTTCACTATTTGGGAAGTAAGGATATCTATAAGGCCTGATGTTTGGAGGAACACTTCCTGGAATCAAATGAATAGCATGATCATGATCACGAATAGGTGGGAGTCCTTTGGGAGTTTCAAACACCTTGGAATGATTGTCCAAGATTTGTTGGAGATCTGCGGAAATAGATGATTTTGATGTCGGAACTTCTAGAGAGCATAATTGTGCAATTACGCCTCGTTGTTCTTTCTTTAGAAGCTTTGTCATGACATTAGAGCTTATTATCCTTCCTGGCTTCCCTTCAATACCCCGTAATTCGACTTCCTTTCCTTCTGAAAAAAATTTCAAGAAAAGTTCTTGAAAATTAAAAGCTACCGTCCCCAAAGATTGTAGCCATTGTACTCCTAGTACAACATCAGCACCTCCCATAGGAATGGAAAGCATTGGACTAGTCAATACATATTCCCCCATGGTTAGCTTGATATTGTGGCATTTTCCAGAGCAATTTATAGTTCCTCCATTTGCAACCATCACTTGACATTCTGGTGCTGGGTATAGGAAACAATTTAATTCCTTGACTACCTTACAATGAATAAAATTATGGGTGCTACCTGAATCAATCAACACTATTACCTTTCTCTTCTTGATTTGTCCTTTTATCTTGAGAGTTTGAGGAGTGGTAATTCCTGCCAGTGAATTACACGATATGGTTGGATTCATTTCTTCCTCTTCTGGGGCTGGTTCCTGGTGTATATCCTCTTCTTGTTCATTTTCTTCTTCCTCTTCACAATCTATGTAAAATAATTTCTTCTCAGCACACTTGTGACCTTTAGTGTATTTGCTATCACAACTGTAGCAAAGCCCTTTTTCTCTTTTTTCTTCCAATTGTTGTGGTGTCAACCTTGTAGGTTGTGGAAATCTAGGCGTAGCAACACTTCCTTCTTTATAGAATTGAGTGGTAGGCTTACGATGGGATTTATGAAGGAACGCAACAGAATAAAAATATAACCATAAATATAGAGATGCAGCGGAAATAACACTTCATTTCATTAATATCAAAGAACTGAAATTTGCTTACAGACAAAATGGAAATAAAACTAGCTAGGGCACTGGTAGCTATCTCTGAGAAGAGATGTGGTGACTAAAGGCCTCTGAAATGAGCTATAATGAGGCTTGAGGGCCTATTTATTATTTAGAAACAATGGGAAATCATAAACAACCAAAACCCTAACCCTAGGAGATGAAGCGCCAAAACTATGGGCCCTGTTTGGGTAAATTGGTGTTTCAACTTCCCAGGGGTGTAACTTTGGCATATGATCTTCGTTTGACGTGTACCATACCTCGTTGGAAATATCTATCCGAGGACTACAAATTTGGAATGAGAAACATCGGTCCATGGACCCAAGTTGCTCTCCGTTTTCCCAAAAAACGTCGTTTAGGGCCTCAAAACGGCTCTGGAAGTTTAGGACCCGAAAAACTGCTAAAAATAGTAAACTGTGCTGAAACTGAAAAACTGAAATAGACAATGGTGGAGCCCCAAGTGGAATAGGTGGGTGAACACCAATATCCACCTGGATCATTCCTCCCCCCTTAGGAAGAAATGGTCCCCATTGCGTTAAGTTCCTCCATGAGATGAGGAAATTTCGGCTGAACTTGGTCCCTGGTGAACCACTTTCCTTGGTGCAGGAGTTGGCCAGCTTTGACAACCCGATATAGTTGGATATTCTGCTGGTGAGTGTTCTTGATTTGCATTTCCATGATACAATCTGTGGTGGCCTGTTCCATGTAGTCTGGATTTAACTCTGTTGGTGTGAGTTGTTCTGCAATGTCCGAGGTGTCCAGTAGAGGTGGGAAGTAAGGACGAAGGTGATCCACATTGAAGATTGGGTGCAGACCAAGGAATGGTGGAATACTGAGCTCGAATGCATTGTTCCCTACAGCCTTGGTGATGGTGTACGGCCCGTATCGGAGCGGGCGAAGCTTGCGGTGGGGTCCAGTGAGGCGCTCCTTCTGCAAATCTAGCCATACTTTGTCACCCACCTGGAAGTTGTGTGGCACCCGGTGTTGATCATGGCGTTGCTTGTACTTGGCATTGGCTCTGTCCAATATATCATGAAACTGTTGGCGGATGTGTTGAATGCGCTCGATGAAGCTACTGGCTTTGTCAACTTCAGACTGGACATGAGCTGAATTGGCCTGAGCAGCTGCAAATGGCATGGCTACGTCAATGGGGCATAGTGGTTGGAATCCCAAGCCCACTTGAAAGGGGCTATGGCCGATTGAACTATGGAGAGCCCGATTATAACTATGTTGTACATAAGGGAGGCTCTCGTCCCATGTGCGTGGATGCTTTGAATTGTACATGCGCAGAATGTGTACAATCATTCTGTTGACGACCTCTGTCTGGCCATCTGTTTGGGGATGGAAAGCTGTGGACTTGGTGAGCTTGGTACCCAACATCGACCAGAGGCTGGACCAAAATGTGCTGAGGAACCTGCTATCCCGATCTAATATGATAGACTGTGGGATCCCAAAGTGCACCCACACTCGTTCAAAGAAGAGTTTAGCAGTGGCTTCTGCTGTGATATTCTTCTTGCAGGCCACCATAATGGCCATCTTTGAGAATCTGTCGACGACCACGAAAACACAGTCATTTCCCTGCTTAGTAGAAGGCAGGCCCGACATGTAATCCATGGAGATGGATTCCCAAGGTCGACTAGGGGTAGGTAGAGGAGTATATAGGCCCTGCTTCTTGATGGTCGGTTTGGCAATGGCACAAGCAGTGCAGGATCTGATGTGCTTCTCGACATCCTTTCGAAGGTTCGGCCAATAGAAATACTTCTGTAGTATTGCTACTGTTTTCTCGACCCCGAAATGCCCAGCGACTCGACTGTAGTGTGCTTCTCATATCATCTTGGCACGCTCGCTTGAAGGAACACAAAGGTGTCCCAGGTGACATAAAAGTGCATCTTGGAGGTGAAAATTTGGAACTTGCGTGCCCCCCCAAGAGTGCCTTGTAAGTGTGGCCGAATTCTGGGTCACTCTCATAGAGAAGCGGCCAATCAGAAGTCTCGTGCCCACAAGAGTTGAGCACGGTGGTGAGCGCCACGATTGGTGGTCGGCTGAGGCAGTCTGCAACATGATTGGTGCTACCCTTCTTATACTTGATGTTCAAATGAAACTGTTGCAGATATGTAGACCACTTCTGATGGCGATCATTCTGCAACTTCCCTTGTGTCTGTATGAACTGCAGGGGCCTGTGTTCTGTATGGATGATTGTTTCCTTCCCCAAAATGTAATGCTTCCATTGTCGACAAGCTTGCACAATGGAGTACATTTCTTTTTCATATGTGGGGTACTTGTGAACTGTGTCAGACAATGTCTCACTGTGAAATGCCACTGGATGTCCCTGTTGAGTAAGAACTGCCCCAATAGCATAGTCAGAGGCATCTGCCTCGATCTCAAATGGCTGTTGCAAGTCTGGTAAAGTGAGCACTGGGGCAGAACAGAGGCGGTTTTTCAGTTCTGTGAACGCCTTCTGTTGAGGTTCCGACCAAAAAAAATTTGCTCTCGCTCCTCCCTTGGTGACTTGAATCAAGGGCCAAGTGATATGAGAGAATCCCAACACGAACCTCCGATAGAAATTAGCAAGACCCAGAAAGCTGCGAAGCTCTGTTATAGTGGTTGGGGCTGGCCAATCCCGAATGACTTGGATCTTGGCTGGATCCACATGCACCCCCCCTTCATCAATAATGTATCCCAGATATTGAACCTGGGTCATGCCAAAAGTGCACTTCTCCAAATTGGCACACAACTTGTGTTGCCGCAGTGTTTGGAGGACTTGTCGGATGTGGTGAAGGTGCTCTTCCCAAGTCCGGCTGAAGATCAGAATGTCATCCAAGTACACCACTACAAATGAGTTGGTGAATGGCCACAAGATGTCGTCCATCATCCTCATGAAGGTTGCGGGAGCATTCGTCAACCCGAAAGGCATGACCAGCCATTCGAAAAGGCCTTCCTTGGATTTGAAGGCAGTCTTCCACACATCGGAGGGTTCAATTGGTACCTGGTGATACCCAGACTTCAGGTCGATCTTGCTGAAATATTTTTCACCTTTGAGTTGGTCCAGAAGGTCATCAATCTATGGAATTGGGTACCTATTCTAGACAGTGATCTTGTTCAGCGCTCGATAGTCAATACAGAGTCTCCACGTCCCATCCTTCTTCTGTACCAACACGATCGGGCTCCCATGGGGCGATGAACTTGGTCTGATGTGACCTTTCTGCAACAGCTCCTGAATCTGCCTCTTGATTTCATCATTCTCCAGAATAGAGCGCCGATAGATCGGTCTATTAGGTAGCGGCGCACCTGGGGTCAGATCAATCGGGTGCTTGACCTGACAGTGCAGAGGAACCCCTGTGGGTGAGTTGAATATGTCCCCGTACTCCTCCACAACCTTATCCATTTGTTGTTTTTGTGCAGAGGAGCCCTATCTGGAGGTCGTGGCCATAGTATTATTCTTTCCCTGGGGGCGGATCATCAGGAAAACGAATTTCCTGGTTTGGGAAATGAGCTTACTACATTGTTTTGCGGTAACCAAAGAGATAGCGGCAGGAGGTGGTACCTCTAGTATCCTGTACAACTTATTTCCCAAAGTAACAATAACTGTACCGGGGAGCCCTTTACCCACATCTGGGAGTGGAAGAGACATTCCTCCTCTCCCTTCCGATCTTCCGTTCCTCCTTTGGATAGTTGTAGTGGCAATGCTGGCGTCAGCTCGCATCAATAACTGCTTCCTTTTCATTCGCCTTTCGTGTTCTAATTAGAGTGAGAGCATGCACCTGACTCAGAAGCCCTCATCTCGTCCACTAGCGACTGCTTGGCCCGACACTCACTTGTGTTGTGAGTGGAGCTCTTATGGAACTCACACCACTTTCCCGTGTCCTTCTTTGGCTTTGCGGTGCTGTTCTTTTCTTGTGGCTTCGATGAGTTGTCCTTAGCCGCCATGCCTTGGCTCGGTCCTTTGTTCTGCGGTTTGGAAGCACCTTTCCCTTGCTTTTGATTCGCAGATCCAAAGTCTCGCTTCTTCTGCTTGAATTTCTGCTCAATATTGGCAGCATACCGGTATGCCGTACCAAGCGAGGAGATGTCAAGGAACTCCATTTCCTCCTGAATGTATTTGTGCAGACAGCTGCGATACTTTAGCACCAGATTTTTCTCTGAATCTTTGATACCCAACTTTGTGCGCAGGGTATGGAACAGATTCGTCAGCTCATGCACATCTTGATCCCTTTGTTGTCGCATCGTGGTCCATTGTATGTACTTGTCCTCATAGCTCCCCACGGGATAGTACTGTTCCTTGACGGCGTCTCGGAAAGAATTCCAAGTTGGTACGGCCGAGAACAGAGAGGGTTCTGTCTGGTCCTTGTTCTCACAGTAGGTTTCCCACCAGTCCTTAACATGGGGGGTAGCTTTGAGGAGTGCAAAAATAATCTTCTCCCGGTCTGAAAATTCATGAACCGAGAAATATCCTTCTAACAGATTCAACCATCTATCTACGGCATCTGCGTCTATTTGACCCTCAAATATGGGAATGTCAAAATTTACTTGTACCTTAAAAGGAGTCGCACCTCCAAAGTGGCTGCTAGATGCAGATGCACTGCCGGTGGGTAGCCGTTGAAGGATCTGAGCAAAGTTATCCATCATCGCGTTCCTTTTCTTTTCAAGGGCCTCCTTGAGAAATATTTTGATAGGATCTCCTGCTCCCTCATCTTTCTTTTCGTCCCCCATGGGCGTTCGTTGAGGTTTGCGAGGTTGATCTTGCAAAGGTTCCACCAGATCGAGCCCTAGCTCCTTATACCCCGGCCTTGTTGGGGACATGCAAAGAAGGATCGAGAAAAAGCAGACCACTCTGATACCACTGATACGGATTTATGCAGGAACGCAACAGAATAAACATATAACCATAAATATAGAGATGCAGTGGAAATAACACTTCATTTCATTAATATCAAAGAACTAAATTTTCTTACAGACAGAATGGAAATAAAACTAGCTAGGGCGCTGGTAGCTATCTCTGAGAAGAGATGTGGTGGATACATGCCTCTAAAATGAGTTACAATGAGGCTTGAGGGCCTATTTATTATTTATAAACAATGGGAAATCCTAAACAGCCAAAACCCTAACCCTAGGAGATGAAGCACCAAAACTATGGGCCCCGTTTGGGTAAATTGGTGTTTCAACTTCCTAGGGGCGTAACTTTGGCATACGATCTCCGTTTGACGTGTACCATACCTCGTTAGAAATATCTATCCAAGGAATACAAATTTGGAACAAGCAACATCGGTCCATGGACCCATGTTGCTCTCCGTTTTCCCAAAAGACGTCGTTTAGGGCCTCAAAACGGCTCCGAAAGTTTAGGACCCGAAAAACTGCTAAAAATAGTAAACTGTGCCGAAACTGAAAAAATGAAATAGACAATGGTGGAGCCCCAAGTGGAATAGGTGGGTGACCACCAATATCCATCTGGATCAGCTTCCTTGTCTCCATAATTTTACATTCAACTTTTCTTGCCAACCTGAATGCCTTCTCCAGTGAATCAGGTTCCAAAACGCAAACTTCATGTTGGATGTTATCCTTTAAAGTGCCTATGAAGAGATCAATCTTGTGTTCCTTTGGAATATCAGTTACCCTTATATTCAATTTTTGGAAGTCCTCAATGTGCTGCCCCACTAAACCCTTTTGTTTGAGATTTATCAATTGGCTAAAGAAGGTGTTGCTCTTTGTATCCTCATAATGTGCTATCATTTCCTTCGTAAAAGTTGACCAAGTGACAACTTTTTTATGGGAGCAAAGCCATCGATGCCATACAAATGTATTTTGTTCTAAATGTAAAGTTTCAATGCATACCTTTTGTGTGTTTTTCACGTTATGGAGATCAAAATATTACTCCAACTGTAGTATCCATGTTACAGGATCCTTTCCATCAAACTTCCTCATATCCATTTTTGGAATATGGTGGTTCTTCCCGCCAACAATAGAGTTTATGAAATCACGATTAAAATTTATTTTTTTCTCATCATGAGGTTCTTCTACTATCTTTTCACCATTAGGAAACATTTCTTATATCAACTTTGTCAAACCTTCCATGTCTGCTTTTAGATCATTCTTCATGTTTTCCATGTTGTTTTTCATTTCATCCATCTTAGCTTCCATGCCAGCTTCCATGCCATCCATCTTAGCTTCCATGCCTTTCTTCAAACCGTCCATCTTCGCTTCCACACCTTTCTTCAAATTTCCATTTCATTTTTTGTTGCTCTTTGCAAGAGTGAAATTTGGTGTACTTGCTCTTGTAATTTTGATAGATCATGTTGCAATTCTTCATCTTCATGAGTCATTGTAGAGCCTTCTAAAGGCTTAATGGGTGTTGAATTATTTTTACGGGGCATATTTTAGAACCCAATACTGATATCTATTCTGCAATATGCCCTTGGAATCAATTCAAATTGATTCTTCAAACAAGACTTATGCAATTTGGAAAAACAAATACACACCTTTTTCTTGCTTTTGAGGAGCTCGATATTTAAATTGGATTATCTCTGTGATTGCAGCACTTCGATATTTGAGTTTTAGCACCAGCGTAGTCCTCTTATTATCTTTTGAATTCCATAGGTTTGACTTGATTTGGATTCTCCAAGACAACGTTGTGTCCAATCTCCCACAATGACCTAATTATGGACTGGTTCAGTAGAGCGAACTTGTACGACTTACCACGTGTCACTATTTTGTCCTTCGGCTCTGACATTGATACCCAAGAAACTTCATTTTGTGCACTTGCAACCTCTTTTTATGTCACTCCAACCCGATGCTCAGAGAGATAGTTATGAATATTTTCCCATGATCACCTCTTTGAGATTAAATTTGGGAGCCTAAAAAAACACTACCTTCCATAGATCATATCTTTGACAATATTGTGAACCAAGCTCTGAAATGTTTTGACGAGTTTCCTCAGGATTTCAGCTTCGCACCCTAAAAATTTCAGATTCTGAACCTTCGTAGAAAAAACGTTATAGTGAAAATTCCATGATGACCTGTTTAGAGCAGCGAAACCCTAGAATCCAAACCTCTGAAACCAAATGTTGTGTAACCAGCTCCAAAAATAGAAGAAAAGAGATATCAACGCCTTAGAAATAAGCCACTTTGAGAGGGCAACCTCCAATACATTACATAAATGAATAATTCTTGGATGTTACAATTTACAAAACCTCCTTTGTATATATAGGAGTCCATGGGGCCATAATGTAATCCTAGTGTGCCACAATGTAATCCTAGCCGACCTAACAATAATAATTTAAGGGCACAATAATAAAAAAATGGTTGTTACAAGGGTACAATAATAACAATAATGGGGTTACACTAACAACAATAAGGGACTATACTATTAATATAGGGACCTAACAGATGGGTCCCCTTCTTGGGCAGGCCAGTGATGTGATGGATCAGTGCGGCATCTAAGGGATTCTACCCTAAATCCATAGTGAGCCTTCATTGACGAAGGCCATCAATTAGCACACGCAAATGCCAGTGATGGTGTACCTCCCGAAATAGGGGATCCTCAGTAGATTGAGGACTCCCACATTGTGCATCTTGCACGCCCAGGGCATCGACTCTATCTTTGGTACATCATCGTATGACACCCATTCCAAGTAATTTTTTGGTGCCAACTTCGGAATGTTGCTTCATTGGCAAGATCATAATCATTGAACTTTACTTGAGGGATCTTGCCAAACATTTAACCGTTCAGAAGGACATCTTGAGGAATCAACGACATCTGAAAATACTCCCCCACAGTATCAATGATCTTTGGCTTGTGCACCAAGGGATTTCACAGTTTAACATAAGGTGGCCACCATGAAATTGGTTCTACAAACATTGCTTCTTGCCTAGTAGTCATCGGCCACTTGGATGGATCACTAATGGGGGAACGCTCCTTCGAAGCTTGTCTATGGGACGTGACATTCCGCAGAGAGATGCGCAGCTTAGAAGTAGCCCACTTCGACATCTTTCCCTTGCCTTTCTCTTTCGTCAAAGTGGATACAACTTCTTCCAAATCCGATACTAATTCTATGACCTCGTCTAAACCCATCTCCATAGAAGCAGTGAGGGATACCAAATTTTCCTCTGTAGGGTTGGTGGCTGTCATTTTCATAGGGAATATGAACTTGGGGTTGCTAATTTTAGAAGGGGATTCTCGACAAGATGTATAGAACTCACATGTAGCAGGATGAAAAATATTACAGACTGTTAGTGCCAGAGTTTGCATTCTACCATCAGTGATCAAAATCAATATTTTCATATTCATTTTAGGGGTCCCACTCAGAATTTTTTTATCATTCCATTAGGTCATGCAAAAAATTGGTTCACTTATGGTAGTCCTAGTCCTAAAACCCTCACTCTCTCTCAAAATTTCACATTTTATAACCTATCTTCACGTCTTTCTGAGTAGAAAACAATCTCAAAATCAGATTCCATTATGACATTATGTCAGTCAAATACAACCATGGAGTCAAGTCATCCAAGGTCCCATTAGGTCAATTAGGTTTAATTTTTCAAGGTTCATAAATATGCCATTTCATCTTAATAAGGTCAGCAAAGGTGTGAGAGTGAATCAAATAAAACTTTCTCAATCATCTGCAGAGGATTTATCAGCGTGTAAATATCATTTTTAAAGTTGTAATTTTGGTTTTAAAGTATGATTTTCATACCAATATGTAATTTATTTCAAAACATACATGTAATTTTTTTTTTTTATGTAATTTTATGCTCATAATATGTAATATGTTTTGTCCCAAGCTTCCAACTCAAAACTTCACATGTCAAACTGAAGAGAAGCAAAATCAAATGAAAAGTGCCAAACTCTAGGAACATCATCCTGCATAGAAGAAAAAAGGAAAGGAAAAGGGTAATTGACAAATATTTTCAAAAAGTGAAATGAAACATTAGAAAAGTGGGGTTTTCAATCCAAATTCAAATTCACTTTAGTATTTATGACTCCTTGACATCATTTAAAATTTATTTGTCTCCTCCAAACACCAAACAAGCACTCAAACAGATCAGAATTTCTAGTTTCTGGGCGAAATTGGTGAAAAAACTGAGTAGAGGGCCCAAACGTTGAAGGTAGGGCACAAATTCTGAGGGAAGGGCACAAATACTCTGTCTAGGGTGCAAATTTTTAGTCAAGGGTGCAAATTTTTAGTTGAGGGCGCAAATTTTCTATTGAGGGCACAAGCACTCTGGTGAGGGCGCAAACACTCTAGTGAGTGCACAAATTTTATATTGAGGGCGCAAACACTCTAGTGAGGGAAAAAATTCTTGACAGATGGTGAAAATGACCAACGAGCCCTAGAAACATGCTCACGTAGAAAAAAAATTGTTTCCAAAGCTTCACCAACTCACTCATTGAACTCCAAGAAAAACAGTAAGAGCTCATGCCATTTAAAACCATTTTCACAAAGTTTATGTGTTGAGTGTTGTCAAATTTTAGGGTACAATTTGGTGTTTGAAATAATTTTTTTAAAACCCTAGCATTCTCATTACACTTTTGAATTCCCAAAATTACACTCTCCTACACCTTTGAATCCTTCCTACAATTACAAAAACCCATTCCAAAACCCCTGTTTTGCAAAATCCGCTTTTCCTAAACCTTTCTCGCAAAACCTTAAGCCCTAGGTGTTATATATACCTAGGCTCCCAATCCCCAAATCCCTATCCTAAATATCACTATACTACTACTCCCTATCCCCGCCCCCATTTCATACATCCCTAGCAACATCTCCCTCATTTTCGCTTTCCCATTCTCCATTCCTAGAAACATATTTCACACCATCTACTTCCCTAGGGTTTTGACAAAAACACCATGACAGAAGAGGAAGAAAACACATCATTCATTGAGGGAGAGGAAAGAGAGTAGAGGAGGCCACATAAAGGTGGAAGAGTACTCAAACTTGAACCTGCTAGCACTGGGGAACTCTTAGCTTCTCCATTGATTGTGACATGCTTCAAAAATTTTGGTTGTTATGTTTTCTGTGAGAAAATTTAGAGGGTCAAAAATCATCCCATGCTAACCAGAATTTTCATATCAAGACTCCATGACAATCAAGTTACTTTAGCCAGAGTCACTTTTACTATATCAACTACTATTATTTCAGTTGCTACAGGAATCCCAAATGTTGCGGAAAAGTGGTTCAAGAAAGGTAGTTTGAAGAAACAGGACTTTGACATCTTCTTAAAACCAAGACACCAATATTAGACAAAGAGGTTCTTTCCTTTTTCTCACCTCCTGGACAGATGCTTACCAATGATGAAGATAATATTGAAATACTTTTCATGTGAGGGTAGATTTTCAAGGCTTTATTCCTACAACATCTAGCTTTTAATGCATTTCGCTAGGGTAAGGATGCTTAACATACCCTACTATATTTTCCGGAGCATAGAGAACATGTCATACATTGCCCAAAAAAAGGATTATGAACAACAAATGAGAAGTCTATTCCATCATTCCCTCATTAAAATCATAGTCCTACACCATCTCATTCAACTAAACATTGCATGGAGTACTTTCATAGCCAATGATATTTTCAATGAGCCATCCACTCAGCATGCACAAAATGTCCCTTCATCATCCCAGCCATCCACTTACATTCCTCCATATCATCCCATATCACATTCATCATCATCAAATAAGTCCCTTTCACCTTCTTCATCTCCATCTCATCATGACATTAGCTCACCTAGCAATATTGAGGATATTGAGCCTAAATGGGCAAGTATGGTTGAGGATGAGCCATTGCCAAAAACCTACCAGAGAGGCTACAAGAATGTGTTTGCTCCACACAGAGTGGAAGGGGACATGCCTTCTATAACAACAAAGCAGGTGGACAAAGGTAAAGAAAAGTTGATTGAGGCAGTCATTCATGATGAGGAGGACCTTCATGAAACATAACAACAATTTCAGCTTGTTGACCTATATGAGGATGAAAATGACAAAATTACTAATGCAGCCATCAAAGAAAATGATGTCAATATTAAGGAGCTCCAAACTAATCTTGAAAGGGCCATATATGTCATAAACTTCCTAGAGCAAGAGAATGAGCAATTGAAGACTAAACAGGTCATTGATGAGGTTAAGTAAATTGCTGCTCAAAGGGAGGTAGAAAAAGACAAAGTCATTATATATGAAACATTTGAAAAGTATGTATTTCTTAATGATGAAGAGGAAAAAAAACCAAGAAGCAGACCTAGAACTAGAGGGCTGAAAAGAGCTCTAGCTCTAGAGAGAGAAAGGGAGGTTGAGCCTGTTGATCGGCTAACCCTAAATGAGTAGCTTGCTATAGTGATAAGTGAACACAGGGAGCCATGGATTCATAGAGCCAATTAGTACTTCGAGAAGATTCTATAAAAATATAATAATGACAATGACCTATTGAGGAGGAAACTCAAACACCATGCTCTGAAGGAGAAAATTGCAATGGCTAAGCTCAAAAGAGCCAATGCAAAAATTGAATATTTGAACATGGAAGAGAAGAAGATATTTGAAATTATTGTCGAGGCTTCCCTCCAAGCTTAGACACATCATCATCAACTATTCTAAAATTTTTAGGCATTTTGAAATTTTTTTGCAAAAATGGGATTTTCTGAGTTTTTTGTAACATGAATTTAGCATAAATTTGTTCATTTGCGCAGCGCCCTAGGTGCTACGCAAATGATTGTGGCACTTTTTGAGGGAAATAAAGCTACCATTGGATTCCTAAAGACATAATAATTCTAGAAAACCATGCTTATATCCTTGGTTTGCAGTTTTTATAGGTGAAAAGGTAAAAAAGGCACCTAAAAATGACCTTTCTACCCTTGCTTTGACCTAGGCATTGCACAAATACCAGTCTTGGGAGAATGACCTTTTTAGGTGGCAAATAACCTTCATTTTCAAAACTAGAGACATATTCAGAAAGAGGACTGGAAGGGCTTTCCAACAAGCCATCTTCGGTCTGATTTGGACACCTGTAGATCAGCCAAAAGTGTCTTTGAACATGGAGGACACAAATGACACTGCCAGGGTGCAAATGCACAGTTGAGGATGCAAATGACCATTTTCGTGATATTTTTGGGATTTCGCTAAAATTTGGACTTTTATTCAGAAAAAAATGTTTCTATATATGTAATTAATGATGGTAAATGTAATAATGCTATGGACTAGTTACCTAGGGGTAGATTCATTGGGTAAAAGTTTTCATTGAGTCAAAATGAATCTGTTTCAATGTAGTTAGGAATGAGTCACTTGGACCATCCTACACTTAATCTTTCAGTTCAGTACTTTGTGGATCTCTTCCCCACCTCATGGATTCGACCCATGAGTATGAGTGAATGTTTTATTCATGTCTATTTAGTCCCTTTATTCACTCTTAGCAAGGGCTGGAATCAGTTTGGATGTTAGCTTGTTGATCAAGGAACTATTGTACTCAGTTTTGGCTAGTTAGTAAAGAAGTTTTGCAGCGATTTTTTGGGATACATGTGGTATGACGTTTATCATTTTTTTCCCTTCAGTTTCATATATTATAATTTTTTTTATTCATGTTCATTACATCTCTATTGTATGATCTATTTCAAGTTAGATAGGCGAAACACATGCTTTCTCATGCTCTGTTTTGGGAAAGTGATCATAATTTTTCCATTTTCCTCTGTTCAGGAAGAATACATCTCCCATGCTCTTCCTAGCTTCTCATCAGTCTCAAAACCATCTCATCACAATCATCTTTAAAGTGGTAAGCCTTATGCTTACATTTCGCCATTGATCCCTCCAACCCTATCTCATTTTCCCTTACCTAGCTCCCTTGACCTAATTTTTTCATCTAGTGAAACCCAACCAAATAAAATCAAAACAATCCCTGCACTCATTATCTAGCCTAAAAAACCTAAATCCTCCAGCCCTCTTGGTTGTGACCTTGTGGAGAGATCCCTCTCCGACTTGGTAGGGCTAGCTACCAAGACAAAATTTTGTTTTGTGGTTACCTCTATTGGGATTCCTTCTTCAGCCTTGGGAATCTGGTAGAGTGATAACACAGAAAATCACAGGGCGTCAATTATTCAAACAACAAAGGAACCAATTGAGACCCACGCTTGCCTTTTAATAAGCCACCCATGGTAAAAACGATCGAATTATCATTAATTTCCACTTACCCTCAAGGGAACAGTAAAAATTCCTCCAATATCGCCTCATTAAATGCAAGAAATGCGCTCCATCCAACGGTAATTTCACTTTTTCACCTAGTTGCACTATTCCAATGGCTATTTTCCTGACCTGCGCATCACCCTTGTGCTTCTATAGCACCTATTTGTGCCCTTCCTCTCTCCTGTGAGAAGACCCTTCAATTTTGATGCTCCAACCATATAGTCATTTGGTCGGCATTGAATTGTCTCTATATGGCTTCAAACGGCTCCCATTGAAGTATCTAGGAAGGTTCTCTCCATGTAGCATGGCTAAGCGCACCTCACTACCGTCAGTGATCTCATTTACAACATATGGCCCCTACCAATTCTTTCTGAACTTCCCTGGATGGCGCGCAAACTGACTATCATAGAGTAACACCAAATCTTCCTCCTTGAACACCTTCTGCTCGATGTGCCTCTCATGCCAAGATTTTTCACGCGCCTTCTACACTTTCTAATGGAAGTTAGCAATGAGTCAATCTTATTCTAAGGCAATGAATTGTGCTAATCGTTCCTTCATAACTTCAAGTTGGGCCATATTAGTGAAGGTCGCAATGTGTAAACTTAGGAAAATATACTCCATTAGCATGATGGCTTCCTTCCCATAGACCATCCTGAATGGTGTCTTTCCTATCAATTCTTTGCATGTTGTCCTGTAAGCCCATAGCACAGAAGGGATGCACACGTACCACTCATCCCAGTTGGAATTACATAACTTTGTGAGTGCATGATCCAAAATCTTGTTGAAAGCTTATATTGCTCCATTTTCTTGTGGGTGATAAGGGGTACTCTTCTTGTGATGAATCTGGAAATCCTTTTTCAAAGCTTCAATTGTTTCATTAACAAAATGCATACCTCTATCACTCATCAAAATATACGGGCACCCAAAACTTGTCAAAATGTGCTCAAAGATGAAGTGTGCATCAGTATCTGCAGTACAGTCATTAAATTCCTTTGCCTCTGCCCCACCTAGTCACATAATCAGTTGCAATAATGATATACCATGCTCTAGTATTCTTTCCAGGAGGGTTGATTGGTCCAACAAAATCTATAGCCCATTTTTCAAATTCCTACAAGGCCATATGTGGTTGCAGGGGCATCTTGTCTCTACGTGAAGGCTTCCCAGTCCGCTGACATGCATCACAGGCCTGACAATATGATTGTGCATCAGTATGCAGTGTGGGCCACCATAACCCAACACGTAGCACCTTCTGTGCAGTAGATTTCCCAACGTAGTTGCCTCTTGCCACTCCTCTATGAGCTTCAACAGATTGAGCATTTTAAAAAATTAAAAAAATTATTTTTTTTAAAATAAATTTAAAATTTTCATAAAAAAAACTTTTAAAATTAAATTTATTATTTTTATTTATATATATATTTTAATTTTTTTCTTCTAGGGAAAATTCTAGGATTTTCTTTTCAAACCAGTCCTCAAGTTTAGGCTTTAATGGTTGCCAATGACCTCGCGGCATCACCCAACCTCTCTCAAAATGCTCCCAGTCCTAGAAATAGAACCATTTGTTTGCCTGAGGGGTCCTGACCCAGGTTCAAAATTGAGGTTAACCAACAAAACCCTCTTACTACTAGCCCTTTCGGTAGTAACCTACTTGCACAAGTCAAATTCTCACCCGAAGTAGTATGGGGGAGTTCTTGAACCAAATTTCCACACACTAAGAGAGGTTTGAATGATGTGGGTTCCTTAAGATCCCAAACAATCATAAATAGACCTTTGCAATAATAGCCCTAACCAGTAAACCCTTTTCACAGAGATTTAGGTCAACTATGTATAATATCTTGCACAAGTTAATACAGCAATCACAAATCAAGTAAACACATCACATCAGAGTCGTATACCATCAGAACCATCTGCTAATTATTCATATAAACCCAATCACATTTGCGTAAGAGATCTTAATGCAAATAGTACAGAAATCGGAAACCAGACGCAGAAACATTCATAACATAACCAACAGATGCAAATATAACTTAGATATCTGCAAAAATATTCCTTTATTACTTAACAGTTCAGATCCTTCATACAAAACACTTCAACAACCCATGCACATAGCCAGTGGGGTCCGCACACAGTAGGACTAAGGTCTCTGCACAGACAGCCAGTAGGAGCCTTCTACCCAGACAATATGCACAAAACTATCACAAAATATCCAAATCTATCATTCACATTCAGAATTATCCAAAACTAACTTTCTATACTCGATCTAGCCATCTATTTATATTGTTATTCTACGCTACTCTATGGCCTACAAACTGTGGTTTGTGGCCCCTTGGTCTACCCTTTGACCCATTACAATTCATGAGGGGTTTTGACCCACCCCAAAACCCTTGCACAAGACTAAACTATTACAAAATATAACAAAATTGGTCAGAATTTCGGGACCCCACTCCAACAAGAATGCTAACAAAGGTGCACTCCCCCATGGAATACTTCCTTACCATTTTAAAAGAACTCAACTTCCATGTAAGATGAACCTGACGCCTTTTTAGCTGAGGTAGATTCATCATCTACAACAGAAAGTTCCAAGTGAGAATTCTTCCTCCTCCTATTTTCATTTTCAACAATAGGGTTTCTATCACACTAAAGGAGAAAAACAATTGCAGGAATTATGCCCATGTGCACATGGCTTTTTAAATTTTTGAAGGATTCTATTCTTGACTTTAATATGATTCCCTATAACACAAGACAAGGATTCCTTAACACATTGATTATTAGAAGTGATCTCAATGTACATATAATACGTTTATATCATTCACATTTATGTGTTTGTGTGAAATTTTAAATAAACTGGAGTCAAGCATCCATATGTTTTCTATTAAAACATTAGTATTCAAAGTTATCTCAATTCACATACCTCATAAATAAAAAAATTTATAGGAGAAACAAATGTATTTCATTACCAAGCTTTTCATGTCAAGTGTTATAAGCTCTGCAATACTTGCTCCTACTTAGAAATATTTTTTCCATAATTAGACAACTCTAAAGAATCATGAATATTTGCATTCAATTGATTTGATTATGATTTAGTTCCTAAATTATTTTAAGGACACTCTTTAAGGATGCAATAGAAGGATCCACATAGGATTTCCAGGCTTAAATAAACTATAACAAGTAAGACAATTCTATGAAATAATAATATATATATATATATATATATATAAATTATTCATATTTTATACATTTTACTAAATTATACGACTGTTGAGGGTGTATGGTTTGTAGGAAGAAGCAGGAAACAAATTTAGTTAAAAATCTCGGGAAGTGTCAAATGTGTTACTGCAAATAAATATAATTCAAAAGAATACTAGTTTAGGCAAGATTAGAGAGTGGAAATGGAAATTGGAATCCATAAAAATGAAGCTTCCTCCAATATAGATTAGAATATATTGGAAGTGAATAGTGATGAAAACTTTAACTAATCACTTACAAAGAGTCATAATCTTGAAATAAATTAGGGTTTCACTGTGCTCAAAACTCTATTATAATATTGTGTTGGTTGGAAAGATATAATACTACATTAGTTGGAGACTTAACATAAGCAAATACTTTCAATTATATCATAGAAAGGAAAAATAATCTCATAAACCATGTTCTGCATGTAATAAAGATTAGTACTCAGCCTAGAAATTCATTAGTTTGTATACAATACTAGTAGTTAAGGTCACCATTATTTATAGTTAATGTAAATTAATTCATTTGTATAATTCGTGTGTTTCACACAAAAATATAGATTTACCTCTTCAACTTCTAGGGAGAGGAATCTATGATCATCCATTTTTCCACCAATTGACTTTAATTATGCAAGAAAACCCTTGTAGAACCATTGTAGTGGTTCCCTAAAATACAAAATATTCATCATTATTAAAAAATTTAACAATCACATCCTTAATCCCAACAAAATCATGATTTTAAAGAAATGTGAATAACATCCTTAGCTCTTGGTATTTATTAATTATTTCATTAATTGGAAAGTTGTGGCTTTGTTACACATGTTGCATTTTAGAATAGCCAAAATTGTAGGAAAACCTAAATATCATAATTGAACATGAGATCAATTGTCTGATATTTTGCTAGCAACTCAAAGCATTATGATTGGCAAAGTCTTCAAGTTGTCACAAGAATGTAAATTATCATTTGATAAATATTTGTTGACCCTACCCATAAGGACGATGTCTTTCCCTCCACCCTACTCGGCTCTCTTGTAATACCAGAAGGCATTCCAATTCCCTTACATTATGTTGGGTGGGATGGTCAAATGATAATATTGTTTATGGGTGAATTACATGTGCTAGATCTCGGTATGGGCCTCTAACAAGTAATCTATACCTCTTTTAATTGGTTCGCCAATGACTCTATTAACTTAGTGTCTATTTCAATAGGTTTCTTAATACCCCTAGATTGATGGAGGCTTCAAAATTCACAAGGTATGAAGCATTTATTGATTTGAAAATCAATGATGTAAATAGATGCCATAGTCTGACTAACACATAAACTTAGTGACTCAATTGCATGTCCCCTTTTCCTACTTGAGCTAAGGAGTGGATATATTTCAAGATACCTTCTAGGAATTATCTAAATGGCATGAATTATTTTTGCTGTGCTAAGTATCCAAACAGTAATTAAAATGTTTGCATAAGGTTCTCTGAAGTTTGCAGGTGAAACAAATGATTTTAACTCAGTTAAACAGATTTCTATGTGAGGTTAAAGCTTGTAAATTTCTTAGAAAACATAGTAAAATAGTAAATAATAGAGAATTAAACATCACATTTAATAGTACTCAGCAAATTTGATGAATCAGTTCACCCCTCCTGGGCTACATCTATTGGTCCAGCTTCCAAATGACATGTCCCTCATATCTTATTGCTCAAAAATGGTAACTGCATGTGAATAAAAGCCTAAAATGGCTATTCTCTCTATAAAATTAGCTTCATAATGCTTAAATTAGCCAGGAATGACTATTCATTTGTAGAAAACAGAGAATGGATGCCCAATACACTGAAAACACCCTAGTGGCCCTGGTGGCTCCTTGACCTCTCATGAAGCTAAACCTACACACGATGACCTCTGATGGCTCTAAAACATCTTCCAATTCTTTTAGAATGTCAAGAATACCCAAAATTGACTATCCATGCATCAAAATTGCTCGAATATCCAAGGAGTTATGACCAAAACAATAAACTGTCCAATATCCCTTAAAAAACTCCACTAAATGTGGAGAACTGGAGTTAAGTCTAGTTAAGTTGGCCATTCTAGACAAATATGGCATGCCACCATAATTTCCTCCAATCTTAAACCCAGATTAGATTAATTCAAATGCGTATTAAATGGGTGGATAAGATTGGTTTAGTGTTAATCGCACTTTAAGTGCTAATGACGAAATTAGTGGCTAACCACATATTAGTGGTTAATTAAAAGTTATTAACAAATATTTCGCCATTTATTTTAAATGCCTGGATTCTTGGACTTGGTCGCATGAGGGAGGGGCTGGCCCTTCCCAGTCCTCATTACACGCATCCATTAACATTCAAATATAAGCGTGGTTCAATGTTTAATAAGAATGAAACAGTGGTGCGACGGTAGGTTGCTGCACTGTCAGGTGGGAGGTCCACGGTTCAATTATTATTAACTCAAAAAAAAAATTGATATGCCATTCCTCCTCGGCCTAGGTCCACATGGTGACCTCTAGGTCTGCCATGTGGCATCCACTGATAGGCTTGAACTTCAACAAGTCAAACCATAAAAAAATCTAACGTTGCCATATATCGAACTTTGATTTGCCTTGACAGAATATTCTAGGGAATATTCTAGAGAATATTTTGAGGAGGAATATTCCATGGAATACTCTCTTTTAAAATTTTAAAATTTTCAAAGTCAAATTTGGTCAAAGTCATTTTTTTTAGTTTAGTTGGCTTTTCAAACCTTCATAACTTCTACATACGGCCTTTGTTTTGTGAACCGTTCACGGTGCCAAAATCGCAGCGATGAGGCCTTTCTGGTTACTCAGGTTGCAAACATTTTTTAGCACTTTCATTTTTGAGCATTTTTTAACTATGGATATGATCTCCTGATCACACCTCCCCACTAGGAAGCTTTTGGACCCAAAAATCTCTTTGCACTACTGAACATGAAGATGAAGAGACTGTGTCCCCACTCTTCCAATCTTAATCCATTGAAATTTCCCTGATTTCATTAATTGGAGTTTTTCATGAAACGATAATTTTTTCTTTAATTCCATTGACCAACCGTTATTGAATTTTACCTTGTCATGCTGCACATTTTCGAAACTTGCAGAAAAACAACTTAACTTTGTAGTAAACATATTTTTTCTACATTGGTATATAATCAAAGAAAACAGAAAATTACTTTCACCTTGCATCATGTTCTTATGGCGATTTTTTGCTAAATTAACTTTGTACTTGTGTTGATTCCTGACCAAGTTTCCTCGCAATTGTACAATTCATTTTTGAAACCAGCAATGATCATTGCTGAACCTTGTGCCTTCTTTGCTATGTTGCTTTTCCCTCTCTTGGACCTTTGCAACTTCTTGCACTGATACTTTGTTTTCAGCACCTTTCGACACCAAAGATGACTGCTGCAACTGCTTGTCATCTTCTTTCAAAGACAACCTGCTTTCAAAATGAAGAAAATTATTATTTACATCAACATTTAGATGAAAAGGATTATGTAAAACTTCTCTTTTCTTAATCATCATCAATTTCAAGTTTTGACTTGCATTAACGAGCCCATTCATCTGCCTTGCATTCACTAAAGAAGAGTCTAGTTTTTTGTGATGTGCTCTCACAATAAACTCCTTACCATCCTTGAATAAATGGTATTTTTTCTCATGGCGATAGAAGATATATTTCTTTTCATACAAGTAAGGAATTCCCAACACCATACATGTAATATCAAGCAGAACAACATCTAATTCAACCGTTTCAATAAAGTGTGTTGTTATTGCAAAACGCAACAAACACTTCTTTGAAACCTGTAAATTTGCATCCTTACAAGTCCAACCAAGAGGATATGGTTTTTGATGTGGAATGGTCTCAAGATTTAGTTTGTTGACTAAGTCTTCAGAAATAAGGTTAGATTGTGACCCACTGTCAAATAGTGTGTCAACCTTGGTATGTTTGGAAATGACCCTCACATGAAACAGTTTAATTCTCTTTTCTTCTCTTGGAGCTTCTATGTGACAGTTATAAATACAACTAGGTTTATTTACAATCTCTTTCCCCTTAAAGTTCTTTAGTGCCATAGCTATTATTTTTGTTTCATCTCCTGATTCTGACCCTAGGTCTTGTTCAGCTATTGCAACTATCTTTCCTTTATCCTTGGCTTTATCTTTGGCTTTAAAACTTTCTGGTTTCAACTCTGGATGAAGTTTCCAACAATGGTCCTCATCATGGCTAGTTTTAGAACAATGTTTGCAGAAAAAATTTCCCTTCTCTTTTCTAGTATTTGCATTTCTCTTTTTCTTCCATTTGCCTTTAAACTCACTTTCCTCATTCCCATCTAAATTTTGTTTTCCCCTTGCCTCTAAATGTGTGGCTTGAACAAAAACCTCATCTAAGCTTGTAGGATTAAGCATGAGAATGGTATGTCTTAGGTAAGTATGCAAACCTCCTATATACTTGAGTAAAGTGTCTTGGCTATGAAAATCTACTCCTAGTAAAATACCTCTTCTTCTAAATTCTTGGGTATACACTAGTACATTTTTTCCTTTCAATTAATTAAAATTTTTCCAGTCCATTATGGCTTTCTGCATATGAGATAATGGATAAAACTATTGTTTTATTGTAGAAATGAAATCAGACCATGATAAGATAATCTTACCATATTTTTGATCTCCTCCTTTGTCTTGGCTTCCCACCAAACAAGAGTTCCACCTTCCATTCTCAATGAAGCTAGCTGAATTTTGGTTTCGTCATCATGAAAATTTTGAATTCTCAAATAGACCTCTAATTGCCTAATCCAATTATCTAGCTTTTCTGCATAACTTCACCATTAAACATTGGCAATTGAAACTTAACATCAAGTTTTAGTAAAGGAATTTTACCCATGTTCTTGACTTTGTGAGATTGATGTACTGAAGATGATGTAGAGATTGATGAAGATGAAGATGAGGGTGATGATGGGGACTTTCCACTATCTCCATTTCCTCCATTTCCCTTCTTGGATTTATTCTCATCATTATGGACTCCTAAAAATCCCTCTCATTCCTTGTGAAGTTTAGACCCTTATCCTTCAAGTTTATCATTTCTTTCTTGATAAATAACTCTCACCATTTCATTCAAGTCAAGGAATGCTTTCCTGAACACTCTTTAGTCCTCCTTGGGATCAACTTCTTCAGGAATTTGTCCTTCTCCTAAAGTCATGCATATGGATTCTTCTACTTCTCTTTGAGGTGAAATTGAAGGTGGAGATAATGGCACTCTTTCCCTCCTTGGCTGAGGATTACTTTGAGCTTTCACCAATTGACCTTCTCCTCTCTTAAGCTTTAACCTAGTAGGCATTAAAAACCTTGCAAATTGTTAAAAAAACTTTTCACAATAACAATACTAAGAGTTAAACTATAGCTCTGATACCAACTTAATTTGAATTTAACATATTAGTTTTGTCATGCTAAGTATCCAAACAGTAATTAAAATTTGTACATAAGGTTCTCTGAAGTTTGCATGTGAAACAAATGATTTTAAGTTAGTTAAATAGATTTCTGTGTGAGGTTAAAGCATGTAAATTTCTTATAAAACAATATACATTAGTAAATAACAGAGAATATAAACATCGAATGTAACGGTACTCAGCAAATTTGATGAAGTAGTTCACCCCTCCTGGGCTACATCTGCTGGTCTAGCTCCTAATGGCATGTCCTTCATATCTTATTGCTAAAAAATGGTAAGTACATGTCAATGAAAGCATAAAATGGCTGTGTTCTCTGTAAAATAAGCTTCAAAATTCTTGAATTCACTAGGAATGACTATTCATTTACAGAAAATAGAAAATGGATGCCCAATACACTGAAAACACCCTAGTGGCCCTGGTGGCTCCTTGACCTATCCTGAAGATAAACTTGCACAATATGACCTTTGATGTCTTTTAAACCTCTTCCAATGTGCTCAGAATGTCATGAATACCCAAAATTGACTATATACGCACCAAAGTTGGTCGAATATCCAAGGAGTTATGGCCAAAATAGTAAACTGCTCAATATCCCCTAAAAAACTCCACTAATGTGGAGAACTGGAGTTAAATCCAGTTAAGTTGGCCATTCCCACCAAATATGGCATGCCCACCACAATTTACACCAATCTTAAACCTGAATTAGATTAATTTAAATGCGTATTAAATTGGTAGATAAGCTTGGTTTAGTGCTAAGTGCACCTTAAGTGCTAATGACGAAGTTAGTGGCTAACCATGTATTAGTGGTTAATTAAACTTTATTAATAACTTTGTCATCGTTTCTTTTAAGAGCCTAGATTATTGGACTTGGTCGCATGAGGGAGGGGTTGGCCCTTATATGCATCCATTAACATTCAAATATAAGCGCAGTTCAATGCTTAATAATAACAAAATAGTGGTGCGATGGTAGGGCGCTGCACTATGAAGCGGGAGGTCCATGGTTCAATTCCTGTTAGCTCAAAAAAACAATTGACATGCCATTCCTCCTCTGCCTGGGGCAATGTGGCGGCCTCTAGGCCTACCACGTGACAGGCACTGATAGGCCCGAACTTCAATAAGTCAAACCATCAACAAATCCAGCATTGTCATATGTCAAACTTTGATTGGCCCTGACGGAATATTTCAAGGAATATTCTGGGGAATATTCTGAGAAATATTCCAAGAATATTCCCTGGAATATTCTCTTTTAAATTTTCCAAATTTGTAAATTCAAACTTGGTCAAAGTCATTTTTTTTAGTTTATTGGTCTTTTCAAACCTTTAAACTTCTGCATACGACCTCTATTTTGTAAACCGTTCGCGTCACCATAATCGAGCAATGAGACCTTTCCAGTCACTCAGGTTGCAAACATTTTTAAGAAATTTCATTTTTGAGAATTTTTGAACTATGGACATGATCTCCTGATCAAGGAAGGAGGCATATTTCATAAATGCAGGTGGGACACATGTAGAGATCTACATGGGGGATCATGGAAATAAGTAAAAAGGGGCCCATATATTTGCAACGTTTTATGTTTATAAGGGATAAATTGGTGGAAAGTATAAGCACTAGTTTGAAATCCAAGTCAACAATGTTACAATTCCCATCCTTGCTTACAAAAAATCAAAGGGCCTATTGTACATTCCCATTTATTTTCTACTATGTCTTGTTAAATCCTCCAAGTAGTTCTCAACCTACAATTTTTTAGAACATATCAACTTCTATGTTATGGAAATTTACCCACGAGTGTGGGATACTACAAGTTAAATTCCAATGATGGCAACTTCCTACTGAACATGAGATTCATTTTCCAAGATAATATGCATGTGTTCCTAGTCAAAGGTTAAGATGTGGCCATACTAGTAAGGAGTTACCTCAGCTGAAAGATACTATAATTGCATTAGAAATATAAATTTCCTTATATATATAATAATTGACCTAAATCTATGTAGAATGATATAAGTCAGGGACAACAATCAATTGGTGAACATTATAAAATGAATTTAGGTCAAATTCAAAGGATATTTCTAGGTATGTATATACCTTCAACTATTTCCATTGCAACTACTTTTATTTATGTCCCACCTATTTCAAATTCAACGGTCAGTGTTGTTATAAAAAAATATTTTTCTTGGAAAGATGCTCATTAATATTAGCAAAAATTATCTATGGATTTTTCTTGAGTCGAGGCTATTAAAAAAAAAAATATGATATCAATATTGGGACTGTGCAACTTATCGATTATGCATAGAAGAATTTTCTCTAGAGTCCATGATGGTATGTGTTCATATTTATTAGTTGGATATACACTCGTAAAGGTATATTATTTTTTAGAAACAATGTTTAATAATGAGAGGGGGGAGAGTCACTGTTAAGGCTAAATTTACTTTTTAATTCCAAAGTATACTTTCATTCATTCTTCGAAATCATTCATGTGAGGCATCATCATCATATCATATAGTAGCAATGAAAATCAACACATTAACACACACACCATGAGAAGCAACACATAAGACACATAGTTTTAACATGGAAACCCTTCTGGGAGAAAAACCACAAAAGCTTATTTGTATTGTAATGTAAAATATGAGATCCTACTTTATTTACATCAATATTTGTGAGCACCCACTCATGGGAAGCAACAAATCCCTTAGATTATTTTCTAGCACCCACTAGAAAAGCACCAGCTCCCTTCCTTTGTAGACACTAATTAACTTACCAGAAGAACCAACCAAAGCACCAACTTATTGGATTTGTTGCAAGGACCAACTCGTAAGAGGCACCGAACCGCGAGTTCTTTTCAGATATCCACTAAGATGAAAGCTCCAACACCCTATTTTGTAGGCTCCATCCCACACTCAATAAGGAATTCATTTATCTTTGTAATGACACCCACTTGGCCTGATTTTAGCTTAGCATTCATCAAATTGGCCCTTTTTTCTCATTAACAACCTTCACTCATGCACAAACCTTGCAACAATTTTCCTTCTGCTCCCCTACAACAACACACGTCATCTCTCAACCTTCTTCATTCAGTTTGAATAACTAGCACCTCAAAACCATTTTTATCCTCAGTATCTCTTGGCCTTTCAAAGTAGCACACACTCACTAAGATCTCTCTACTCTACACTCAACAATGCTACATTTTCCCACTAGTGAAAATATTCAATCCATGGTTTTTTTTTCTATGTTACACAAAGAACAATGTAGTTTTTTAACTCATCACACGGTCTCAGTGTACTTGTAATATTCCCAAATGGGAAAAGTAGGAATATAGAACAAAATGTTGGAATAGTAGTGTAAAACATCACATAAAAGTATGAGACCAATATGGAGCATTTCCATTCATCATAAAATTAGCATATATGTATAAAATAATGGGCCACAAACCATAATACAATATAGAACAAGCCTCCAATAAAGAAATCCCTCAACAAGAGGTGCTGCTACTATATCAAAATGTTGGGAGACTGCTACAATGCATTCATAGGTGCGCTGCTACAGCAAATGAATACACACGATATCTATGGCTTTTATATACCTCAAAAGATACAACAAATTTATATCTAGGCTCTATACAACCTCCAACAAGAACCCAAAAATGGTTTCCATAAATACACCACTATACAAGATGGGAATCAAAGCCCTAGGGCTGAAGATTCACTACAAAAATAAAACTGGAAACGTGTGGTTGATATGATATGCCAAAGAATGTAGCCTCCTCCAATGGATCCTCTAGATGAAATTTTGATCCCTTCACTAGAAAACCTCCTCCCCAAATGGTGTACTAAAACCACCCCTACAAATCCTCCCTAAAATAATGCAGTCCAAGACAGAAATTACACTGTAGGGGAAAATGATCAAGTGTCTCGATGCTGAATGCTGCAATAAGGCTCAAGCGCCTTCCTCACCAGCCTCCCAATGGAAGGAAACCTTCCTCCTCTGAAAAATAGATCAAAAATCACCCGGATCTAGTCTCCACTGCTGCAACCCACAACTCAGCACATCTCTCAACAAAAAATGCATTGTACCACAAGACTGAAGCTTTGGCCTAATGCCTGATTGTGGAATGTAGTGTAAAACTATTCCTAGAGGCTTCTCAAGGAAAGAGGTGGGATTCCCACTCGGGAACACCCTATGCTAAACAACACTGCAATCTTAGCTAAATAATTGAAGAAAGATATATGTCTAAACATACCATATATGAAAATATAATAACATCAACATGAATTAATATGGTTGTAATCCTCTTCCTTATATAAGTGATGAGATTTATAACCCTAGGCCCCGCTCATTTAAGACACTACTTCCATGCAAAGAATCTCCAACTAAAACTACGTTTTCCTTAAATGAATGCCACTACTCCATGATAGTGCTGCTAATTTGGTCAAAGTTGACCCAGTATAGGTGTTCCAGCCCCCTTTCACACACAAGGGTGCTAAATTAAGCTACCAAGATATCCTCCTTTCAAATTGGCATTGATTTTATTCATATTAAGAAGATTTATGGGTCTCCATACCCTCTTATTCAAAAAATTAAGAAGCAAAAGAAAAAAATAGTATTCCACTAATTGTGTGCTAATTTAGGAATATTGAAATTCTCCCCTACCAAGTGCTGCTTATCCCCATTCAACTACAAGGAAAAAATTGAAAATGTGGGGAAAATTCATTCCCATATGGAGCTCCAATATCCAAGCTATCATTCATACAAAATCAATCACCCTCCAAAGTGGTAGTTCATAGAAAAAATCCTCCCATCTGATCATGAGAGGCACCTCTGAAGTGCTCAAGTTACCCAAATGGCTCATCCCATAAGGAAACAAGAGACCCAATGTAGCAACCATTGATGGTCCAATGTTCTCCCAGAAATATGAAACATAAGAACCATGGAGAATATTTCTCCCAAAGGACGCATCCAATCCTTCCATCCTCCCTCCAATCACTCCCATAAAAATAATAAGGACATCATCAATATATGGGGTCAAAACCAGTGATACATAAAAAACCTAATGCAATAATGGAGGTGGATCATAGTCCCACATATGGAACGGGCATAGTATATCTCCTTACTGCCTTAGATCATGATATGGTAAGTGGTTTCCCCACCACTTACTTGCTGCCATATTCTTCTCACATGCTTTGAGAAGGTGAGTTATGTTTGGTGCCTTTGGTGCACAACCATAATGATATATCATCTCCCGATATCCTCCTAGGGAGTGGCCCTGCTCAACATAGTTTATTGCCCAAATTTGATCATGAATTTTATAAGGAAGAATGCTCCCCCTTGGAACAATGACATGCACATGTATGGTAAAGGAATGCACATATTCATCATATAAATCGTTATTCATAAGAACAATATCTTTACCATATACTCTGCTCACATAAATAGAGTGGCTCATAGATAGATCCCCTCTCATTCCCCAAGAGGAAAGAGGTGGTCGTGATAACTCCATAAAAGAGTTATCTATCTCCTCCATCTCCACATGATCCATGCATCTACTCAAATGATCATATATCTCATCTTCAAAGCCTTCCTATGTATAACGCTCCATGATGGTGTTGTATTCTCTCATGGAATAAGTATCGCTGAAGAGAAAATCTTTATGTGTTGCATGTAGTAACTTCTCCTTGAGCTTGGAAGCTCTAGACAAGAAGATCCTCCCATGGTAGTATATGAACTCATCTCTGAATGAATATCCCTCCTATTGTAGCTAGTCATCAATTATCATACAAGTGAAAAGATCCTTGCAATAATCCACCAACAGCTGGGATTTCCAATATGGATCTATCCTCCAAAGTAACAAAGCTGATGATCTATCATAGAAAGCATATGTCATGTATTTTTCCTCCTATTTGACATCTCCCATGCCAAAGTGACATATTGGAAGACTGATATCCTCCCTCTGATGTTCCTTTCTTAGCGCAATATCTGAGATTAGAGTGGGTAATGATGATGTTGGGAGAATGTCTCCCTCCTCCTTGAGTCTACCCAAGAATCTCAGCATTGTACCATGACCTCCAATGCTCCCACTCCTCCTGGATCTATGAGTGGTGCAACGTGTTGAGAGAAATATTTGATTATCTCCCAATCAGGGGGTCTCCCTCGTGGAGTGCCTCCATGTAATAAAACATCAAGGCCTAGAGCAGGTTGTATATGTGAGTGGATTGATTTTCCCCTGCCCTCACTACACAAATCATCCTCCTGCTTCTATGTATAAACCTCCTGAAAACGATGGGTGTGTATGTTCCCAATCACTTGATGTTGGCCCTCCTTCTCATATTCTCCTACCTTCTACAAGATCTCACAGTCTAAGGTGTCTTCTTCAAATGTAATCAACCCATGTACACCCAAAATCTCATTGGTGTCAAAATTCTTGATCACAAGGGAATGATCTATCATAGTGTGTGTCCCCAAGACAGCATTCAATGTTGGAACACACTTCCTCCATTTTTTTGTCTCATTGAATATCAACATAGACACATGTTGCTCCTAACCTTCCTATGTAATATCCTTTGGGACTTCTTGCAAAGATAAAAAATCTTCTCTAATTGAAGCAATTGCTTCATCTCTATCTCCAAATAGAAGTAGATCTCCTCCTGCTCTCACAACATTGGAGGATCTTTCCAACTCTTCCACTTCCTTCTCCTCATCAATGGAGAATACCTCACCATTAAGAGATCCTTTGTCATGATATCCTTCTAAAAGAGGAATCCTCATGTCTTCTTCTTGAGAAGAAATTTCTTGCTGAAATGGGGATTTTTCCCTTGGAAAAATATTTTGCAGATATTTAACCCCCTCAACAATGTTCTGAAATGGAGTTGGTTTCATGGATCCTTCCAACTCATGCAAAGGTTCAGATTTCTTGGGTTTGGCTAGCTCACCCACAGAAGTTACATAATATCTTTGATCAAATATTTTCACTAATCTCCTAGTGAACTTTTAATAAGTAGAGATATTTGCATTATTCAATGATTAAGATTCATAAAACCACTAGGCATAAGCCTTACCTTCAAGATGCAGCACTGCTACTCTAATGTCTTCTTCTTCTTAAACTTGATGCAGCTAAAAATATGTGTCTAGCGTCTTTACCCAAGCCTTGGCTATGCTCTTGGGTGACCCATCAAAAATAGATAGAAAGAATCTACCCAAAGTGTGTTGCATTCACCCTCTTCTTCTATTGTGGTTACTAGGTCTTCTATCTTCTTTGAGTTGACAATACCCTTGTAAGTTTAAATGCTCCTTGAATCTTCTAGAACGATCTTCATATTCTTGGAGATAGTCACCAAGAGTTTCCTCCTTTGGTGTTTCAACTTCCTCTTCTTCTCTTTCCAAGAATGTAGGCATGGTACCACATTGTAGATCTTATGGTGTAGCTGAATGCTCAAAACCACAAGGTGAAAAACTGGAGCTTTTTTTAAGTACAATCTCTCTTGGAGAATCTCTATATCTCTCCATCCTCATCTCTATGATGTCTTTGTTGATGCCCTGCATAGTTTGGAAAAGTAGTCTTGAGTACTCCTTCTCCTCATCTGTATAATCATACTTTCGATTTATTTTGAGATACCTCCTCTCTCTATTTGTGAGAGAATCCCTTTCTTATGATGACATATTGGCTTAAGATGCATAGGCTGAGCCAAGATTATGCTTTCATACCACTAAAATATTCCCAAATGGGAAAAGTAGGAATATAGAACAAAATGTTGGAATAGCAGTGTAAAACATCACATAAAATTATGAGACCAATATGGAGTGTTTCCATTCATCATAACAGCAGCATAAATGTATAAAATAATGGGCCACAAACCATAATACAATATAGAACAAGCCTCCAATAAAGAAATCCATCAACAAGACATGTTGCTACTATATCAAAATGTCGGAATATTGCTACAACAAAGTCATAGGTGCAATGCTACATAAAATGAATACAAAAAATATATATGGCTGTTATATGCCTAAAACGATACAACAAATGTAGATCTAGGCTCTATACAACCTCCAACAAGAACCCAAAAAGGGTTTCCAGAAATACACCACTATACAATATGGGAATCAATGCAACAATAAAACTGGAAAGGTGTGGCTGATCTGATATGCAAAATAATGTAGCCTCCTCCAATGGATACTCTATATGAAAGGCTTATCCCTTCACTCGAAAAACTCCTCCCCAAACGGTGTACTGAAACCACCCCTACAACTCCTCCCTAAAATAACGCAGTCTATGAAAAAAACTATGTTGTAGGGGAAAATGATCAAGTGGCTTGATGCCAAATGTAGCAATAAGGCTCAAGGGCCTTCCTCACCAGCCTCCCAATGGAAGGAAACCTTCCTCCACTGAAAAAAAGATCAGAAATCACCTAGATCTAGTCTCCACTACTGCAACCTTCAACTCAACACATCTCTCAACAGAAACTGCGTTGTACCACAAGAATGAAGCTTTGGCCTAATGTATAATTGTAGAACATAGTGAAAAACTCTTCCTAGAGACTTCTCAAGGAAAGATTTGGGATTCCCACTCGGTAACACCCTGTGCTAAATAGCACTGCAATATTAGCTAAATAGCGGAAGAAAGCTATATATCTAAACAGACCATATATCAAAATATAATAACATCAACATGAATGAATATGGTTGCCATCCTCTTCCTTATATAAGTGATGATATTTCTAACCGTAGGCCCCACTCATTTAAGACACTACTTCCATGCAAAGAGTCTCCAACTAAAACTGTGATTCCCTTCAATGAATGCCACTACTCCATGACAACGCTGTTGATTTGGTCAAAGTTGACCCAATCTAGGTGTTCTAGCCCATTTTCACACACAAGGGTGCTCAATTAAGCTGCCAAGATGTCCTCCTTTCATATTGGAATTGATTTTATTCATATTAACGAGATTTATGGGTCTCCATACCCTCTTATTCAACAAATTAAGAAGCAAAAGAAAAAATTAATATTCCACTAGCTATGTGTTAATTTAGGAATATTACAGTACTTCGGTATGTCTCATTTTACTTGGGACAAGATAGCTTGGTAACTCTCATAACTGAATTTCTTACAGGGAACACAACTAATCTGTATGAGAATCCTAAGTATGGGAATAACTTACTCAACTATCATACATAGTCATGGTATCCAATGCTACTTTGTAAGGCACACAAGACTCAAGAAGAAAATTGTAGCACGTCATCAAAATTCATAAATTCTTTAGTATGGCATCCCTTTCCTGAAAAATGATCAACTATATAAATTTAATGATCAACTATGGCTTCCTTTAATATTTAATATCGACGCTACACCAATAATTATATGAGATTTCATGGTCCTTTTTTTCTTGCAACTCAATTCTGTGCAATTTCCATTTAATCCAAGCACAAGATTTAATAGAGTTCCCAACTCCAGTGAAACTTTAGATATGGTGTAGCTCCCAAATGTGGCCCATATTTCCAAACTATATCTAACCATTTTATGCAAAATACACCAACTCCCATGGTGCATAGTCCTTATCGCTTAAATTCCTTTCATCGAATTTCCATAAGGATCCTTGGTCACATGATGTATGAAGAAACACTACAAAACAAACTCTTGGGTGCACCTAATGATGGTGATTGAGAAGTAGAAGGATGACCAAATTTGATTCTCTATGCATACAATTTCCCTGAATTGCATGGAGGCACAATGAGCTTGTTAACACTGGAAAATCGTACAGTAGAAAACAACATCAAGTAATGTCCAGCCCAAGGATTTACAGGACAGGGATACATTATGGAATAAAAAATATTAAGAATCTCTAAGGTTTGGAGAAATTCAAGATTGAACAAATCATAAATGCATGAATGTGCACTTTTTCCTTCGAGAAGAGTGCCTTCTGTGCGCACTGGAGCCCGATAAGCGCGCATTCCTAGAAATAGAAAAAAGTCCCTTTCCGAGACCACAAGAAAACAAATGACAGTTTCTCCTTATCTGAAAGTCACCTAAGGACAGAACCAACACCTCCTTAGGCCTTCTGTTAGAGAAAAAAGTATATTTCAGCCCACAATGGAATATATCCCCTCCCTTGGGTCACTATCCACCATGTACCAAGGGAGGGAAGGTGGTTTGAAAGCTCACCTATATAAACCCTAAAAGAGATGAACAATGGGTGATCACAAGGTTATGCTGGCCAAAGTTTCCCAAGCAACACCAGCTATTTGTGTGAACCAAAGAGCAGGAGTTGAAGAAGAGGACTCAATTGTTGGCCACCCAACAATTTCAGTCCATTGCAGCAGAGAGAGAGAGTTGAATTGCATCAGAAGGCAGAACTTGAAAGACAAACATCCTTGCGTCGGGTCCTAGAGCCTCTGCCTAGGCCCTTTGGAAAGTGGGTAAGATTTGTATTTATTCCAAGAATTCAATGAGAAGAAGGCCATCGAGCCATTTTTTACCTTGTTATTGTTTGGAACTCTCTATTTAGCTTCTTTTTGTGTTTTTAGTTTTACTTTTTTAACAGAGCATACTTAAGTGTATTACTTCATTTTAAGTCTTATACTTCTGAGCTCTCCCCAGATACTTCCTGTTACTTATGGTTTAGAGAAAATACCACATTCTCTAGATGCGTGTGATTTCGTACACCCATGTGTCGAATCCACCACAATAGGATTGGCGACTCCACTGACGTGTTTCAAGTTTATGTGGTTGTGCCATTATTTGTAGGAGACCCTTAGTCTATGCTGGAGTGGAGCTGACAGTCCTCTAACCCATATTGCAATCCCTAGACTCACTGAGGTGACAGACGGAAGAAGACAGCTCCTAATTTTATTTTTTACTTCTAGGAATTTTGTGCGTTGTTTTTACACACAGATGCGCAGGGCGCGCATTCGGTAGTGACCTGCGTGCAGGAAGGCGCACCTGTCAGAAGGTTTTGCGCTCAATTTGCAGAGAGATTTTTTCTCCCTATCTGCTACATATTTTCTGCTTGTAAGTGTGTTGGGCAGCCCCTAATGTATCTGCCAACACCTGTGTTGATACCCTGCAGCTTCTGAAAACTGATTTTTTCTGCTTTTTGTAGGCATTTAGTTAGTTTTCATTTAAGTTGGTTTTTTGCAAAAAGTGTTCACATAGTTTAAGTAGGGGGCGAATTAACCATTGATTTCCGAAAAATTTATGTTTTTTTCAAATTCTGGTATGCACACTTACTCTAACTAGTCCAAGTAAGTGGCTCATGACCACACATGCATAAGCTAGTGTAGAAATTGTTTAGTTTAAATTTCAATTTTTGCATTTAGGAAATTGTGGGACTAGGATTGAGTCGCAAGTTAAAGTAAGTAATATCTGTTGTCTTTGCACCATTGGGTGACCCTAGATAGGCATATGAACACTCTACATTTGTGATTCGCCATCTCCCTTTATTCACTCACATAGACTAATTAGGAGGCTTTGGAAGCGACCCATTATCCGCAAATGATTTTTATTTGAGCAAGGAACAACGTCACATAGTTTAACTAGGGGACACTTGTAACGAATCACCGATGTCCATATGTTCAAATTATGAGATTTTTCACCATACGCTCACACACATACACCCACTAAGAAAATAAATCCACCTAAAAATAAATTAAATAAAGTCACTAAACTCTCCCCACAGGGGCCACAAGAGAAATTATAGTTTAAGTTAGGATAAAGGGGGTAGGCATCCAATAAGCCACCTTGATCACTCTTCACATTTGAAACATATAAGTTTCATTTTTAGGGAGCTTAAAATCCACCTATTAGCCCATGGAAAAGAAAACCCGAGCGCAGCAGAGACCCGATTCACAGGGGGTTAGGCTTAGGCGCAGTGCGTGCGGTATCAGTTGGGGATACCTGACCCATCTGATACTCGCTGAATACCAAGAAGCCCAAGACTCAAACGCTCATGTGTGATGGTGGTTCTTAGTGGCTAAAACTAGGGCATCCTTTACCCTATAGGTGAAGGTGCAAGAAAGTGCCAGACCCTCTACCCTTACCTTGGTTGATTCTCTTCGGCTGACTGGGGGCGTCGCCAGTTCTTTTGGGATGTTGTGCCATCACTCACAAGAAATCCTCTCAAGGCCTAGTTACTTTTGAGAGTGTGAGGACGTTACTAGGTCTTCTAGGTTTTTGAGTATCACGCACAAACAAACAAAACCATTTTTTGCTTGATTGATCACATAGATTAAATTAGAGGAAAAATCATTTCTTTTTTCGCTTTGTTTTATGTATGTGACCATAAATTTGACCTGATCATCCCCTCAATTTTTTTTTCCAAAACCTAACTTGGACAACCCTCAAATGGTTCCAATGGAACCTTGTCAGTCCAGGTGTCTTTTGGACCTCCACCCACTAATGGGAGGGGTTCCAAGTCTTTCGCCATTTAGGCGTCAAAGATGGAATGTTGCCACAGTGGTTGGTTCCTCCTTTCTTAGATAAACCTTAGTTGGGAACCCTAGTCGGTCTCCCAACACCACACCGCACATCACTCCCCACTCGTCCCCTACAGGGTAGAAGAGTCCATCCCATACGGGAAGCCAGCTGAATTCACAACTGAGTACGTCACAGACTAACCCTCGTTCTAACCAGAAATTTGTGTCTTCACACATTTCCATGGCGTCAACCTCTCAGTCACCCTTCTTAGCGGCGTTAAATATACCGGATTTAACCAAGATCACCAATGACCGCATCGCACATGACCCCAATTGGCCTCCCATGCCCACGAAGCTCCCTTCAGACATACCAATGTTTGAGGGCAAGCAAGCAGAAGACCGAGGGAATCATATAATGACCTTTCACCTATGGTGCTCATCGAATAAAATCATTGATGATACTATTCATTTAAGGCTATTTCAATGCACTCTCATGGGAGTGGCCGAAAAATGGTATGTCGAGAAACCCCCTGCTTCACATAGAACCTTTAGCACCCTCGCTACTACATTCCTCACTTAATTTCAGTTACCCATTCACCATGATTTGGAAATGGAATTACTAACTCATTTCAGACAATCTCCCTCTACCCACATTTCTAAACATCTCCACAAGTGGAGACATTGTCGTAGCTTATGCAAAGCTCAACTCGACAACTGAGTCCTTTTATATTTATTCTTGAAAACTCTAATGACAGAGATTTCAAAGGATGTGGCACAACGTAGTCCCACATCTGAAGAGGACGCAATCAGTAAAGCCCAGCAGCTTGAACTGATCTATATGAAATCAAGGTACATATACAATATCATGCCTAATGCCCCACACCTTCAATCTTATGAAGAATTTCCAGGCACATCTAACTCTGCAAACGGACTTATTGGGTCAATGACCTAAGGGTACCTAGGCATCAGCAGTCAGAATCCTGGCGACACACATGGGTCTACCCAGAACATGTCTCAACCCAGATTTCAAATTCATCATATACAGTAGCAAAATTTGACTAATGGGGCACCAGCGTATCACCATGGAGGACCTTACCCTCCGGCCGGGGGGACCCAGTACACAGGAAGAAAAACTGATGAAAGAACTCCCCCAAAACGACCAGGTGAAAATATGGGACAATAGTATGCTCAGTCCCAAGCACATAACTCACCAACGCAGAACAATGCACAGGTGAACTTTGTGCAGCCATCCCAAGATCAACCACACCAGTATGATCAGGAGAATTATCCTCCCAATGTGGTCAAAATAAAGGTAAAAAACAAACCCAAAGGGAACCCTGGATAGGGGGGCAGTAGTCAACAGTGCCCACCGCGACCCCGGCCTGGAGATAACTTCAACCGGAACCAGAACCAGGAGCCAAGCAATGCTCAAAAGCAAGGCAAAAGGCCACCTCTACGAAAAAACCATTCTTGTTCGATATGTGGTGAGTACGGGCACTATACTCACCACTGTCCTGAACTACCTGAGCTTAAAAAGCTTCAGAGAAACTGAGGACAAGGAGGATCTTCCCAGACAACTAAAATCATGCAAGAACCCTTCCCCCATCAAGGAATGGTTAGCACTCAGTAGAAAAACCCCAATGATTCCGAGAAAAACAGCCATGAAATTTACATGGCCGATGAAGAAATGTTTTTTCAAACTCGGAATCGCAGTTATGACACCCCACCAGACACCGGTTTGTCAGGAGCTAGTACAAGCGTGCCGACTACACCTTTGACCATTCCAAAGATTCCTTTGGATCCATTGCCAAAAATGGTTAAAGGGCCTAATAGGCGAGTAGGTAACTACTCTAAAGCAACCCACAATTACAGCATCGTAGATGATTTATCCCAGTCACCTACTGCTATGTATACTTTGGAGGTACTGCAGTCGTGCCCAAAGCAGCGGAAAGCCCTACTTTCTGCCTTAGGTGTCGTCGACCTCGCCGACACACACATGATGGCTTTTGATTTAGACAAAGCCACCCCTAGGCTTCCCTCCATGGTCACCTTCCAGATACCAGTATCGGTACAGAATATCAATATTCACCAATGTGTCATTGACGAGGGTGCATCTACATGCATCATGTCAAAGAATGTCTGGCAGAATTTAGGAGCCCCAGAACTCAAACCTTCCATCATCACTCTCAGGGAATACGACGGTCGACCCTTGACCCCCATCGGTCTCTTCCAAAATGTACTGGTCTGCTTAGCTAGCGAAACGGTCCACATAGACATCGATGTCTTGGACACTCACTTGGATTACAATATACTCCTTGGGCGGAGTTACATGTATGCCATGTCTGCCATAGCATCCTCCGTTTTCCACACCATGATGTTCCCCCACAAGGATCGAATCATTACAGTAGACCAACTGATGCACAGTGCATGCTTTGACCAACACAGATATGGTTCTACCTTATGTAGACACAGCCGCTGATGGTCTTTCACGGTATCAAGAATATGGCCCTGGTCAATTCAAACCGTCATTCATCCTAGGATCCTTCCTAGGAGATCCTCCTATTATCCCTGAGGTATCACCCGATACCACAGCAGCCCCGGTATGCATGATGTCCACGTCAAGCACCGAGGTTAGTCAGGACACGGACTCAAGAAGTAAGAACACCAAGGCATCAGCTACTGCAGCCTCCTTAGTCTATGCCACCTCCCAAAATCCTTTCCTATACCCACCTCTTTGCTTCACCTCTCAGAAGGTCTTGGCAACACTGGTACTACCCAACATATCATTGTCATTCCCAGTGTGGTACCTCATTCCCCCTCCAGGAACACCAGCTACCAATGTTATTGTGTTTGGATTAAAGCCTCCCAGTCCCAAAGAACCCCAAACTACCCAAGTAGCAGTCGAAACCGCCCCTGCAAGGGAAATCCCCACTGCAAAACTGGCGACCACAATAAAGAAAATTGCCAAGAAAGGAAAGAAAGCGGTGATCCCCACCATGCAGAGGGAGTCATCAACCTGTGCTATATATGATGTCATAGGACACCCTACTCACATATGACTGGAGTTGGAAGAATTAAAACCACTCCTCGACTACGAGGAAGGCACCTCAAAACGACATTCCCATAAAAAGGAACTTGCCACCAAAATTACAGGCAAACTGCTGCGTACCAATCACGTATGTGCCCTCTATGACACCTACGAACATTATACCCACCATTGTCTAGAAATACCATGGTATAGGGACACCTTACATGTGATCAAGCGATCCTATCAAGAGGATCCCTCCATCCAGTCTATCAATGATGAGCCGTGCACCATCTTGTACTTACAAGAGGAGAACCGATACGTAGAGTGCCCCCCAGTAATGCCCATTATACGTTGCACGCTATGCGATGAACGTGGCCACTACCTCGAAGAGTGTGCCACATTGGAACTCATCCACAAATGGTATCCAGTTGAAATCTTCTACTACATAGGGCTATGAGCAGCACAGTTCACATGCCCGTTATGTGCCGACAATCACTTATTAGAAGATTGTCACTACATACCTCGCTTCCGACTAGCCTGGCTAGTCTTTGCTCAACCATAGTTCGTCTCTCCCAAGAAGACGATATGGATGCCGAGTCTATCAGCAACTTCATGACCCAGAAAGACGAGATGAGTGGGTCTATCATGTTCTTGACAGCCAAAGAATGACCTAGTGGGAAACCCATATTTACCCCTGCAGGCACCTCACGAAGGCCACCTGCATGCACATTGTGCAAGCAGATGGACCATATAGTAGTCCACTGCCCCGACCTAGTAGCATATCGACGATGGTACCCCGCCTAGCCTCAAACCACGCATGATGGGAGACCCATATCACAGACATTTTTCCTAATATGTCATGGTAATAATTATGACTGACATTGTACTAATGTATCATAACTACGTCCCACTATCGACATGATTAATGCCTTAGAAAAGAGGACGAGCGACCTCCAAGAATGGCATAAAATATACGTCGTTGACCCAACAACACCCCCACCACCATGATGGTGTTATAAGCCTACTACGACCCCGCCACCAAGGTGGTTCATCACGCTTGCTAAGACCATAAACCAATTACGTAAGCCTCAGGCCCAGCCGAGGATAACATGCGGCCTATGTGATCTAAACGATCACTAGATCAATCAATGTAGATAACTAAAACCCCTTGTAAATAGTCTCTACATAATCTCGTCTCTTCCCCAAAAGCTTCTCTCTAATCAAGAGAAGATTACACGAACTTACTGCCGAATTTGCTCCCACTTTCATCATACATTCAAGTGCACACATCTCCCAAAACTGAGAGCATCTAGAGCAGCATTAATTCAGCCACCCACCAAAAAGGGATGTAGATTCCAACCCACGACGCAAAATGGAAATAGAAGATGCCTTGGTCCATAACAGACCCTTTCCAAGCGTCCACATCTGGAACATTGAGTAGTGTAGATTCTCACACTATCTACTCTGTCAGCACTGTGATACCCTGCACCATTTGCACCAGTCATAATCACACACCATAGGGATGTCCATTGCTACAAATGTTTAGACATCTCTGTGATAAAATAAACTTCCTTCTACCGGGAATTGATTATCCTAGTGGGAAGGCCAACTATCGGCTCACTCAGGACTCCATTGCGGAGATCCTTCCCCCGCCACATGCCAGCGACACAACTCATCACATACAACTTGTGTCATCACATGCCCAAGACAGGATTTCAACAACCCCTCCATCACAGGAATTCAGCTTTATTCCTGTCCCAAAAAAAAAGGGCACCTTGCGCCCTTGTATCAATTTCCGTGAGTTCCCAAACTTTCATGCAACCATCGAACTCCTGGATGACACCCAACCTCTAAAACAACACCTAGTACAACTAGAGCTAGTTGACGAAAACAGGCGTTAATTGCTAAAACATAATGAGGCCCATAAGAAAAGGGTAAAAGCATCATTCGACCGCCACATCACCCCTCTCTCATTTATCGAAGGAGAGCTAGTCCTTCGCTATGATGTCGCATAGGGCCAGAAAAGTTCGAAACCCTGTGGAAAGGGCCCTATATCATCAAGCATTGCCTCCGGCAGGGGGCATACATCTTGACGGAACCGGACGAGACCTACCTCACTAACCCCGTCAACGACCTTTACCTCAAGAAATTATACCCATAAGGGCCCCTATAGCCCTTGTCCCCTAGAGTTAGAGTACACAAAAACCCCAACAAAAAAATATTTTTGACCTAAAAAACCTAAACGTGCTCAAAATATCACCATGGATCACCAATTTGAACCTTATTTTGGATTTGCTGATGGAGCATCGCGATGCTCTCAAAACTTAGCTGCAGCTGCCTAGGTCATCTATCACCCTGATCAATCACCTCTTTGTTCAAACGACATGTGCATCGGTTCCGCAACCAACAATCAGGCAGAATATGACGCCGTTATCGGACTTATGTGCGAGGCCCTCCACCAAGGCATCCTCCATATGCATGTATACCTAGATTCTGAGTTAGTAGTCTCGCAGTTAAACCAAACATTTGAAACCAGGGATGCAAACCTATTTAGAAAATATTTGCGTGCGAGAAGATTAAGCAGACAATTTGATTATATACATTCTCACATGTATCAAGGAATCAAAACCAAATAGCTGATTGCATAGCTAACAATATCCTAGAATTGAATGCATCGTGAGCTAACCACCATACATAAAAACCAAAAACATGTATATCCATTAGCATAACACAAATTCATAAATCAAAATATACATCACACCATGTAGAGCCGCAAAAAATATCTCTCATATATACATAAAAAAATATGTGTATCAGAGTACAAAAAATAGTATTGCTAGCCCATTGGCCAGCCCAAAAATACAGAGGTCGTCAAAAATAAGGGAAGAATCCTCATAATGGGTGCTTTCCCTGTGTACAAATCTACTATAGGGGGGGTGCCCCCCCAAGAGGAGCACCTGGGCCCACCACTACTCCTAGTGCCACCACCGGAGCTGCTGTCGCCACTACGATAGCTACCCATCGTAGAGTTGCCTGGTAGTCCCTCTCATGGGCCATCATTGTCTCTAGCCATATCTCCTCGAAGTCATCCATAAGACCTCAAGCAGGCATTCCGTGGGTCAAACGGTCCACTCGACCCCGGAAGTGCTCTAGAGCCTCTACCTGAGCTGTAAATGCTGCAATAATGCCTCAGCCGCATCTGCACGAGCTCTCTCTGCTGCTATCTCAGCAGCACCTGTGTTTCTTCCCTCACTTGAAGGTCTAGCACCAGCTTCGCTCGGTCCACAGACACCCTCGCCCGATCCATCGACGACACCACCTCCTCGACCACCAGGCGGTCGTGGTAGAGGTTTGTGACCCGCCAGCCGGGCCACTGGGCATCCCACCTCGCCAACATCTGCATGAGTAACCAAAATAATGTTAGTGTCAATAAAAAAAACTCAAGAACACAAAAAACTTGAGTAAATGCAGAAATATAACACATACCTGCGGGACCCCAGGCATAACCAAAAGGGAGACTAATATCTGGATCGCCCTGAAAGTCCATCCCCGCGTAAGGTATGGAAATAACATCTGTGGATTGGCCTCAAACTAGGCCTCCATCATGTCATTCCAATAATGAACCACTTTTCTACCACCACTGTGTGGCATCACCGGAGCCCACCTCCTCATACATGGCTCCCCCCAGCCCCCCGATAGGCACAGGAACTACGGGCCTCATCAACACGACCCTATCGTACATGATGTTGCACAAAATTATGGCATACGCAAATGATTTGGATCCATGCTAGAACCTGTTCAGTTGCGACACCATACCATCAAAACAGAAATGGGAAAACTCGAAGAAATGCCCATTCCTAAAGTCATGTAAAACTCCCACCTCTGGGCCTGATGCCTGATGTGGCACAAACAACCCTGCCAATCGCACAATAACAGCCAGACCACACCACTCGACCACATCTATCACTAAGGTAATATTAATGCACCCCTCAGTCAGAGGCGCACCACCGCAATGACACTGCAGGAACCTGTCCATGTTCACCCGCCCAGCATGGAGTGGATACCTTAGCGCCTCTCCCCGAGGCAGTAATCCGGTCACAAAGTAAATATCCGTCTCCAAACGAATAATCAAGTTTGTCCCCCTTAAGACAAACATGTTGCGCCTCTAGCGCCAATGCCGTATGATATAACGTAGCAATTGGTCCTATGACCGAAGGCACTCATTCTCAGCAAATTTCAAGAGGCCCCATGCGGTCAACTGATGGCATGCCCCAACATCAATAGCCAGAGAAATCCGGATCTCGGGCCAATCTCACTCTCTCCACACTAACCTGCCAAGCAACAGGCACCCATCAGTACAAAAGCGAAAAATCATTAAGGATAGGAAAAAACCCAAGTTTTTTCAAAAAACACTGCCATGGCGCGCCTGTTTCATTTACAGGCGCGCCCTTACATGCAAAGAGGCAGGGAAAATGTGCCTTCATGTGGCTGTACTTGAGAAATACGTACAAGGGGGGGGCCTATTACCCTAGATCGCCCGTGCAATCTAGGGAAAAAATCCCCTTTGAGGCCGTACAAACCTAATTTGTATGGCCCCTGGCATCACCAAACTGGAAAAATCAAAATTTAGGACGTCATGAGAGTTACCTTGGCATAGTATCACTAATCCCTGGTACACAGGCTGACCGAAACGGCAAGAAAGGCTATGCTATCACCTCTGATCTCCCAAACTCAACAAGTGCAAATGAATAGGATTGGGGCCATAATCCCTTACTTATCTCCCTTTTCCAGAACTTTGGAGGTCCATAACAGGAGATCATAAGGTCCATTAAGCAAACTATAAGTTGCACCATAATCAGTATACCATGGCGAACGAAAGCGATGCCCCACATTCTCTTTCCAAAGAAATATTTTTTCAAGCGCTGGCAGGTATGCACCCTCCCATATTCCTTTCCAAAATTCATGTTTTTCAAATAATTTTGAATGAAAATAAGATTCTTTCACTTGGGGTAGTTTTTTTTGCAGGAAGAACCCGCAAACCATTCACAACAATGACCACCGAAAGTTCCGGAGTAGGTATCATTCTACCCTCAGCATGATAGAGTCCCAGAAACTTTGCATATCCTGACATCATTTCTCCATCAGAAATAAACCCTAGGGTCCTCACACCCGACCACGTTTATCATCACCTCACCCTGCATCTGATAAACATCCTCAATGGTCGGTAGAGCCTCCCCTCCATGGCGATCGTCATCTCAAGTAGACCATACATCACTCCACAAAGTGACGCCATGGCCATACCATTTTAGTCTGGGAAGCACCTCATGCACATCCATATATCATGCATAAGGTCAAGTTCACCATTCCAACTCAACCCCCTTCCTGGATGACCGGGTTGTACAAGCAGAAATAAAGCGCTCCTCTGCGCACTGCATTTGGCCCACCATACCTCCATCAGCATTAATCCATCTGCGATATCTTCCGCTTCATCAACCCCACACATGAGACCAGCCAATGGGACCCCTACCCCCAACAAAACACCATCCTCACACCATCAAGTGAGCGACCCTCTTTCGTGTTTTGGGGTACTCGTCTCTGTGTTTTGTACAAACCAAACCCCATTATTTTATTCTTTTTGTACAAAAAGCACAAACAATTCCCTTCGCCTCTTTTCCCTCATATTTCACTTTTTCCTCCCATGGAAGTAGTCCCCCATCTCCCTTGGTCGAAGTATTTCATACCCTCCATGCACGCACCATTACGACAATCATAGCTGGTTCATACCCGCTCTGGAAGTCCTACCGACTCGAGGGATTTTTTCCCCTCAAAAAATACCTATGACTGCCGCCAAGCTGCTCAAATATACTTTGACCTCGAGCCACTGAATCCCCATCATCTGTTTTTAGCCACCGCTCACCAACATGCCTATGTTAAACCCATTATGGTTCAGTTAAGGATTCCTTTTTGTCAACATCAACACCTCTTTTCCAAAAAGGAAGCGGTACCTTGGATGACCCCTCCCCATTTAAAGGGGTATCCTCGGGTGGCACTATGGGAGACATCATTGTCCATAGATGTCATCAATCCTCTTGACATTCGACTACAGCAAAATATTTCATGTCACGATGGTATCGTACCTTACAACCATTGCACTTTGATCAAGATCTGTCGAAGACCCATGCCTTTATAAGCATCTCTGACAACAATGCTTACACGGGAAGCTCCCAGCGAGTAAATATGTGTACATTGCGCAGTGATCTTCCATACCAATATTACGCATATGGGTACCACATTCCACCTATCGTCAAAGAAAAACTCCCCTAAGGGCATCAGTAGTTGTCGTCAACAACCACCAACATCACTACCACAGTAGTGACACAGACAACACATGTATCTGTCAATTTTGTTCAACTAGCCATAGCATCACAAGCATGGGACATGCCTGCCTCGTTGAAATTTTGCAAATATGTTGTATATTTTGTCTACTTGCAAGGGGTCCCCTAGGTAGTGGTTATCTTGGACCCGGTGCAAGATGTTTTCCTTCTACACGCAAGCCTCACTCTCTCTCTCTCTCTCTGCATATGATACAGAAAAGAAACTATAATGTATTTCAGCTATACAGTTCTTCCTAGACCTCACACATTAGGGGGCAACTGTTAACACTGGAAAATCGTACAACAGAAAACGACATCAAGTAATGTCGAGCATCAATCAAGTATCAATATTTAGTAACCAGACATAATCTCAAAAATCACAGATAGTGCAGCCAATAACATAAGACAGAAATACTCAAAAATTAGAAAAATGGCCTTCTCATTCATTAATATTTGGATTCCACTTATAGAATATTTACCAACCCACGCACAGATTGAGTGGGATCTGCACATAGAAGGACTTAGGGTCTCCGCACACACAGCCAGCAGGAGCCCTTACCTAGAAAATCCACACAACCGATATCTCATATCCAGCATTCATATCCAAACTTAATCCAAACTTAAACTTACTTCTAGACTCAATTTATCCATCTATTTATACTATATTAGCCTATGCTACTCTATGGTTTTCAAACCATGGTTTGCGGACCCTTGTTCTACCCTTAGACCCATTATAGTTCATTAGGGGCTTTTACTAGCACTAAAGCCCCTGTGCTAGACTAAAATATTACAAAATATTACAAAATTGCATCAAAATTGCGGTTAGGGGACCCTACTCCAACAGGCCCCAAGCACAATCTTGTGACTCATCCCCAGTCATAGCGATAGTGGGGTCTTAATCTTGACTTGTAGTTTCTCGACGGTGGTGGAAAATGGGTGCATGATGCCTTCAATATGCGCTATTCCATTTTGCACAATTTCAACCAACTTTTGTGAATTCATTCCTTCAATAGCCACAGTGATGTTATCCAAGGTCTAATTCAACTACTTTACTTCCGTGTCTAAGTCCTGCGAGAGCTTGAGTGCTTCATCCACCCATGGTTTCAGATGATCGATGAGGACGTTCTTCTTGTGGTGGAGCTCATTGATTTCGTCTCTTAGAGTGTGGCTGGTACGAAGATGTGATAGGTTTTGGGCTGCCACAAGGGTGGGCATTGTAGCTTCCATCTGCTCAAAATCTTGCTCTTTCTGGCACAACTCCTAGTTGAAGTATTGGAGGAGTGGATCATGCTGCACTGTGGACCATAGTCCAATAGCAGTATCTAATAATTCTGGACCCTTGACAATGTGTGCTGAAATATTGCTTGTTGCTTCCTTTACTAGCATGGCTAGCTGGGCGCACACCTCGAGAGGGGTTTCTGACTATAGCTTCGCTTGCAGTGCAACAATCTGTTGTTCCAAGTCTTCTTTGATAGGTTGCACTTTTGTATTGTATGCCTTCAACGTAGCCACCAATCCCTCAACCTTGGCTCACGACACAGCAGAGGCAGGAATCACTTTCGACATGTCTTGACATAATCGGTCAATCAGGTGCTCTAACTCTTCTTGTTGTGCAACTGATGCAAGCTGTGTTGCCTGAGGTTGGGAAAATTCAGCAATTTTGGCAGCAATAGTCTGCTCGGTCTCAGTTAGCTAGTTTTGTGCCCAGAATTCTCTATTCTGGAGCTTGAAAGAAACAAAAAAGTGGAGAGCATGTATCTGGCCACTCGTTATTCTCGCAATATCAAGGCTAACTTCCGTGCATGCTTAGACTTGCGTGCACATGGATAGTGGTTCTACTGTCAGTGTGGCACCTAGAAAGGGGAAAATCCTGCTCTCTACAGTTTTGATGATGGTTGTGGTTCACTTGAATTGGCCTCGCCTAGTTCACACTCGCATGAAGGGTATCAGCTTTGAGCTCGAGCACCTGCAACCCAAACTGCAAAGCCTCCAGCGTGGCCTTCTACTTATCTTCCAGAGCATTCCATCAATCCTAAGAGGAGGTAGAAATGACGTCTATGATCTTGTCTAGATCTTCTTCTATTAGCGTAACATCTTCTTCTCCTCAGGTCTTGTCATCATTTCACTTATTCTTCTACCATTTGGGAGGCTCGCCAGTGCTCTTTTTTCCACATGGGGACTCCACGCCCTCCCCACCAAGTCCTTTAGTATCCGCATCTTGCTGAGGCTCTTTTTCCGACCCCTTGGTGGCATCCTTGGGGGTTTCCTTAGTTGTTTTTTTGTCTATCGAGGGCACCTTAGTCTCCTTCCCTGTGCTCGGCAGCACAATATCCTTTGGTGCTGCATCCTTTCTAGAGGTGCCCGATATGACCGAGGAAAAGCATTTAAGGCGAAGTTTCCATTTAGGTGGCCATGTTGTGATGAGCTAGTCAATCTCCACGTCGGTGGAATTATATGGGAGATTTTACCACACTGGATATTTTAGTGCCCTGATCCAAAAATTGTGCATGGTGACATGAAATTTAGCGATGCATTTGTACTTCTCATATAATACGGGTGACAAGCGCGGCCTAGAATGGATCACCACTGCCAACGCATGATCGAATAGCATCTAGAACACCTTGTTCTCCTCAATGCACTTTGAATTCTTGGAGTCCCACAAGTTCGTGTCGCGTGCACCTTTGTGGACACCAAGTTCAAGCTCAGGAAGTACCACATCATCATGAGTCTCCCACGCAATCAAGACAATCAACAACAATAATCAAGAGTAGACGAAGGCCTTTCCTTGGTCCTACGCCTCATGCACGCTGTCTAAAAACTCTTCGCAGAGGTAGTGTAACCAGTTGTAGTAGACCCCCTCGTCACACCGTCCTTACAACCGAATAACATAGGTAGGGATGACCGATGCCCTACACTTGCGCATCATTTTGCATGCGAGAAGCAGAGTGCCCATGTGCACTCTTTGGTCAGCGATGGTCTCCACTATGAATCCGCACTTGTCATGGTTGACCTTGTATTTTTTGCGAACTTCATCTACCACCTTCTATTGGTATTTCTTTTAAAATCCCTTCATGGGATGGGGCCCCTTCATGGGCAGGCCAGTGATCCTATGAATCAACGTGGCATCAATTGGGATGTGGCCTTGGATCCATAAACATCCATCATGGATCAGTGCAAGCAGTTGATGCACGACTAAGTTGGTGATGGAATATTGCCCAAAATGGGGGATGCACAATAGATTTAGGATGTCAGAGGCCTTCAGCCCGTGTGCCCATGGCATAGGCTCCACCTTTGGTGAATTTTCATACAACATTCATTCGAGATATAATTCAGGAGCCAGATCTGGGAAGGCATCTTCATTCGCTAAGTCATGATCATCAAATTTAATGGATGGAAGGCTACCAAACATGTCCCCAATGAAAAGGACCTCTTGCGGGACTAGCAAAATTTGCAGATATTCTCAGAAAATGTATAAATTCTTGGGGGTGTGCACCGTCATCTTCCTTTTATTAACATATGCTGGTAGCCACGAGAGTAGAGCCACTAGCAGAGCTTCTTCCTAGGTTGTCATGGGGCACTTCGAGGGATTGGGTGAGCGCGCCTAAGGAACCTGCCGAGGGGAATGTAAAATCCTGGGTGAGGTGTGTGGCTTCACCAAAGCCCACTTCATGGCTTTCCCCTTCCCCCTCTCCTTTCCTTGTTCCTTGTCTTTTTCCTTCCCCTTCCCCTTTCCCTTGGATGGCGTGGACACAACCTCTTCTACGTCAAGAGTTACTTCAAACACATCCTCAGACCCAATTTCAGTGGAGGCCATAATAGGTGACGAATTGGTGGGGTTAGAAGTAGTCATCCTTGCTCAGAATATAAATTTGGGGTTGCTGCTATAGAAGGGGTATCTTGCCCAGACATACAGATGGCATGGTAAAAAAAACACACAGAATTCGCAGCAAAGTACAGGGTGTAAGAACTTTAGAAAGAAAAGGAACCGATTATGACCTAAGCCCTTTATTTTATAGGCCTCTATGAGTAAAAACAGTCGTATTATCATTAAATTCGACTTACCATCGAGGAAACAGTAAAAAATCCTCCAAGATCACTACATTAATTTCCAAATACCCACTCTATCCAACGGTAAAATTGCTTTTTCACCTAGTTTTATTGTTCCAACATCTAGTTTTTCTAGCTGCGCACTACCCTGTGCCTCCATCGCACCTTTTCGCGTCTTCTTATATATGCACTGCCACTACACACCTATCGCACCTTCCTTCACCTTCCCTTCCTAGTGTGTGCAATACTCCTGATATAGATACTCCAACCATATAGTAATTTGGTAGGTGTTGGGTCATCTTTGTAAGGTGTTAGACAACTTCCATTAACGTACATGAGTACGCAGTCTTCGCGCAATGTAGCCAACCTTACCGAACCTCCATCTGTAATTTATTTTACTATATAAGGACCCAACCAATGTTTGCAAAACTTCCTAGGGTGGCATGCAAACTGGTTGTCATAAAGCAGCACCAATTATTTTTCCCTAAATACCTTCTACAGGATGTGTCGATCATGCCAAGATTTTTCTCAGGCCTTCTGAACCTGCTGGTGAAAGTGAGCAATGAACCGATCTTATTCCAAGGCAACCAGTTGCACCAGGCATTCCTCCATGATGTCAGGCTCCGCCATATTTGTAAATGCTGCAATGCGCAGGCTGGGGACAATATATTCTTGAAAGGAGTCTTACTGGTCGTTTTCTTGCATGTAGTCCTATAGGCCCATAGCACTGAAGGGATGTGCACGCCCCAATCACTTCGATCAAAATTACAAACCTTAGTTAGCACATTCTTAAAACTTTTATTGAAGCCTCCACTGCCCCATTAGCCTGTGGGTGATACGGGGTGCTTTTCGCATGGTGGATCTAAAATTATTCGGTCAAAGTTTCAACAGTTTCATTAAAAAAATGCTTACCTCTATCACTCATTAAGATATTTGGGCAACCCAACCTGGTCAAAATATGCTCGAATATGAAGTGTGCAGCGATATCTACAGTACAATCCTTCACATTCTTTGCTTCTACCCACCTAGTTACATAATGAGTGGTAGTAATGATGTAATGTGTGTCGATATTATTTCCCAGGGGATGGAGTGGTACCACAAAGTCTATAGCCCATTTATCAAATGCTTGTAAAGCCACCTATGGTTGCATGGGAATGCATCCTTGCACGAAGGTTTCCCTATCCATTGGCATGCATCACAAGCTCGTTAGTATGCATGTGCATCGCTATGCAATGTGGCCACCACAACCTAGCCCTCGACACCTTCTGCATAGTTTCTTTTCTGGCATAGTGGCATCTTTCCACCCCTCCATGGGCCTCAGCCAAGATAGCTTGTCTCTCATGTTCTAATACATACCTCCACAATACCTCTTCTGCTCCCAACTTGTTTAAATGGCTAGGAATAAGAGTGAAATCAGTTGCGTGAGCCACCAACTCCTTTTTCTGTTGCACTGAATAATCTGTAGGTGCCATCCTTGTGGTAAAGAAGTGAGTAATGTCCACAAAGTGCTTGTCAACCACCTTGATAGAAAAAAGCTACGCATCAGGTAATCCTTCTTCCAGACTAGTTGGTTCTTCCCCAATCTCAATTTGAGACAGGTGATCAGGTCTTGCATTCAGTCTCCTGGGCTTCACGATGATTTCAAAATCATACTCCTGAAATAGTAGTAACCAGTTACAAATACCCCCCCCCCCCCCAACACAAACTTATTGACCAGGTATTTTAAAGCTAAATGATCAGTGAACATTTTAAAGTGTCCTCATAATATATAGTGCCTGTATTTCTGTAGAGCATACACCATCACCAGTCCTTTTCATTCAGTGGTATAATATTTGTGCTTTGTTCTAGAGAGTTTCCTGCTGGAAAATGCAATTGGATGATCAATTTCTCCTTCGCCTGGCTATGCTAAGACAACTCCTAGGGCTATTCCTAATGCATCCATATGTACATGAAATACCTTTTCCCAATCTGGAAAATAAGAATAGGTGCAATGACCATCTTTTATATTAGCAGATCAAAGATCTTCTGACACTCCTCATCCAAAAAAAGGATACATCCTTATTTATCAACTTCTCCATTGGTATAGTGATCAGGGCATACCCTTGAATTAAATTCCTATAGTAGCTTGTGTGCCCTAATATGGAGCGCATTTGTTTCTCTGTAGTGGGGACTACTAATTTGATGATAACCACAATATTGGTTGGTTCAACCATTAGTCCCCGCTGACATACAACGTGTACCAACAAAATCCCAAATGGTATGTAGAATATGCATTTCTTGAGTTTCAGCGAAAACTAGTGTTTCTTGCAAGTATCCCACATCATACGCAGGTTTGACACATGCTTCTTCACCAATCTGAATACAGTCCAATCATCAAAATGGACCTCCAGAAACTTAGGGATGAAATCTTTGAATACTGCAACAACTACACGCAAGAAAATGGCAGGGGTGTTCTTCTGTCCAAAAGGAATGACAGTGTACTAGAAGGAGCCCCATTTCATTGTGAAGGTTGTCTTGCTGTGATCTTCTGGTGCAATTCTGATATGATGGTACCTTGAAAACCCATCAGTGAATGAGTATGCTTCCTAACCTCCCACATTGTCCAGGCTTTCATTAGAGAATGGCGTAGGGAAAGGATCATGTATGCAGGCATCATTCAGCTTGCGCAGATCTACACAGATCCTTATCTCTCCTTTGGTTTTATTTTCTTAAACCACCATTGGGCTTACCCAATCAGACTGTTCTACCGGCTCAATGAAAGTTGCGACCACCATATTATCTATTTCCTCCTTGACATTCTACTTATACTTAGGGTTGATCCAATAGGGTCATTTCTCGACAAGACATGCATCCGACTTCAAGGTGATTCTCATGACACCCAGATATCCTACAATTCCTTTGAGCTCAGAGAAATTTGAAGGGAATAGGTCCTGAAATTTAGTCAGCAGCTACACAATCTTTCCAACAGTATCATCATCCCAGTAATCCCTAATTTTGGTTAGCTTGGGCTGCTCCTCTGTCCCAATGTTGACTTCCTTCAACTTTAATTGTTTGGTCACATCTATTGTCTACAATGGGGGTCCTACAACTACACACTTTCCTTTTGATTATGGGATAGTGATATTTTTGGGATCCTCATCACAGTCATCTACTAAAAAATTTTGACAGTTGACAATATCCTGCATTTGGACATCCCAAGATGGCGCGACACATTATTTTCGAGGTAAAGACTGATCAAAGACAAGATCATCTATATCCTGCAGTGCTTCGTTGAGTTTATCCATCTCTCCAACTAAACCAAATGTCACCATGAAATCCTCTTTCATTGTGCCCCAGTGGTGAGTGCGCTGGTGTAGCTCTTCATATAAATACCAAGTGGTGGGGGTTGGTCCTAAGGCATGACTAAACATATGGACAAATTCATTCCAAGTCCTTTCATTCCATACCTCCATCCACATAGCCAAGCGCTTGCGCAGCTCCCCATGACTAGAAAGAGCTCCATGGGTGGGTTGATCGGTGGTTTAAATTGCAGAATCATCATTTTTTGGCATTCCTCCCAATCCTGAAAAGCCCCCTTGTGGGCTTCCCACCATCGAGCAGGGGTTGTGCACATAGCAAAATCAAGAGCCCAAAATCTCTGTTCTTCTAGGACATCTGCTTCTAATTCTTTCATAAATTCTATAACACTACCAGAACCATCAAAGTAGGGAAATTATCTTACCTCATAGGAGATGCATCAGAAGCTCTTTGTGACCTTGAGGCACCGCAACGCAGATACTTCATGCAACCGGTTCTGCCAATTTTCTATCTCGTCATCCGAGTCTGAGATACATGCATTTTATTTCTCCCAACACAACATGCCATCAGCTGTAGGGTTGATCCAATCATCATCCTAGGCAGTCATTTTGTAAAAATGATCGACATCCTCCTCTTTGTGCACTGGTTCTGTATATCATTCTCCTTCTGCTGGATCTAGGGGGACTATTACCCGCATACCATCCTTCTCGAAGACCATGCTTATTCTTTTCAGATTGATGATACCTACCATTTAAATAGCCCAATATAGTCCTAAGCTCGCAAGGTAAGGGTCTGCATCATCCACAATCTAGATTACCTCGAAATCTACATATACTTTAACTCCCGCAATGTCTTCCACAACCTTCAAAATCCTGCCTAGTGGAATGATATTTTGCTAGTTAGCCATACGTAACTGAATAGTGGACCACTCCAGCTTGGGTTCTCCCATCCTTTACCAAGTTTTTTTGGGAAATAAATTGGGATCAGACCCCGGATCGAGGATGACTTGATCCATCTCATACTCTCCAATTTGTGTAGTCATTCTCATCTCCCGACCCATCCTTTTATTATTCTTATAAACCTTGTTCACAACTTTAACCTCTGTTTGTGGGGCATCCCTTTATGCATAGCTGTCTATTAATGCTTGGAGATACTCCACCACCATTTGATTTCACAGAAACTTCATACATGCCTGAAGGAATGGCTTAACTGCTTCATCTGCCTTTGGATCGGCAGAAGTCCTCAAGGTGGATTCTTGTTCCCCAACAAAATCATTCCTAGCTTTGATGAAGGTATCTTTCTCCTTCTGCAAGTCCAGACTTTCCTTTTTGTCAAAGGCCTTTCTGATTAACAGTTCAGCCGCAACATTTTCCTCAGCTCCTCTGGTGGAAATGCCTCTATGCATAATTACATTGACACTAGGCCCACCATCGCACAGTTCCGCTTGAACCCATTGTACATTTTGTGTTGGCATCTGTTGTTTCTCTTGTATCTTTGCTATCAGCACATGAAAATCTTCTATTACATGATAAAACTGTCTGGAATTCCTGCAGGATTGGCACAAAGGTTTTGGGAAATCTCTTGCATAATTTCCAACATCCCCACAATTGTAGAAAATTAGTTGCCCTCTTACTTGTCCTGTGCCTCCGCCTCTCCCCCCTCCCCGTCCTCTTGCAGGCGATCCTCCTCACCAAGAGGGCGATACTAGCGATGAAGGGTCAGCCTGTACCCTATATAGGTTTCCCCTATCTATCATCAAGTTGAATGTTTGGCAGTTGTGCACGTCGTGACCCACTGACGTGTAGAATCTGCACCATTTTTTCTTAATTTCTGGGAAATAGGCGCCTAAGCATGGGAAATGGTTTGTATCATGTCTTCCTGCTACCCAACAGTCAATGCACTATAGCATGGGGGTACTTAGTCCAATAATATCTATAGGACGTAGTGGAATTGGTCCCCCAGCCTGCATATAATCTAATAGCAGAAGGCATTGATCCTTAATGTGGCCTGATGCCCTATAGAATATGCACCAGACATCTACGTTGGCTTCTTTATCCTAATCCCTTCTTAGATTCTGAATTTCTAAGTGCATCGCCTCTAGCTGGATTTGGATCTGTAGCGCCTCGAATTGAGCATCATCCCTTGGCACAACCTCTAGCTTCATGGAAATCTCCAGGGCCTCTCCGTATGAATCAATCTTCTGCTAGCCCATAGGTCCATGTAGATGGGGTATTAGCATTGTGATAAACCACTCTTATGCTATTTTTCCTCATATAAAAATCCCCCATCACTGATGAATTTATTTAGCTGTTGATCAACTTCCCAAATAGATTCCGTAGGTCCCTTCTTAATATCTTTCAACTCTACTATACATTGGCAATAGGACTTAGGATTTCAGAACTTCTGCATCAGGGAATCCTTAATCTCATGTATTGTATGATTTTCATGCTAAGCAATGTATCCCATGAACCAATCCAGAGCCCGCCCTTCAAGGGCTATTGATAGTTGCACTCTTTTTACAACATGATTATTAACATTTTGTGCAGTCCATATCAAATCTACCATGAACCAGAACTGATCCATATCCTCGTCCCCTGCACCCTTAAAGGTGGGTAACTTCATGTGCATAGCCATATCATCTATAGGTGGTGGCATAGGTGGGGTAGGAGATATCTTACCTTTGCCCGAGTTCAATGGTGCAATAGAAGTGAGGGAATTTGGTCTGGTGTGCGACCTTGCCTTTTTGAATAAGGTCCTTATGTATTTATACATCGATCTATCCCCTTCTTGATTAACCCGATAGTATTTACCACTTCGTGTTGTGCTTCCACTCTAATAGGAGGTCATTCACTCGGTGTGACTGCACAGGACACATTTTTCACACAATAGCATCTTAATTAGCAGCGACAATGTTGGCAATAACTTACCCCTAAATCCCTTGAAAAACATTCGCTCTGCTTCAGAATAGGACACAAAACGATCGACTGCAAACTCAGTTACAAATCCACCCAACACACTATCAACTTAGTCATTGTAATATTCCTAAATTAGCATGCAGCTAATTGGAATATTAAAATCTAATTTTTCTTTCTTGTTTGATGAATAAGTGGGTAGGGAGACCCATAAATCTCTTTATTAGGAATAAAACCACTTCTCATGTGAAAGAGGATAATATTTTCAGCTTAATAAAGCACCCTAAGGCATGAATAGGGGCTAGAGAATGTGGCCTGGGTCAACTTTGACCAAATCAACTACGTTGTCATGGAGGAGTGGACATTTATAGAGAGACAACACAATTTTAGATGGAGACACATTGCATGAAAGTAGTGTCATTAATGGATGGGGCTTAGGGTTTGGAAGCTCATTTCTTATATAAGGAAGAGGATGGAAGCCATATTATTCATGTTATGATATGTTTATGTTTTGATTATATGGTCTGTATAGACATATAAGCTTTCTTCAGCTGTTTAACTAAGATTGCAGTGTTGTTTAGCACAGGTTGTTCCTGATCGGGAATCCCACCTCTATCCTTGAGAAGCTTCATAGGAAGAGATTTTGAACTATATTTCCACATTTAGGTTTCCTGCAAAGCTTCATTCTTGTGGTACAGCGGAGTCTTTCTTGAGAGATGTGCTGAGTTGCAGGGTGCAGCAGTGGAAGATTGTATTAGGTGTTTTCTGAGCTAGTTTTGCAGTGGATGAAGGTTTCCTTCCATTGGTAGGCCAGTAAAGGAGCCCCTTAGGCTTATTTGATATATGTGGCATCATTCCAAGGTGATTTTATCCCCTACAACGTAGTTCTAGTCTAGATCTGTGTTATTTTAGTGAGTTGTTGCAGTGGGAAACTTTAAAATAGCCGAAAATCCAAAGTTAAAATATGGCCAAACCATTTCTAGGTTTTTTTTGGTTTTTTGAGTAGAATATGTGGTTAGAATCCCAGATCATTCTAAGAACTTTAACAGCCTTCCTCACATGGTTCTTCTCCTTAGAAGTAGTAGTTTCCAGCAGCAGCAGTTTCTTCAGCAACAGTAGTTTGCTTTCCATTGAAGGGATCAGGCCTTCATTGAGAGAGTCATTTTGGAGGATTTCTTTCTGATATACATTAGATTCAGCCACCTCCTTCTATGTGCTTTAGTTGCAGTGCACCTTCAACCCTAAGTCTTTAGATCCACCATTCATATTTAGTGTATTTCCATAAACCCGTCCTGGGTTGTCTTGGAAAAGTGTTGAGGAGCATAGATCTACATATTTGGCCCTGTATGAGCATGATATTATCAGATCCATTTACATATATGTTCCACCTACAGTATTATTCACTAAAAATACATTGTTCTTGCTTCAGTACTTTTTTTAGCAGTGATTTACATGTTTTTTGGGTGCATTTTGGCATTGGAGGTTCCTTTTGCCTATCTTGAGGGACTTGATCCCCAAGATCTTGTACTTATTTTTTTTTATGCATAATATCATAGATCTATCATTTGGCTCACATGTAAAGTGTTAATACTTGCTGATATTTTCATATTCATGCACTATATTCCTGCTTTTCTAATTTGGGAATATTACAGTGATATCAGAGCATAATCTTGGCTCAGCCTGTGAAGACATTGAATCTATGCTATTAGAAGAAGAATAATCTTCTCACATAAAAGAGAAGGCTTACAAAAGATACAAAGGAAAGTCTCCATTATTTGGAGAAATGTAGGGAAAGGTTTTCAGAACTTCTTCTCCAAACTATGCATGAGCTTAAAAGAGAAATCAAGGGAATGAGGAGGGAGAGACATGAAGGTCCCTCAAGAAGATTTTCACATGAAGAAAGCTCCATTTCTTCATATTATGGGTGTGAGAATTCAGCCACACAATAAAATATACAACATGGTACCATGCCTACATTCTTTGCAAGAGAAGAAGAAGGAGGAGAAACACCAAAGGAGGAGACTCTTGGTGACTATCTCCAAGAATATGAGTCTCAATCTAGAAGATTTAAGGAGCATCTAAGCTTCCAAGGGTTTTGTTAAATCAAAGAAGATAGAAGACCCAATAACTGAAATAGAAGAATAGGGTACATGCAACACACTTTGGGTAGATTCTTTCTACCTACTTTTAATGGGTCACCCAAGAGCAGAGCCAAGGCTTGGGTAAAGAAGCTAGACACATATTTCTAGTTGCATCAAGTTTCAGAAGAGGAAGCTATTAGAGTAGCAGCGTTGCATCTTGAAGGTAAGGTTTATGCCTAGTGGTTATTTGAATCTTCTTCATTGAATAATGAAAATATATTTACTTATGCAAAGTTCACTAGGAGGTTAGTGAAAAGATTTGATTTGAAACAATTTGAAATTTCCTTGGGAGAACAAACCAAGCCCAAGAAATCAGAACCTTTTCATGAGTTGGAAGGATCCATGAAACCAACTCCATTTCAAAACATTGTTGAGGGGGTTAAATATCTGCAACATACTTTTCCAAGGGCAAAGGCCCCACTTCAGCAAGAACTTTCTTCTCAAGAATAAGACATGAGGATTCGTTTTTCAAAAGGATATCAAGACAAAGGATCTCTTAATGATGAGGTATTCTCCATTGATGAGGAGAAGGAAGAGCTGGGAAAATCCTCCAGCACTGTCACATCAGGAGGAGATCTACTTCTATTTGGGAATGGAGATGAATCAATTGTTTCAACTAGAGGAGCTCTTGTATCTTTGCAAGAAGTTCTAAAGATCTTACATATGAAGATCATGAGAAACATGTGTTTATGTTGATAGGCAATGAGACAAAACAATAGAGGAAGTATGTTCCAACATTGAGTACCATTTTTGGGACACACACTATGATAGATAATTCTCTTTTGATTGATACTTTTGAGACCAATGTGATGTTGGGTGAACATAGATTGATTACAATTGAAAAGGACACCTTATACTGTGAGATCTTTCAGAAGTTAGGAGGAAATGAGAAGGAGGGCCAACACCAAATGATTGGGAACATATACACCTATCCTTTTTAGGAGGTTTGTGCACAAAAGAAGGAGGATGATTTGCGCAGTGAGAGCAGGGAAAAATTAGTGAACTCACATTTACAACCTGCTCTAGGCCCTGATATTTCATTACATGGAGGCATTCCACCAGGGAGACCCCCAGATTGGAAGAAGATCAAAGAGTTCTCTAAACATGTTTCACAACTCATAGATCCATGAGGAGTGGGAATAGTGGGAGTTCATTGTACAACACTGAGATTCATGGGTGGACTCAAGGAGGAGGGAGACATTCTCCCAACGTCATCATTACCCACTCTCATTTCAGATTCTGCACTGTGGGAGGAGCAACATGGGAAGGATAACAACCTTCCAAGATGTACCTTTGGCATGGGAGATGTCAAAGAGGAGGACAGCCATATGACAAATTTTCTTTTTGATAGATCATCAGCTTTGTCACTATGGAGGATAGATCCATATTGGAAATCCCAGCTATAGGTGGATTATTCCAAGGATATTTTCACATGCATAATACTTTATGACCAGGTACATGAAGATGGCTATTTAGTCCAAGATGAAGTCATCTATTATCATGGAATTATCTTCTTATCTAGAGCCTCCAAGCTCAAGGAGAAGTTCTTACAAAGAGCACATGAAGATTTTATTTTCAACCATACTTATGCCATGAGAGCCTACAACACTATCATGGAGAGCTACACTTGGGAAGGCTTTGAAAAGGAACTATATGAGCATTTGAAATTCACTGATCTATGTGGGAGAGACAATGATCAGAACTGGATCAAGGACCTAAGGATTAGCTCAAAATTCAAAGTTATAGGATTGGGTTGAAACTAAGATGGTTGCATAGGTCTCGTCTTCCTGATTCCGGCGCCATAAATAGTTCAAAAAATGGACACTGTATGAAGAATTTATTGCACTTTGAATGTCGAGTGGGTCCAGTGGAGCATGGAGGGGCCAACCCTCCTCCCATGGAACCTCATCATATGACCAATGTGGGAGCTTAACGTTAAGTGCGCTTAAGGAGCCTAAAATCAAGTTTAATATTTAATTAAGTTTCAATTAAGTGGATTTTAATATGGCAGATATTCTGGAGGCGCTCACAAATTTAGGCGGACTTCCACTTTTAGTGGAGTGAACTAGCAGTTGCCCCACATTTAGTGGAGGAAATTGGGGCAAAGTTGTTTTGGTCATAACTCTCTCATTATTGAACGAAAGTGGATGAAATTTTGGTCAATTTTGGGTCTCTTCAACCTCCTGAGAACTGTGGGATAGGTTTCAGGTTGAATGGAGGTGATATTTAGTATCGTTTTCTTCAGGGAAGATGAAGGAGCCATTAGGGCCACCATGAGACAAATTCAGTTTGAGGCCTAGCCAGGGGAGTTAGAGTCCTTTTCCAGAGTTCCAATAGTATAAATTGGATAATTAAGATGTTTGGAATATTATGATATGGTTTTCAGAGCCTGTAGAGAAATTTTGAAGGCCGAAAAGCTTCAGTAAAGTTCCAGGGGCCATTAGTGCCAGATTTTTCTAGCAGCAGTGCAGGGCTTAGAAAGAGCTGTTTGAGACCATTTGTAGTGAAAAAGTGGTCATTATTGAGTGAAAAAATAATTATGAATCTATTTATAGAGGTTTCATCAAGTTTTAAATACTTTTAGAGGTCGAAAACGTAGCAGATAAGTTTTCCTTGACCTTAGTGCCAGGGGGTGCTGATAGGTGATTGAGGTGAAACTGGAGCAGCCGGAGGCTATTTTTGATGAACCAAACATATATATTGAATATTTCAGTCATTTTGGAACCAATGGAAGTGGTTTTGGAACATTTTGAGAACTTCTAGAGCTCGAAAATGGGATGTGAAGTTTTGGGCAGCCTTGGGCAAACCATGGAGGATAGCTTATTTAGGGAATGCAGTGCTCAATTTGAGCAATTTATCAGTTGATAGTTGATGTATGATGTTTATTGGATACATCAGGAGTTATTTCAGTGACAAAAATAGAATTCTGAGGGAGTTTGTGCCATTTAGAATCTTAGAGTAGCTTAGTGCACCAACAGAAGGAATCGTGTCAACAAGAGCCTAAAGCTGTTTTTCAGAGTTTGGACAACCAATTAAGGGATATTTATGGTATTTTCAGTCCTGTGGATCAGTTTTTAATTCATTTGAATCAATTATTTACTTGTAAAAAAACTTACCATAATCCTAAAGAGTCGAGTCATGATGACCAAGCTCAAAGGAGACATAGCCCACGAGATTTCGAGTGAACTCCTAGATTAAAATTGCTGCTGTGTTTGAATGATTATTTGCTGCATTATGTTTCTTTCATACATGTTAAATTATAGCAAGAAAAAATTAAGTTAAGACACATAAACAGTAAAAATTCAGACACCACTTTCAAGTAAATAATTTCGCAAAATTTTCAAGTACAAGCTAGATCATTTTAATTTAAACTGAGTGGTAGGTTCTTGAAATACATACAAGTTATCCAGAAAATTTTCAGATTAGGATGGTATCAGAGCATAGTTTCTTGCTTGATAGATCACTTTTTTGCTTGATTTTATAGCTTGAAAGGTGTTAAACAGTGTAAAATATTGATTGTTTTATTGTTTGCAAACTGATTGTTGTTTGAGTTTGCTTGATATTTGGGGATAGCTACTAATTAGCTAAGTCTTAGAGAGGAAAAAAAAGGAAGAAAAGGCATTAAGGCATATTCCTTACCCCAAGGGACCTCAAGGTCATTTTTTGAACAAAACCTTTTAACGATTGTTTGTTAAGAAGCTCTTGGAGTTTGTTTGTTGTTTGGCTGCTTGAATAAGAGTTTGTCTCTACAGCCATTTGGTTAAAAAAGCTTTGTCACTTGTTTTGAAAGATTTGAGAACTTTTTTGAAGTTAATTTGTTCATTGACATCATAATGAAAACTTCTACAAGTGAAGTTTCCTCCTTCATAAGATTCTTCGATGATGATATTAAGCATCACTTTATTATATTGAAGGGCATGGTGTAGATTTTGTTTGAGGATAAATGAGAAAGCACTGAACTTCGTGAATAGTTGTTTTCCATGAAGGAAGAGAAGGAAGAAATTATTCAAATATTGCATGATATGGAGAGGGAAATCCATCAAGACCAAGAGGCTTTGACCAAGAAAATGCATGAGGAAGAGGTAATCCATTCTAACTTGTCTTCAATTTCCTCTTTAGAAAGATGGGTTGGTTCTTTCGAAAAAAATACAAGAGGTATAGGGTCCAAATTAATGATTAAAATGGGCTAAGAAGGCAAGGTATTAGGTAAGCATGCACAAGGCATGGTTGAACCTGTTCTTGTTGAGGAACGACCCAAGAATCTTGGTCTTGGTTATGTGCAATTTAATGGCGAAGACTCCAAATCCTTGAAGGCATGTGAGGCTAATTCAAAGAGAAATTTTGTTCCAAGTTCTAAGATGCAAATATGTCAAATTTGTTTCAAAGATGATTTCCATTTCTTTAAGCCTTTGTTGCAGCAAGAAGATGGTAGACATGTAGCTTATGGCGAGCATGCAAGTTCATACAATTTTCAAGACAAGAATGATGATGTTAATCTGCAAATGAAAGCTGTAGCCTCTACTAGTTCATCTGCTCATGAAGGAAAAAAGGATGAATTTTGACGAGAGAACAGGTCTTGCAGAGAAGACCTGGGTTTGGGTTAATGGCAAAGAAGGTTTTCCACCATAGTATAGCTTCACGCCGACATTTGCACCCAACTCCGAAGAGCCAAGGGTCTCACCCGAGGCATGCCACAACCTTACAATGGTAGGTGTTAGCTATCCATAATTTTGACATATTCAAAGATGGCTAAAACAGGTCTTCAGCCTTCAAGAAACAAATTTGGAGCAAATCCGTGACTTCTTGAAGCCTTGCTATGTCTATTTGTCCAAAGGATCCATCTCACTGATGTCTTCATAAAGCCCTGTTGTTATCATGAAGAAAATTGTTTTGAACCCCTCTTCCACCCTCTTTCATTCATATATTCCTATTGAAAATCCCTCCACTTCCTTCAAAATCCTTTAAAAACATTTGAGTCCCTTTTATTTGGTTTTAAGCCCTTCTTTATTTCTATGAGAACCTTTAAAAGCATTCAAAAACACCCATTTCGGCATTAAAATCTAACATTTTCATAAGCGGACCTTTAAGCCCCCACGGGTTTAAGTTCTCAGCTCCTTTCTCCATGCAACCGGGACCCGTGACCATCGGCCTCAGTCTTTAGCCCTTTTCGCGCTACCGGACTTCACTCCGCCCCTATTCCTTTCGCTTCTTTATGTTTCCCCGCCGATGGGATCTGAGTCGTTGATCTCACAAATCTAACAGTTCTCGCTCCATCGCACCAACAATTTTTCTCCTCGATCATCACTTACCAAACCATCCCGCCGATATGTTTTGGACCGTTGATTTGGCTCCCACAGATCTAATGGTTAGCACAGTTTCGCAATCCCTTTGCTTCATTCATTCATTTCTACGGTGCTACGATTTCATCTGGACCATCGATCCTCCTGATCTAATGGTCATCACTCCATCGCTTCACTAGCTTTTCCTCCTGATCGTCTTTTACCAAAGCCTCCCCGCCGATATATTCTGAACCGTTGATATGACTCCCTCAGATCCAACGGTCTGCGCTGTCTCGCATTATCGCTATTCTTCCACCCCATTCATTCATTTCTACCATTCCCTGATATGATCTCAACCATCGATCCTCATGATTCGATAGTCTGTGATTTCTCACATTTTCCCCTCCCCTCGCCCCATTTTTCATTTTTGCAACCTGGCGGAGAGATCTGGGCCATTGATCTACCCGATCCAACGGTCATTATTCATCTTCGCACTCAAATCACTAATTCTCCCCGGAGTGCAATGCTAACGAAAAATGAGTAGTTTTAGAGGGATGCGCATCACTCTCCAACCTGAATCGCATTCCCCCAGTTCCTTACAGCTTACCACCAGAATCCTGTGCGAATACCACCTCTGGTATTCCCGAAAATTGCCATTGCATCCCTCTGCGCCAAATTCAGTTTTGAACCCTAGTCTTCGTGGTTTTTCACCATGAGGCCCTTTTCTGCTACATCCACCACCTCCTCATAGATCCTCCACTTCTGCTCGAGCCTCTGTAGCATTTCAAGCCCTCGCGCAAGTTTTGTTTAACAGGTTTATTGGTTTTTGCAGGTTTTATGGTGGTTTGAGCTATTCAAAGCATCCCACAGTCACTAAAGGTGGCATAGAGCTCAGGGTGACGATCCTGTGGCCTATTCAACTACAGAAAGGGACGAAGGATTAAATTATGAATGTTAGTCAATAAATCATGATATTGACTATTAAATCAAACCCTCCAGTGCAAAGAAAGTACCCGTCAACAAACAATGAAGATTAAATGAAGAAACAGTGAAGAATATCATAGTTTTAGATAAAGGTTAAACGTTACAGTCAAACCCGAGGATCCAAAGACTTAACCTAAAGTTCAAAGAATGAAGCTGAAGATGATTAAAGGATAGATCAACAAGACAGAAGGTCTTGTGCACATTAGAGAAAAGCAATTAATTCAGTCAGAATTTCTGACCGCCACCACGATCTGCATTTTACCTACCAAGGACAAAACTGGCAGTTACTACAAATAGAGACATTTCAACTATCAGAGTATTTATTGTGAAAGTATGGGAAAGCATAAAAGCCCACTCTTTCACTTAACTTGTCCCAGAATCCTAAATAGAACTACTGCAGTCAGAAGACATCTCCAAAAGAACACACATTGGAGTTATTACCAACCTGCCAGATATGCCTCAAAGTAAAACAAAAGCAACTAGAGTGGTTCACAAGTTAATATAGCATTCATTGAGCAGAATGGAGCATCTGATGCACATATTTTCTGTCTTAAATGATCATTAAGACCAATTCTTTCACTTCTCCTCCTCATTCACCTATAAGTACTTATTGAAGATTCATTGTAAAGGGTTGGAAAATTGTTAATTGTTGAACTGTTATTGAGTAAGAGTTGCTCGGTAGTTGTAATATAGTAGGCTAGGAAGTGAAGTATCAGACTGTAAATGCTATTGCACTCAAAGTATCTAACTGGTCTTGGACACCAAATAGACAAGCAGATTCACTGGATCCTGGTCTAAATCATTGGTGATGTTTTTCCTTATTGTTGTTGTTGCTTCTTATGTTTTTTGATTTGTTCATATTCTCTGATAAAGAACAGGAAATATAGATTAGGATTTATTTCTAAAGTACCCTAATTTTGACTGATAAGATTTATCTTTATGTTTTCTTATAAATGTGTGTTTGAGAATGAATCAATAGAGTATAACCAGTCAAGGAATGTTGGTGAGCCCATGTCTTGCTAAGTAGAACTTGAGATGTTGTTCTTGAATGATATTTTCATTGCATGCTAAGTAAATTCCTAATCAAGGAAGTTTATGGTTAGCCCTGTCCCTTTTTTAGTCTTAAAGAGCTATTTTGAAGATTCCCCTTAAGAGTATGCTAAAAGCAGGATGGGTTAAAAGTCCTTACTTGATCTTAGGCTACCCTTTGTTTATCTTATATGTTTTCTACTTTCTGAAGGTAGTCAAGAGGATTATTGGATTTTTTTCTTAGAAGTTGGCTTTAGTAGGAGTATTGACCAAAGAAGTCTATGGTTTTCCCTGTCCTTTGGCTTGCTTTAAAACAATCACTTTAATAGGCTTTTCTTATGTAGTGAAGTTATTTTTCTTAATTAAATATAAATGTTCTTCTTTCACATCCTTTCTTTCTGTTTCATACCACAAACTCAACTTAAAAAGATCTTTTGATATAGATGACTTGCCCTGTGGAAACCCTTGAATAGTTGTTGTGCAAGTAAACCATTTTATGACTCCATAGCCCAATGGATTAGCACTGTTTCTTGACCTATCTTCCCATGCTGAAATATCCTTCAATTTATTCCCTCCTTCACACTTCACATGACCTTCTCAGTTAGTGATCCCCAACCAACAAACAAACAATTCCCTTGTACTTCATAACTAGCCTAATACAATATCATAAGATTTAAAAGCATATAATTCTAAACACACATATGGAGAGATCGATCTTCAAATCCAGGAGGGCTAGATCCTAGGATTCCAAAGTGGTTATCGTGTTGCCTTGTCATTTGGTATGCCAATCTTCCAAATCATATGACTCCAACAGTAGGGAGTCGATCGGTATCACAACAACAACAACATTGATATGATTGAATCAAGGTTATGTTGAAAGTATAAACAGTTGTAATACAATGTTCCATACCATATATCTCTCAGAAAATATTAAGACTTGAAATAAATAAAATTTTAAAAGGAGCTTACAAAACTATCCATTCAAAACCATAACAGATACTCAAAACAACACTTCTGATTATATTAAGCATCGGCTATCAGTGAAAAAATATTACAAGGCTCAACTGCGTGGGCATGAACCGAGAAGAATACAAGAATTCCTATTGGACAGAGAGAAATACAGAAACATAGAGGAATGGAGAAAAATATGACACAGACGGAGCTCTCCTGTGGCTCCCTGTTGCCTATTCCTATCTACACCAACCTTCCTATCCACTGGCTGGCCGCCTACTTGTTCTGCTGCTATCAAGACTGACAACTTTTCCTTTCTTCTCGCTTGACTATCTTCTGTTTCTTTCTATTCATCAGGAGTTCCACTACTCTTTTCCTTCCGCGCTCTTCCGCCATCTGTGCTTGCTCCCGCAACAACTGCGACACCTGTCCTTTGCTCCTTTGCAACCTTGACATCTTTCTGCCTATCGAGGTTGCGTTCTGCCACGTACTCACTGCAACTAAAAATATGTTGAATTTCAAAACAAGCACCCCAACAGGCCCCAACCACATCCTATTGACTCACCCTGAGTCAATTGATCTGCATTGTCTCTACTTCCATGGGTCTGCTAGGCCCTGCGCCATGCTCTGCCTCCCTCCCTTCTCCTGGTTGTCCAAACAAGGGCCCCAAATCTGGGACCTTGTTTAGCACTGATTCCTTTAGTTATTGGAAGGTTGCTATGGCCTGCTGCCACCCTTGCATTAGCTCTTTAGTTTCGGCCATGATTTTTTTGACAATTTCTTCCCATACATTCAGCGGCAGGGTACCAAACACGGTGGTGATCTGAGTGTTGGCCTCAAAGGCCAATTGCTGCATTGTCTATGCACTAAGTTTTATAGGATGTCGAAGCTCCCAGATGGCTTACTTGGCCACCATTGAGGTCTCCTCTATTTTCTGTATCTGGACCTCTAACACGTCCGCCTAAGCGTAGAGCTGGTCCAGTCCAGTCGGGTCTGTGACTTCCTGGATTTCTCTTGATATCTGTTGAATTTGTAGCGAGACCAGTTGTGCCTTCAGGGTAAGGGCTGTCGATCATTCCTGTAGACCCTTCAGTAGGTCATATGATTCTCTTGCTACAGTACTCAGAACTTCCTACATTTTCATTACTTGGCCCTGTCTTTCTGATATCTCTGTCGAGTACACAACTGCTGGGTCGAGTAGTGCGGGTTGGGTTGCCATTGCTGCCTTGAGTTCCACATTTTCCTGCTGGAGATTTGAATATGCCACCCTGAGGTGGATCACCTGCCTGACTACATCAGTCTCCTACGTTTCTTCTGGTATGGGGCTACTACTAGGCCACACTTCCCTGAATACTCTGGTTACTGTCTCCAGTTGTTCCCGTAACTACTCTTTTTCCATTGTCAGTTGTTCACGTTGTTCAGTAAGCATGCTTATCTATTGTTGTTGTTGCTCACATTTCTATTGGAGCTCCAAGTGGAGTCTCTCACCTTGTTGGGCCACTCTCTGAATGAAATGGTACAGCTGGGCTATCCCCCAAGTTTCCATGCTTTTGGTACCGGAGGTACCCAGATCTGGCATTCGTGCACGGAGTGGCTGTCCACAGGCGACAGATCTCGCTGACTAGTCTTTTGGTGATTGTGGTGGTGTTTGGTGTTGTATCCGGTTGTTGTAGTCTACCATCTGTTGATCTTGTTGCCCTTCTTGACCCTTTGTTGACCTGCTCGGTTAGATGGGTGGAGTGGAGTCTGTAATGTTCCAATCTAGAACTTGCTGCTCTATCAGGAATATCTTGAGATATTCCAATTCCTTGTTCAGTGAGACATCACAAGTCCAGTTCAGAGATTGAATGTTGGGGAATTTATAGGATATGTCTCCTTCCAAACAAGGGAGATATCCTGAGGCTAGTTGGCCTTTCACAGACTCTATCTATGGATATGCAATATTCCACCTCGGGAATTTCTGCTACAGGGTCCTTGAGGACGCTGTATAAGGAAGCTGCTACAAAAATAGGGCAAACCACTACTGGGATGCCCTAGAAAAACTATAATAAAACTCCCTTTCATAAAATGAGCTCAAAGAAATACATATATATGGGTTATTCAGATCTCCCCAATCTATGTCTCTAAAATAAGGCTGAATGAGAGAGCTTACAACAATACATGAACATTTCATTAACTCTGAAAATATGAAATACATCATAAGAGGGAAAATTCTACATCCATCATTATATTATGATTACAGTAATAAAATATAGAAATATCATGAGGAATGAATCTCCTTATGCAATGGGAATCAATCTCCAATGATTACACCCTGAAATACAAATGTTGTTGCAACTACACAAAATGCCGGAGGACCATGCCTGCGTAGTCTCTATGAAAGTAGCAGTTGATGAATATGTATAAAATGATAATGATGCTGAAGGATACAAGAAAATATCCCAATAACAAAGAGATGGGCTAAAATACAAGATTTCTAGCCAATCTATGAGAGATTGCTAGAAATGCCGGAGAGTACCAAAATGTGACAAGAGACTTGTCACTGCAACTGAACCAAAACAAGAATGAGGTTGTGGCTGATATGAAATATGATTGCCCTCCTCTGATAATGTCTCCAACACAAAGGGCGGATCCCTTTGTCTCAAAAACATCCTCCTAATGAGCCCAATGAAACCCTCTCTCACTACCTCCATAAAATAACGCAGTTTCCTCCATGGACTACACAGTGGGAGATGATGGAGCGTTGGCCCATGCCAACAGATCTGATATGAAGCCTGGGAATTCTCCTTGCAGCTTCTCCAATGAATAGATCACTCCTCCACTGAAGAAAACAAGCTAAGATGACTCCATGAGTTCCTCCTTTGTTGCCCCCAGCAACACAACGTCCTCTCTGCTGCAGAGCTAACGCTGTAGATGATGGTAGTAGCTGTGGCCAATGTCGGATTGAGGAAAATTAGCTCAATCCTCATCCTTCCTTGAGGAAGAGGTAGGGATTCCCGACCGAGAACACCCTAGTGCCCTAGGGCACCATCACCCTGCTAAACAGCCCGAGGATGCAAGCCTTTGTAGACCCAAGTCTGAAACTCCAAAAACATAATCCAAATGGGTTGCCATCTCCTCCTTATAAAGAAAGGGAACTATTCTCCACCAAGGTCCCACCAATTAGGGATTCCACCCTCACATGAGTGTCTTCCCTCCAAAACTACGCAGCTTCTCTAGGAAGCCTCTCCTCCTTGGGCAGCTCTGTTGACTTTAGTCAAAGATGACTAAACCAAGTGAGCTGGGTTCCATTCACACCCTTAGGTGTTTATTTCAGCTGCTTATTTGCCTCATTTTCACATAAGGAGTGTTATTTATTCATCTAAAAGGGGCTAAGGTGTCTCCTTCCCCATTTTATAATGCAAAAATAAACTGTGCAACTATAATGTTCCATTTTAGCTTGAGGCTAAAAATTGGGAACATTACAGAGTGTGCTCGGGGAGTGACCCAGCTATTTCTTCCATCAACTTCTCTAACTGATTAATGAGGTTGGAAAAAGTATTTTGTGGGATCATGGTTGGGTTAACTAGGGGTAAAAATTCTATACCTGATTTAACCTCCATTCTGTGGTCCCCATTTTTTATTCTTCTGATGACTAGATCGGACATGGTGGCTGATGAAGTGGATGGTGCAAAGTTGTGGGGTTCTCAAGAGATGGATGAGGTGGTGGGTGGTAGTTTGTGGGTGTAAGGTGGCGATGTGCAGATGTTTAAGAAATCAAGGGGGGATATGGGGTTGTGGGGTGGTAATACTCTAGCCTCTTCGGGCTCAACTGTCAGCTCTTCTTGGATTGGAACCCCTACACTCAACTGTCGAGGTGGATCCTCCCCTGTGAGGTTAACCATCGGGCTAGATTTTGCAACCTTGGCCCTTTTTGCCTTCAGTGCCGCTACTGGTTTCGCAACCTTACTCTTTCCCACTAGCATTGTAGTCACCGAGGGAGGGGAATTAAACAAAGCATTGGGTAGGGGTGTAAATACAGAGGCCATGCTGGAAGATGGATTAGACTGGGATGCCTGAAATTCTGAAAATGTTGGAAATGGAGTAGAATCACTTGCTGTTACTTGAAATACTCTATTAAATATTTTTACCTTGGTGTTCAGCTGTTGAATAATTGGGAAGAGCTGTAGGTTTGACATCCTGGTCGCTGCTTCCTCTAAAGTTTCTCCCGGTAACAGTTTTGGCAACATTCCATCAAAGAAGTACGTGTACACTCCATCCCTGATATCCATCGCCACTCCTGGCCATGAACAGACCTCCGCGTGGAAGGCTGCTTCGTCAATCTGGAATTTCAAAGGCCTCATCTGGAACATGGTTTCTAGTATGCATGTAGGCCTGAGAAAAGTATGCTTATGTGTGACTCCGAACCAGACCTGCTCACTATATCCATCTAGTAGATTTCTTGGAATCTCATTAGGGGAATTTTGAGGTCTAAAATGGGCCTCCTAAGGAAATTATAAAATAATAGTGGAAAAAATCAAATAAGATTTGATGACATCATCAAAGTTTAGAGGGAAAAATGGAAAAACTACTTTTTCAACTCATATTTTCAACTTATCTCCCAAAGTTTTTACTCAAATTTCGAGCAGGAGTACTCGTTGGATGAGAAATTTAATTCCCCATCCAAGGAGTACCCATGTTGCATACTTTCGATGGGTCCTACTACACAAAAAATGAGAAATACATAAAAAAAACGTGATTACAATCACGTTTTTTATGTATTTCTCATTTTTCATGTAGTAGAGTTCATTGAAAGTATGCAACATGGGTACTCCTTGGATGAGGAATTAAATTTCGCATCCAACGAGTACTCCCGCTCGAAATTTGAGTAAACATTTTGGGAGATAAGTTGAAAATACGAGTTGAAAAAGTAGTTTTATTATTTTATTATTTTTTAATATTTTTACCCTTTTATTTAAAAAATGGTGAATCATCCCCCATGGTTGACATCATCATGTTGAATCCTATTGGTTGTTATAAAGTTTATTTTTGTTGTACATTTTTCTTATGAGGCCCATTTTAGACCTCAAAATTCCCCTAATGATTGTTGACTCATTAAGACGTCAACCATCTGGCCATACCAAACTCTGAAGGCTTCTACATTCACTTCCTTTGTGCTAGGTTCTCCAGACACCTTCCACGGCACAAAATTCATTGCCATAGGTTGGTATTCTGCTATCTCTACTGGTATATTGATGCTGGGGAAGGTCCACTTCCACATGGCCAGTGCCATGATCAAATATCCATATATAAACCTGGTCGCTCTCTTGTAATTTTCCTCGCAAGTGTCGAACAATTCTTTTAGCAGGAAGGAGCACCAATTCAGCCTTTTCCCTTGGACACAATGTTCCGCAAGTGAAATTTTATCTAATGTGCACTCCCCTTTTGTATAATGCCTCATTGTCTTGCTATCAATTAGGTAGCAAGCGAACTTGACCTCCGGTCTATTAATCAACTCAATCTTTGCTCCCTTCCCTCCTCTTCGAGTGCCATACTTGGCATAATAGTCTATGTCTCCAGCCTTCTTCTCCCTCTTAGATACAGTTTGGAATGCTGATGACACGTCCCTTCCCTCCTGCGATAGTCCAATTAATCTGTGGATGTCTTCGGCATGAATTGGGATTTCCTTTCCCATCCATAGAGAGCCGTTCTGAATCCTGCTTAACATAAATTTGATGCACTGCACCGTAGCACCTGTAATCTTGAATACTGGTAAGTTCCTTAAATTAATTATCATGGACTGTTGGATACCCCTGAACTCAGGTAGGACTCTTGATGTTGCCCGCCCTGCTTCTGTTGCATAATTCTAGATGTACACCTTCCTTTGAGTGCAGGAAACTCAAAATAATCGGTAAGGTCTGTGTCGGTCAGGGTCGCATTGTCGTATTTTCCCACAAGGGACTCCATTTTCTAAATTCTGCTATCCATCTCATGTTCCACAACCGTTGGGCTTACTCTTGTCATTCTGGCTCGTCGCTGGTATACCTATAGAACAGTTCTCTCTCTTTTCTCCTGAATTCCCTCTTCCAGACGCCTTCTCTGTTCTGGTTTTGGTTCATCTCCCCTTGCTCTTTTGGAGTTTGCTAACTCTAACTCAGACTTTTCCGGCATTCTCGCGCTTCTCTGCATGCGGGTTATGTAAGTAACCGACACGGGTGAGGTTGATGAGACCCCATAAATAATTAATTTTTTCCGTGGCTTCTCCCGCGGCTACAATCATGCAATTAGTTAGCTACTGAGGTGGGTTCTGACATTGTTGACTGTGCTTTTGGGATTTGGGCAGACACGACGGCTAGTGGTTATGTCTAATTATGGAAAATTTATTACAGTATGGGTGATGATAATTATGGAAATTATTTCCAAATCTTGGTAATCCTACGGATTGACACTAGTACTACGCGTAATGATGATGGGATGATGTTCGAAACACTTTTCTATCTGACATGGATGACATGCTGGACAATACCCCTCCCCGACCACTATTGGTTGTGTTGCGGTCTCCGCAACACAACTATAATTTCTTTTATTATGCTTAATTCTATCTATGCTCATCTCGGGTGCGAGAGAGTTATTGACCCTATTCTACCCTACGGACTCCTCTTGGTTGCGAGAGTTATTGAAAATTAAATGGTTAACTTACTCTTGGTAGGGCTTTAGGCGTGCGTCGTTGACCCATCCCTGTAGAACTTGGTCGTTCAGTTGTTCCAACCGAACTACTCTTGAATCTTTGATTTCGATGACATGAAATGGTCCTAGCCAATGCATCTGCAGCTTGCCTGGGAACTTTTGGTATTTACTGTCATAGAGGAGAAATTTCTCCCCGACCTTAAAAGTCTTGTACTTAATATGTCGGTCATGCCAAGCTTTCTGCCTCTCCTTTTGTACCGTTTGTTGAAATTCCGCAAGAAATCATCCTTCTTCAAGTTCTTGCAACTCCTTCAATCACTCCTTTAGGGATTATTCCTCAGATAACTGTAGAGTTGTTATGATTATAAGGCTTGGTACGATGAATTCTGTTGGGACTACCGCTTCTCTTCCATAGACTAGCTGGAATGGCATTTGGTTGTTTAGTCATTTTACTGTTGTTCGATATGCCCACAGTGTTGTTAGTTCGTTCATCCCAGTCATCGCACTGTGCATTGCATATCTTTGTTATGCCTTTCTATAGTATCTTGTTGAATGCTTCCACTGTACCGTTTGCTTACGGACGATATGGACTGATTTTATGGTGTTGTATCATGAAGCTCTCCAGGAGGGACTTAATGGTGTCATTGATGAGGTGGGTACCTTGGTTACTAGTCAAGCTTTTTGGACATCCAAATTGACTGATTATATTTTCAAATATGAACCTAGCAGCAGTCTCTGCCGTGCAGTTCCTCACTGGCACTACTTCTACCTAGCACGTTAGGTATTCGGTCGCCATTATGATGTACCTTTTCTTTGAGTATCTTGCAGCTGGTGTAATTGGTCCTACAAAATCGACTGCCCACTTTTCGAATGGCTGTAGTACTTTTATCGAATGAAGCGGAAGCTCATCTCTGTGAGATGGTCGTCCTGTCTACTGACAAACGTCACATTTCTGAACAAATTCTTTGTTGTCCTTATGTAGTGTTGGCCACCATAAGCCTGCTTGTAGTACCTATCGTGCCATCGGTTTCGCTCCCACGTGCCCTCCCGCAACACCACTGTGGCTTTCCCATAGTACAGTTTCTCTTTCGTGGTCTAGGACACATCTTCGAAGAATGTGGTCTAGCCCCATCTTGTATAGGTGACCCGCTATTAGCTGATACTCTACAGCTCGAACTACCAGGTGCCTCTTCTATGTTGAAGTATACTCTTGCGGACACTTCCATGTCGTGAGGTAGGCTGCTATCTTGTTCAGGTAGTCTGGGATGGCTTCTACTATGAAAATATCAGCATCTGGCAACTGATCATCTAGAGATCCTCCATTTTCTCCATTCTCTAGTCGGGATAGGTGATCATGCCCTACGTTAAGTCTTCAGGGCTTTACAATTACCTCAAAGGTGAACTCCTGGAAAAGTAGGAGCCATCTGCAGATTATTCCTTCTAAAACTGGCTTGTTTACTAAGTATTTCAATGCTGAGTGATTTGTGAAACAATTGAACTTATCTCCCAACAGGTAGTGGTTGAATTTCTGAAGAGAACACACCATTTCCAGTGCCTCCTTCTTTGTTGTTGTGTAGTTTCGTTTTGCTGTTGACAACTTGCTGTTGGAACACCTAACCCTACATGGGTAGGTGTGGAATTCGAAAAGTCACAATGGAGTCCAAGTGACCTTGGAATATGAAACCAAGAGTCACACCATTATACTATAAATTTACATCTTTGTATAATGGAAAATAAGAAAGCCTCACGCTTATATTTCATTGTGTTTTGAGTCTCTTGTGTGTGTGTGTTATTCTCCTCATACACCATGTGTGTGTCTTAACATGGTGTTTAACATGGTATCGGAGCGGGCGATTACTGGCCCTGCTCCAAATTGAGTGAGCCATTTGTGTTTATGGCCTGTGCATATCTGCAAAAATCTTGGCATTTTTGCAGCATTTAGAGAGTTTTTGCAGCAGTTATTTTGCAGACATTTTGCAGCATTCAGAAGTGTTTTGAAGAGGAGCAGCATTCAAAATCCCAACATTCAGAAATTGGCAGCATTCAAGCATTGATTTTGAAGAGAAGCAACACTGCCCATCTGAAGGTTTTCATTCTCATTTTTCCTGCAATTTCTGCTTATTAAAATCTGCATTTTGAAGAGCTGCTGGAATAGTGTTTTATATTGGGTTTCTGAAGAAGAAATTTCTGGGTTTTTACTGCTGAAATTTTTTGAAAAATTCTCTGAGAAATTTCTGAGTTTTGACTGGAAAATTTCTGCCACATTCTCTAAAAAAAATTCTGCATTTTGTCCAATTCCATGCTGCTAAGCTACTGGAAAATTCTAAGTTTTACTGGTGATTTCCTGCATTTCTTGAAAATTTTTGAGTCTACAAATCTCTGTGAATTCCCTCTGCTCTACTCTGCTGTTTTATTAATTTAAAAAATAAAAATAAAAAATAAAAAATAAAAATTTATTGGCAAACTCTGCCCTCGACCCCTCATGCGCTAGCCTCCGCCCCTACAAATACTCTACGCTCATTACCTGCTATACTCCACGCTCTCAAAACCTCCCTATGCCCTCTTCCGCCTTCCAATGCTCTACTCCCCATGGCATTACACACCCTAACCCAGCCTTTTAGCCCTACCCTTGCCCCTGCAACTCTACAATTCAACCTGCGCCTACCCCAATACCTATCAACGCCTCTGCTCACACCGCCGGCTCTACTCACAGCTCCATAATACCTTCCCACTCTCACAATCGAGCTCTCACTCCATTTCAATGTCGTCTCCCCTCCATAGCCTACGCTTTCCAACGCTCTCTGCTATGCATTAATCTATCCCCTACTCTACGCCTAACACCCTTCTGCGCTACCTCATCACGCCTCCTCCCTTGAGTCCTGCAAACATAACCCCGCTGTCTACGCCTTAATGCTCACCCTTTACAACTAAAACCCCTTATCGATCCACGACCTGCTCCTTACAGCTCTGCAACGCTCGGCCCACTCCACGGTAACGCACCCCCATCCCTTTTGACCCTATCCACTTTTTCCTCCCCTCCCTCTCAACAAACGCAGCTGCTCCCACAGTCTACTCACAGCACTCTCCTCCGTTCCACCATTGTCCCATCTGCAATACGCTCAACCACCAGACGCTCTGCAAACCCTCGCGTTCCTCCCTCCCTTGGCCGCTCGGCCTTTCTCGCCCACAGCCCTTCACAATTCCTTTTTTAATTTTAATTTCTATAATATACCATTCCCTCTCCCATATACACATCCACCTATATTGAATACCACCCCCATATTTTATTAATACCGCCCTCTTTCCATTGTAATACCACTTTAAAAAAAAAAAAAAAATCGATTTTTATATTTCCATAATAACTATCCCTTCATATAAAATTCCCTCTCCCTCCATTAATACCACCTCACATTAATCCCTTTCCCCTTCATTTTTAATTATCTCCATTTTTAACCATTAATAGAGAGAAATAATCAGGTTACACCAAAACTTGAGGAGAGATGAGCGCTCTGCTAGGGTTTTGCGATTCTGCACTCTACCGAAACCCTAACACATCTAGCTACCTGTTCACGCACTGACAGCGCTGTCCCTTCCTTGCAGCGCAGACCTGCTCATTAGAATGGAGGTGGAGACGGGGGGAGGCAGTCAGCCTTCCCCTGCAAATGAAGGAAGACAAGAGGTACGAACAGATTCAACGAAAGATAACTCTGACAGCAAACTGGAGAATGAGGCGACCCAGAAATCAACCTCTGATTCGAGAACAGAGAAGAAGCAGGCCACTTCTACCACCTGTAAGCCCATTGCACTAGATCGACCCAAAATAGATCTGCCTAGTCATCGCATCAATGCCAGAATACAGTACATGAGGGACCATGCCCTTATTGGAAAATTTGTCGGGTTCTGGCCAACGGAAAAAGCCCTGCAGGGCTAGATAGCATCCAAATGGAAGCCCAAGGGGGAGGTCACTCTGCAGCTGGGAGCGAAAGGCTTCTTCACAGCTACTTTCAACTTCCTGGAAGATAGAAACAAGGTAATGGATGAAGGCCCCTATTTTTTCAACTCAGCAGGGTTATACCTTAGGAACTGGGTGGAAAGATTCAACCCAGATCTTGAAAATTTCAATTGGGCACCAGTATGGATTCGTCTTTACTCACTGCCGCTTGAGTATTGGGATGAGGAATCTTTGCAGGCGATAGGAAAATGATTAGGAGAGTTCATAAAAATCGCAGAAGAAACTAAGCTTCGAAGGTACACCTCGTATGCCCGAATATGTGTCTACATGCATCTGGATAGTGCCCTACCTAACACTGTAAGTATCTTTCATGATGATTTTGAATGGATTCAACCGTTGGATTATGAGCATGTCCCCTTTCGCTGCAGAAGGTGTCATGCCCACGGACATATTTTCAGAGACTACCCTTTAACTTTTCATACCCGAAGCCCAGAAGCAGAGGACAAAGAGGAAGCAGATGGTTTCAGCAAAGTCACCCCTAGAAGAAGACATAGCAGAAAACCCTCCTCATCTGGAAAGAAACCTAGCTCCACCACCTCTGCCCCTTCCACTAGCAATAGCTTCGCCTTACTTGCTCAGTCTGAACCCAAGGACGACTCCACCCCTGCCTCTTTAAGCCATGCTGGCCCTTCTACCACCCCCCCAAATCAACCCAATCCCGCATCCTCTGCGCCTGATCTTCCAAATTCGCGCTCTGCTGATAGGCCAGAACCCAATCCCTCCCTCAAGAAAAAACAAGTGACTTGGGACCCTAACCTTATGGATCTGGAAGGGCCCCCCTCTACTACTACTCAGGATAACAATGATCTTCTGGAGAATGCTCAGACAATCCAAATGGATGAAGACTCTGAAAGCTTCGACCTCGAAGAACTGGACCTCATTGGCCTAGAAGATTCTTGCAGAAGGAAAGAATTCGACAAGTTCAACCCTAGGCAGATTGAATCTCTAGAGGCAGCACTCATCAAAGTTCAACAGCACAAGAAATTGGGTATTCAACCAGGCAGTCGTTGGGATAGTCTGAAAGTGATGAAGGAAACCAAGAAAAGAGGAAGAAAACCCGATTGGTAGCGCACCATCGCCCTCGGGGAGATACTGGTGGATTCAGGGCAATATCCCAAGCTAACCAGGTTCTACAAACCCCTAGCAAATAGTTCCCCATGAAATTAGTCTCATGGAATGTAAGAGGGCTCAATGGGCCAGGGAAATACAGAATGATAAAGAACATGATCCAGAAAGAGAAGCCCCATTTACTCTTTCTTCAGGAAACCAAGTGCAATAGTCAAACGCTGGGCTCAATCCTATCTAAAGCTTGGCCTGGCAGCAGATCAGTCGCTGTGGATGCCTCTGGTTTTTCGGGAGGGCTTGCAATTTCCTGGGACACTCAGTCACTGCACGTCAATGACTTCCATGCATCCCACAATCTCATCCAGGCTACCTTCCACCCAATAGGTACCAACATACATGGGCATCTGTCTAATGTTTATTTTCCTCAAGATCAGGCAAGAAAGATTGCGCTTTTAAACACTCTGGCGCATCTCAACTCCAACAGATACCATCCCCTTTGGATCTTAGGCGGAGATTTTAATATGATCACGCAGATGGCTAGAAAATCCAGAGGTAGGTCTAGACTTGATCAGGACAACTCACATTTTAAAGCTTTTATCAACAACAACTGGCTCATTGATATACCTTTCTGCAATGGAATGTTCACCTGGAACAATCGCATAATAGGAAGGCAACAAATAGCCTCTAAATTGGATCGATTCCTCTTGTCGGACAATGCCATTCATGTGGGGGGAGATATTACTGGGTCAATACTCCCTCTTTCGGGCTCTGACCACTGGCCCATCATGCTCCAATGGAAAAACATAGGATCTCATCCCAAAATACTGTTTAGATTTGAAGCCTTTTGGCTCTCTCATCCTTCCTTCAAAGACTTGGTTCATGCTGCCTGGAAAAGCTTTATTCCGCCCAAAGGATCCAAAATGTTCCAGTTTCAGCAGAAGCTTAAGTTTCTCAAAGGGCACATCAAAACTTGGAATCAAAACATCTTTGGAAACATCTTTATGGAGAAATGGATCCTTGAGCAGAAGATGAAGGACGTGCAACAAGAAATCATCACTTCGGGGAGGTCCGAGTCTCTCGCCTCCATGGAGCTTGACCTTCAGCGAAAACTGGAGGATAGATACAAACAAGAGGAAATCCTCTGGCGGCAGAAATCTAGAATCCGTTGGTTGAAGGAGGGTGAAATAAACACCAAATTCTTTCACAGCTCGACCATTCAATGACGAATGCAGAATCGAATAAGCCATCTCACTAACCAGCAAGGGGAGCGAATGGAGAGGCATGAGGACATGGAAAAAGAACTGGTTGACTATTTCAAGGGTATTCAGAAGGAACAACAGGTAAATAGACAGCCAGCTATTGACCAAATCAAGTAGCTTATACCCAACTTGATTACAGCTGAGCATAATCAAATGCTTCTCCGCCCAATCTCTCCACAAGAAGTGGACACCGCTATGGCGCAGCTCAAGGACGGCAAGGCTCCAGGCCCGGATGGATTCACCGCTAATTTCTTCCACCACTTCTGGGAGCTTATTAAAGATGAGGTTTGGCAACTTGTTGAAGAATCAAGAACAATGCATTAGATCTTGCCCTCCCTCAATACCACCTTCGTTGCACTGGTTCCAAAAGAGGAGCAACCCAGCAAGCCAGAAAAATTCAGACCCATTGCCCTTTGCAATGTTATTTACAAAGTCATCTCCAAGGTCATTGCCAATAGGCTCAAACCGCTTCTCCCGCTTCTTATTTCACCAGAGCAAACAGGATATGTTGAGGGGCGTCAAATCCTTGATGGTATAATTCTAACTCATGAAATTATACATTCTCTAAAAGTCTGCAAGAAGCCAGGTATGCTCCTCAAAATCGACCTTTCCAAAGCTTTTGATAAACTGAATTGGAGTTATATTCAGCAAATTTTAAGCGCTTTCGGTTTTGATTGCATGTGGATCCGTTGGATTATGAGCCTCATCACCTCTTCCTCTCTCTCTATTCTTATCAATGGGATCCCCTCCCCCCTCATCCACCCTTCCCGAGGAATCAGGCAGGGGGACCCCCTTTCTCCCTTCCTCTTTCTTCTCATGGCTGAGAGTCTTGGCAGACTTATTCACAACGAATTTTGCAACAGTAGTTTGCGTGGAATTTCTCTTCATGGAGCGCCTACCACTTCTCATCAACAATTTGTGGATGATAATATGCTCTTTGGCCATCCCTCTGTTCAAGAAGCCCGCTCGTTTAAATCCATTCTCAACCTCTTTTCTCAAGCCTCTGGATTAACCATTAATGACTCTAAATCTCAGATTTTTTTCTTCAATACTCCCCCTCTTGCCCAAGCCAATATTGCTCGTATTCTGGGATTCTCGGTGGCTTCTCTCCCTGAAAAATATCTTGGGGCGCCTCTCATTGACTCTGCTATCAGGCATTCCTCCTGGAATCATCTCCTTGAAAAATTAGAATCTAGGTTATCTTCTTGGACCTTCAGAGCTCTTAATATGGTCAGCAGACTCACTCTTATTAAAGCAGTGTTACAGTCTATGCCTCTTTATCTGTTTTCTGTTCTTGCAGCCCCGAAATGGGTTCTCAAATAGATCAAAGATCTTCAAAGTCACTTCCTTTGGGGCTCCTCTGGTCAAAATCGCAAATGGCCTTTGGTAAACTGGAACACAGTTTGTACCCCCAAAGAAGCAGGCGGCCTTGGTTTAAGAAATCCCTTGCACAGCAATGAAGTCATGGCAGCTCGTGTTTGGTGGAAATGGATTTCTAATCCCTACACTCCCTGGGCCAAAATTTGGACTGCAAAATATGCCAACAATAGATCAGCTGCAGACTTAATAAGACTAGCTCCTACACAATCTGGTTCTTTAGTGTGGAATGCTGCCAAGCAGAACTATGCGCTCATACAACAACATAGTTTTTGGGAAATTTGCAATGGCAAATCAGCGTGATTCTGGTCAGACTCCTGGCAACAAGAGTCCATTCTTTTGGAAAAGTACCCGCAAATCAACTTAGAAGACCCAAGAGAAGCTCTTTATGACAAAATTTGCAAGCATTGGATGGCCACCGACAGTAATGGCTTCAGGCAGTGGAAGCCCTCTCATTTCATCATGCCTCACACTCAAAGCCCTGAAGTGGAAGCTCTTAACAAGGAGTTGCAACGGAGGCAAATCAGAAGCTCTGATGACCCTGACATTCTCAGGTGGGGACACACAACTAAAGGAATGTTCTCTACAAAGGAAGCCTACTCTCTGATGTATCCATCCCCACTTCCTCGGGACACTCTCTGGCAGAATATTTGGAACCCCATTAACTGGCCCAAGGTCTCAACATTCCTATGGCTCCTAAGCCATAGGCGCATCCTTACATGGGATAACCTGGTCAAAAGAGGTTTCATAGGCCCTTCTTTATGCCCTAACTGTGTTCAAAGTGTTGAAACCATTCAACATCTCATGCTGCTCTTCCCTCTAGCCAACTCCTTATGGGAAAAGTGTAGCTTCTGTTGTCAGAAGAACAAACCCTCTAGTGATATCACTTCTATCTTGCGCAACTGGCCCAAACGTCCTTATCTCTCTTCTCTCCTCAACGCTCTCTGGAAGCTCCTTCCTGGACTAATCTTCTGGACCCTGTGGAAAGAATGAAACAAGCGCATTTTTAAAAATCAAACCTCTACCCTTGACTCTCTATGGAATTCCTTCATTAGCAATCTACAGGAATCTTTAGCTCTTCACCCCTGGCAAGAAGAGGACTTTCCTAAACAACCCAGAGAAATCTCTGTCTGGCAAAACTGGAATCTCAACTTGGCGTTCACTCCAAAGATCAGAAACAAGGCAGCCTCGGACTCGCCTTTGCATTGGTCTCCTCCCCCCCTTGGAGTTTTTAAATTAAATTTTGATGGGGCTTCTAGAGGAAATCCTTGACAAGTAGGTTTTGGTGGCATATTCAGAAACTCAAAGGGAGAAATTTAGAGCCTCTATTATGGCTCCATTGGATGGGACACCAATAATTTAGCTGAACTTGAAGGCCTCTGGCAACGCCTAAGTCTCACTCTTCATCACAACTTCTTTCCTATCATCATAGAGGGAGATTCTCAAATCCTTATCAACATGGTTAATCAGCTTCTCTGGGGAGCCGATCCTGCCAAAGTGGCTCATAGTTGGCATTTGGCTTCTCGAATTGACAGGATTAGCAACTGGCTTCAAAGCAACAGGGCGGTTTCCTTCACCCATGTTAAACGTGAAGGTAATAAAGTCGCTGATCTTCTGGCCAATTTCGGAACTGATAGCAATAGCACGCTCACTCATGGCCCTCTTTCAATCATCCATGAAGGAGACATGCTTCAGAATTGCACAATGCTGGTTCATAAGGACAACCCTTCTCCGGATGTGGATGGGGTGGCAGACTGATGGGACTTGGGCCCCTGCGCAGCTCCCAACGGAGCTCGCATGGGAAGCCCACATGGCCTCATGCATCAACCTTAATTGTGATATTAATATGCCTCGGGCTATCAATTCGTCGATTAATTGCACTCCGATGCCTCTGTATATGGCGGTTCTTTTGATCTCTGGTCTCACTATGGAATGCGAGCATGATAGGAGCAGCCATGGGAGAGCTCTGACTCCCCTCCACGGTGAATTCCCTCCTGGCTTTGCTGACTCCAGCTTAAAAACTCAAACTGGGCGTCATTGCTGTCTTCTGGCCTGCTTGGAGACGCTTCCGGGACTTCACTTCTCCAACAACCCCTTCTGCAGCGTTTCTTCTCCGCCTGGTGTCTCTGTCGAGCTCCTTTAAGGTTCTTTCATTCCTGCTGGTATTCATTTGGCTCCCCTTGGTCGTCGTCCCTCCGCTCTCAGGGACTTTGTCTCTTCTAACGTCTCACCTTTCTCGCGCCACCTTCGGCCTATTCTGTTCTCCATGCCTCGTCTCCGACAGCGGATGCGATGCCGGCATGGAACCAGCCGGGGTCAGGCTTCCTTTAATCGTCCCTCGCCCCCTCTGATTTGGGTTCCTCCTCCGCTGGTGACGAGCCTGATCCTCCTCCTGTTTCGCGTAGAGGTAGAGGTAGGGGTCGAGGGCGCATTCAAGATCCCTGCCATGCTGGCCCTTCTGCTCCTTCTACTCATTCTATCCCTCCTGGCAGAGTGCATTCGGGGTCCACCATAAGGAAAACCTCTCAGCATGCAGAGCTTTGCTTCCACTGTACCTCTGTTAATTCTATCATAACTGCCTTCATTACTGTCTCCCTTCGTGAAGAAATCCCTCATCAGGCCCCTGACTGCCCTGCTTCTCCCTCGTCTCCCAGTGCCCCTTGCTCCGCTGGCAGAGTGAGTTTCCCAGATCCCTCCACTCTCCCACTTCAAGCTGGGCTGAATCATGATGCTGAGGACCCGGACCTGAAGGATGGCAATCAAGCTGGCATGGCGGACAACAGTAATGACTACGAATATGGTTGCAGGATTGTTGAGGAGCCGATGTCTCCAGAGCATGACGGGTGAGCTGATGCGCACAGTCAACACTTTCTCCAGGTTTCTTTGCACAATTACTGTTGGAGATTTTTTGTATTTCAGTTTTAGAGCTCAGCCGGAAGGGCTGATAGATGTCTTCAGTTTATATATTTCTCATTCTATGGTATGTATAAACTCAAGGCCGGTTTCCCTATCATGGGCGGCCCAGACTATGATGTTAACAGGATCGGTTTCCCACTATGGGCGATCCAGACTTTTTAAGAACAACATGCTTATCAACCCCAGCTGTCTGGATTTCACAGCAGAAGCTACGGAAGTTTTGTACTAGTACTCTTATACTTAATAGAATTAGTCTCACTTAGAAAAAAAAAAATTATCTCCATTTTTAATTAATTTATTATTATTATTTTTAATTAATTTTTAATTAAAAAACAAAAAAAAAAAACAGCAGAGAGAGAGAGGAAAGACATTAGAGAGAAAAAGAGGAAGAGCAGAAAAAGAGAATATGAACAACAGAAAAATGGAAAATGGCATTTGAGGAGCAGTTGGATTGAATACAGTGCAGATTTACATTTTATGATTTGTGGCATTGATTTGAAGGGTGATTTTTTGAAAGAATTTTACATGTGAAGACAAGTTTTCCATCATTTGAACAACTATTTGAAGAAGAGAATTCAGCTACCTCAAAGGCTTCTTACATAGTGTTTTTTGTTGCACATTCAAACAAATATTTTGCAGAAATATTGTATTGAAGTGACATTGATTTGCATCTCCATTCAAGACTTGAAGTGTAATTGAGTTGAAAAATTGTTGATTGTCCTCCATCATTTGAGGAGCAGATTTTGTACTTTGAGATTTCCATAGTTGGAAGTTCTCTTGAGTCATTTGTATTTCTTGTTGCATCACATTGTAAACAGGTGCATTTTCGGTTGTAGCCGACACCCTTTCATTTTTGAGCCTAAGTTGTTGAAAATGGCTAAAATCAATGAGGCATTAGAGTTGTTGAATAGCCTCATTCATTCAAATGTTGATGATGTGATAAAAATGAGCAAGAATGCTCTTTGTAACATTCAAAGTTGTTTGCTAGATGCACAAGAAAAGATTGAGTTTTTGCAGTTAGAATCTCAGCTTCAGCAAGACGAACTTCAGCAAAAGAGTCACCATTCTGAACCTGTTTCTGTTCAGAAGATTGTGAAGGACTCTCATCAGAAGAAAGAAGATAAAGTTGCAGTTGATCCACATTCAATGCCTTGTACTAGAGCAGATGTACATGCAGATGCAGCAGCCTAGCCTGCACTTCCTAAGCCCATCATCAGACCTTGGGAAGAGCTTGTCCACAGCAAGAACCGAACTGGTCTTGGATATGACAAGGATGTGTCCTTTCATATTCCAGACTACACAAAGCCCATCATATTTCAGAGTGCCAGATTCATGTATGACAGTTCACCTGCAGCTGTTCCAGATTCTGTTCCACAACAACATCAGATTGTGAAATGCCAACACTGTGATCGATTTGGTCATATGAAAGATCATTGTTTTGATCTTCATCCATGCAAGCACTGTGGTCTGCACACCCATTCTTCACACAGATGCTTCAGACATAAACCTCCTGCAAGAGCCAAGATTCATCTTGGATGGATCGCTTCTTGGCAATGGACATCAGCAGCCAAGAAGATGTTTACGACACATGTTAGAACTTGTTCATGGATATTGAACAAACTTGCAGTTGATTTTTTGCCATCATCTCACCTTGTCCCTGACAGGGGGGAAAATGGTGGTCATGTACATGCTTCGACGACAGATCAAGCGAGCCTGAGCCACAATTCGTCATTTCAGATTCAGAGATGTAGCCAGAGACATGGATGCCCATGAGCATGCCTTCGGTTGGTGGATAACCTAAAACCATCATCTTTGGTTGGTGGACAACCTAAAACCACCACAGGTAGTAGACCTCCCTTATTTTAGGTCGAAGGTCTCCCTTTCATACGAGGAACACTTCCTCTAGCAGAAGCCTTCAGCTTAGCAGCCTTCAGCTTCTTGCCAGCATTGGTTGAGTTCCAGGAAATGCTTCAAAACATTCCAGAGTTGTTGGTCATCCTAAAACCATCACAGGTAGTAGACCTCCCTTCTTTTAGGTTGAAGGTCTCCCTTTTTTATGAGGGACAATTCCTCTAACAGAAGCCTTCAGCTTCTTGCCAGTTTTGGAAGAGTTCCGGGAACTGCAACAATTTTTGCGTTCCAGTGTTGGTGGTCATCCTTAAACCACCTCTTTTTTCCAAGATTTCAGAGATTTGATTCAGCCCAAGTGCTGCCACGTATACTTTGCAGATTTGTATTACAAATCTTTTCTTGGACTCACACATACCCCTTCGGATTAAGGGGGGATGTTGGAACACCTAATCCTACATGGGTAGGTGTGGAATGCGAAAAGTCACAATGGAGTCCAAGTGACCTTGGAATATGAAACCAAGAGTCACACCATTGTACTATAAATGTACATCTCTGTATAATGGAAAATAAGAAAGCCTCACGCTTATCTTTCATTGTGTGTTGAGTCTCTTGTGTGTGTAAGTTATTCTCCTCATACACCATGTGTGTGTCTTAACATGGTGTTTAACACTTGCGACTGGCAAAATATACCAGATGATCAACTGAAGTGTCTCTAGGTTGAGCCAAGACTGCTCCGAGCGCAATGCTAGAAGCATCAATGTGTACATGAAATTGTTTGTCCCAGTCTGGGTGGACTAGTATTGGCGCACTTGCCAGCTTTTCCTTTAGGGTGTCCAGGGTTGTTCTGCAACTATCCGTCCATTGGAACTATTCCGACTTCTTCAATAGATTTTCTAATGGCGCTATTATCTTGGCATAGTTGTGAATCAAATGTTGGTAGTAACCTATGTGGCCCAGCAGTGACCTTAGCTATTTTACCATTTCTGACGCCTCCATACCGATAATCATGGCTACTTTGGCTGGGTCTACGTAGACACCTTGATTACATACCACGTGCCCTAGCAGTGTTCCAAACATTAGAGAAAATACACACTTCTTCAGGTTCAAAGAGATCTTCAGTTGTCGACATCTATCAAACATTAATCTCAACAGGCTCACATGATCTTTTAGTATGCTATAAACAGTCCAGTCATCCATAGAGACTTCTAAGAACTTGTGGATGTATTCCTGGAATGCGGCTATCATAATGCGTGAGAAGATTGCAGGTGCATTCTTCAATCCAAATGACATCACATTATTTGCGAAAGAGCCCCATTCTATGCTGAACGTTGTATTTCTCTTGTCTTCCTCTGCTATTCTTACCTGATGGTATCCTGAGAACCCATCGGTGAATGAGTATGCCTCGTTCCCCGCAACGTTGTCGAAGACTTCGTCACTAAATGGAGTAGGAAACAGATCATGGATACAAGCATTGTTTAAGCTTCTGTAATCTACACAGACTCATATCTCCAATTTCTGCTTTTTTTTCTGTATAACTATGGGACTTATCCATTCTGCTTCTTCTACTGGGAATATTAATCCAACTTTCAACATTTTTTCGATCTCTCCTTTCATTTTTTCCTTTAATCTTGGGTTTAGAAGATATGGTCTATGTTTCACAGGCCTTGCATTGGGCTTTAGTATTATCCGCATTTTCCCCGTCTCCCCTTTTATGCCCTTTATATCTGCTATTGATGAATGAAACAAGTCCTCCTATTCCTTAAGTAGACTGAATATTTCCTTAGTTGTTTGTTCATCCCAGTAGTCTCCAACTGTCACCAACTTGGGTTTGTATTCTATTCCAAGATATACTTTCTTGGTTCTAAGAGGTAACAGATGGATCTCTTTAGTCGTCAATTCTTCTTTGATGTCCCTCTCCCCTTCTATTTCTTCAAAATACAGGTGCCTGAAATCCTCCAGATTGTCATTGTCCATCTCACTATTAAATTTTTGACATGCAACCTTTTTTCGGATACCTTGGTATTGACATGATTGCTCGTCCATCTGTCCAATATCTGGGAAGAACAGTACCTTCTTGATTGCTTGAAATGCTTGTGTAACTGTCTCGGTCTTTCCTTCAAACGAGAAACACTGTGTGAAGTTGTCCACAACTTCCTGCCATTTGTGGGTCCCTCTCCTTTTTTCCTCCGTCAGGTACCAGGCCTTTGGAATTACGTCTACTGATTGGATAAAATGGTGGACCCACAATTATTCTGGATATCGATCAGTTCTCCATTAGGCTTCAAATTTCTCCAGATGGTTCCTGGGGTCTCATTCCCCTTGGTACTTTTCCTTACTTTTGATTCCTTCCTCCTCCTTAAATCTAGCTTTTAGTGCTGCCGCAACTTTGTCCCATTGAGTCAATGAGTCGCGATGATTACTTCACCATCTTGTGGATGTGGATTGTAATGCCATGTCCATCAATGGTACTATGTGACTTTCTGGTACTGTAGTTTCTATCTTGGCTATGAAAATACTTACAGCCTTCATATCAGATAATATTGGGTATTCCTGAATCTCGACCCTAATCCAATTGAATCTTCTAATATTGGGGCACCTCCTTGTATTTGTTTCATACCCTCCCTGCTGCCAATCATCCCAAGCTATTTCTAACCCCAATTCTGAGCTTTGGATGCTTCTCTAGCTTACTGAGCCTTCTGCTGTCAGGTTAATGTAATCTTCTCTTTTTCCCGCGGTCATTTGATAGAGATGGTCCAGAATCTGAGCATCTTCTATGTTATCTACAGTCTATGTGTATCTCGGTCCTTGGTATGGGTCGAGTGGCTGAGTGAATCTGATCTCCCCATCCTCAAAGATCATAAGATCTTTCTTCAGATCTATTACTACATAATTTTCAAAGGCTCAATCAATTCCTAATAGTGTAGGGTACGAATATTTATCTCCCATGATGTCAATGACTTCAAATTCCGTAAATGTCTATACTCCCGCAATGTAAACTTCAACCTCCTCTAGTCGGCCGATGGGAAAAATGAAATACTGGTTCACCATCCAAAGTTGAATCAGGGAATATGTCAATCTTGGCTTCCCTAATGCTTCCCAAGTTTTTCTTGGTAAGATGTTGACATCAGATCCCAAATCAAGCATGGTTTCTTTAATCTGGAACCCCGCAACTTGTGTGATCACTCGGAATTCCTTTCCCGTCCTTCGTTTATTCCTCTTTATTCTCTGTACATACTTTTGGTCTGCCTCTACTGATTCTCTTGCTCCTATTTTCTTGTTCAGCACCCCTTCCAGGTTTTGCTTTAGACGTTCTAGCATTGGTGTGTTGTTAACAATTTTAAGGAATAGATGGAACCACTCCAGGATCAAAGCTTCAGAATTAGCTTGGGTTTCATTGTCTTCCTGAGTTTTCTATAACTCAATACCTTTGTTCCCCCCTAATTGGGTAAACGTTTATGCTGCTTCCTGAAAAAATTGTTTTTGTCGTTCTGGTTTGATCAGGAGCTTTGGGGATGCTGGACTGATCAATTTTATTAGGTCCATAGTACGCACATCTTTCCCCTTTCTTTTGCCTCCTCATGTTACTATGGCCACATTTTTCATTTCCTGCAGTCCCATTAACCCAGGTTTTGAATTTACTAAATTTTCCCCCCTATGTCTAGCTCTTTCCTCCCATCTTTTGATAAGCTTCGGGAAATCTTTTGTTGCATGTGTGTTAACCTGGCACTGAGAACACCAGGGTCTTCTAGGGAGTGGACATTCTTTAGCTACATGTCCTTCCTGGTCACAGTTGTAGCATCTTACTAGACCTCTACCTCCTGCTCGGCCTCCCCTCATGCCTCCTCCTCTTCCTTGGGGAGCTTCATTTACTCTGTATGAAGGCCGGTCCAACTGCCCCGCTAGTGCATCCAGTGCTCTGCACTGCTCCATGCTGTGTGTTGTTGAGGCGCAGAACTCATAGTATATATTATTTGGGAAATTGGAATATTTCTACAAGATCGGACATAGGTGAGGTGGATGGCCCATGTTCACTTGAATAGGAGTTACCAAAATGAATCCGTTGGATCCTGGTTGTGAGATTGTGCCACTAGCAATCCTACTGCTAGTATGTGTCACTGTTGGAGACTGACTACTGTGAAACTTACTTAATTCATGCAACTTAACAAAAATTTCACTTATGGGCTTATAGAGCACCAAGGGAAGGTTGGGACTAGAGCTACTTGAAATGTGGGGACTATGAATACCTTGAGATATGGAGGCCGGCCTTTCTTGAAATAGTTGCTCGATTGCAACATGCATCTCCACATCGGACACCTCCTCTGGGCACGCATCTATACCTCCTCCGTCAGACTTCTTTCCTTTCTCTATCTGGGATAGACTCCTATACACCTGCCACACTTCTTTAATGCCCCCCCTATATCATGGGTACCCACCTGTCCTTCCATTCCATTTTTCATCTGAGGCTCCTACTCTTTTTTCTTCCAACCACTTTCCTGTCTCTTCAACTCCTTTATCACCCTCTCTCGCCACCTTTCTGCAATCTGCGCCCTCCGATGTGCTCGTCGCTCCCTGAGCCCGTTGGAGGTCTCAACATCCATAGTCCTACTCCCCCTCTTCACTATTCTTGTAGCATCTCTCCCTTACTCCCTTCCCCCGGCACTGGAGGTTTTACGCTTCATGTAATGTTCCAAATTTTTCTTCAATAAATTGGAACATTAATTTTTGTCTAAATTCATTTAGGAGATGAATAATTGGGAAAGGAGGCCCAATTGATAATAAAAACATAAATAAAATCCCTTTAGTATGAAAAGGGATCAACCATGGAACCAGATCTCACACTCTCATGTGTGAAAGGAGATATTTGCAAAGAGGTTTGACCAAGTCAACCAGCATAGGGTATGAGGTGGAAAGCACTACATGACAACGTAGGAGGGAAGCTTATAGAGGAAGGGAAACCCTGATTCGAAGTAGGGCCCATGGAGAGTCTTCATTTGCTATATATGGAGAGGAGGAGAGATATTTCCATTCATTCATATGTTTATGATATTGAGCTAGTCATTTCGACTTCTTGAGCACGCTGGTTGTTTAACTAGTCTGCAACACTGTTTAGTGCACCGAGTGTCTCCATTCGGAGATCTCACCCTCAGCCTCGGGGGACTTCGAGTGCCTGATCGGGTGAGTTTGTTCCATTATTATTTTTTAGGAGAATTGGTGTGTGGCTTTCATAGTGGAGCAGCGTATTCATAACTCCTCCACAGTGTTATTGCTGCAACAGCGTAATACTGTGTTGTAGGGTGTTGTCGTGGAGACTCCACAACACCTCTTCCATTGCGTGTTTTTTAGAGGGAGAGTCTTTCTTGACTTTGGAAGCTTTAGAGCTTATTTTCAGATCTTGGTATCAGGCCAACTCATATTCTTTCCCCTACTGTGCAGTTTGCTCCAGTAACTGTGTTATTTTCATAGTGCAATTTCTGCAGTGTTTTACTGATTAATTGGAGGACGAAATTTCACGTGTAAGGATCAGCCTTCCACTTTGGAGCCCATTGGAGAGGGTTTAATTTAGATCTTTCATATTTTTCAACCTTCTCTATTGAGATCTAGATTTGAGTTGCAGCAGCTGCCCAGCAACTCCGGCATTTTTTCCATTTTGTATATTTCAGCCAATCCTCTAATGGATTGATGTGTTTGTGCTTCTAAGGGTTAGATATTTTCTCCCCTAGTGTATTTGAGCCATATAATGTCATATATTTAAGTTATTATGGATCATTAACTCTTATAAACTGTGTCCTCATAGCTTGGGTTTACGAAAAAATAGCACTGCTCCTTCATATTCATGTACAGGTATTATTGAGGCTTGCATTGCCTTTCTTGAGAGGTTGTTTCCTCAATACTTGTACACTCTTTGCTGCTATACATTATTCTTTGCTATATGTCCATATTCTTGTCTCATAGCTCATTTTATAACGCTGTCTCTTCATGGTATGTTCATATATGCGTTTTCATATTGCTGTAACTCACCCTTGAGTGGGATCCTTCAAGCAGCTCTATAGACAGAGTCTGAAAAGGGCCAGATAGCCTCCGAATATCACACTTCCTTGAGAAGTTGACACATCTGGTAAATTCCCTCTCATTCAATCTCTGGAATAGATTGTTGATTGCTGACATTCCAGAAATAGGAATATTATAGTGGTATCAGAGCCGAGTTCTTGGCTCAGCCGTGGGGATATTTTTCTATGAAAAAAGAGAGTAGGAAAAATCTTGCCCACCAAACACAGTAGAGGGGGAAATATGGGGGTCTCACAACAGTGTGACCAGCATTCACCAGCCTTCAGTAGGCCAACCAGTATCATGATACCTACATTCTTACCTCTAGTGCCGAGTGAGAAAGGGAGGCAGCATGATCATATACCCTTTGGAGATTATTTACACAAATGGCAGTCCATGGGGGAAGACTTCAGAGAATTTTCCCTTCAAATATTACTGTCAGCTCAGGTAGGATGAAGGTGGCAGGAACAGTGGGGGATCTAGCATGTAGAGCTCAGAGTTACAACGTACCACTGGGAGGACACCTTTTCCCACGTATGATGGGTCCACTAACCCCTATGAGTCTAAGCCCAAGAAGATCAGAACGTTGAAAAAGATGAGTTTATTCTCATCTATTTTCAGATCCAGAGGAAATGCATCCACCTTTGAGGAGTGTTGAGCCCTAAAAATGTCCCTTCCTTTCATCAAATTTCACTTCATTCCATTTTTCCTTTATTAGCTATAGGCTTAAAAGATCAATAGGAATGATTAAAATCACTTTAAGAATGCATGCAATGATTGACTTATTATATTTTTGTGGTTTTTTTGTCATAGTGATTTTTTAGCAGACTTAGCTACAGATTGTAGTCATTTTGTAGCTAGTCGCATATTCCATAGCCATCTTTATGTTTACACATATTACAAGTGTCATTTGAGGGAAAGACACATATGGTTAAATTACAGAACTCTCCTACATAATTCCTTGTCCTCCACGAAGGCTGAGAAAAAATCTGAAAGTGGTTATGCACATGGACAAGCCAAAACCAAGAAGCAGAATACTACAAGGATAAGGACTCTGCAGGTTTCTTCAACAAAATACGAGTCCTCAACAGGAGTTCTAGTTCGATTTTGATTATAAAATACGCCTATGCCTATTTCTACTCAATGACAGTTATGTATTTTCTTATAAAAATAACTCGATGAACCGAGAAACAGTTAGTTGATGTTTTGTTGTTAGTTCTCAAAGACTGTGATACTCCGTTTCTAAGAATTTTTCCTTTAATGAAAGAGGTATAACTTTGATGCATGACTTGAAGAAAATTTAAGGAGTTAAGGATTCATGTGCTAATATGATGGTAGAGGGCCCCTACAGTCCAAAAGGCTTTGTGCATATTTTCTAGATAAGTGACTTTTAACTCTGTTTTGTTCTTAACTTAGGCAGTTTTCTGAGTTTATTCTCTTGCATCATACGTATGTCATTTACTTACATTGAATATTACAGTCAATCGTGTTCTTATGAGCTGTTCCAATATATCACTAATGCGTGAATAAGATATAGCTGTAGTACTCTTGAGTTAATTTCATTTTAGTTCAGTTCTATTCATTGCATTTCAGTTCTATTAGTTAATTGTATTTCAGTCCTATTAATTAGACTTAAAATACCCTCATTATTTTATAAGCTGCTCTTGTTCTTAACTTCTTCTAATATATCATTATCATATGACCAAGAATTAGTTATATCATTTTGAGCTCTTTACTATTCTGCAATTTCTCATAATTTTACAAACAGCCTTTTTCTCAAGTTGTTCTAAGATATCTCTAACCTTTGAACAAGGCTTAATAGTAACATTTTGAGTTACAGAATGAGTTAATTCTAGTGTCATAAGTTATTTTAGCGTAGGGTTCCTTACTATGTTGCAGATAATCTTTTCTCAAAAATGTTCCAACAAATTTCTAACAATGGATGAGATTTTCTCTGTCATATTTTAAGTTGTTGTTTACTAAAGAGAACCTCATTACATCAAACTAATCATTTTCTCAGTTTGTTCCAACATACCTCTAAATGAATTGGACTAAGTTTAATGTTATGAGTTATTTTTTTCCTATTAGCTTTACAATCTGTGGATTAGCATTTTCTGTTCTTAGGTGCCATTCATAGTTTAGAGTAGATTTTATTCTATTTTAGTGTGATCAGTAGCTTCTCTTTGCTAGAAATTCAGTTCTTTTCCCCTTAGTATAAAAACAAAAAACCAAAAACACTAGAAAAACACTAAGCACAACGAAGTAGGAAGAAAATACCTAGGCACATATGGTGCACTTCACTTCAACAGTTTACTAGCCCTGGTTGACAATTTATGACATCAATTTAGGAACACTAAGTTGAGTAGACATTTTGGCACCGTTTCTGGGGAAGTGTAACTAGGTAGCCTTATTTCTTACCTCTCAAAAAAAATGATATGCGCAGAGAAAGAGACTCAAAGGGTAGATTTATAAGAATCAGAAGCTTGATTCCTAGAATACCACTTGTTCCACCAAGACCAAGAGGCAACACACCTCCAACTCAAACCCACATCCCATAATATACTGATCATAGACTCCCAGAAGACTTAAGATCAGATATTCCATCAGAAAAACCTTCCACTTCATCCGCTGAACCTGTCTTAGAAGAAGATTCAAGGACCCGTGCTAGAGACATAAAATTTTCCACTTCCACAGAAGAATCAACCATGGCAGAAGAAGGGGGAGGAGGAGTCGTTAATGGAGAACATACACTATTTGGAGGAGGTAGAGGTAGAGGTAGAGGAGAAGGAGGTAGAGGTGCAGAAGGAGAAGGAGGTAGAGGTGAAGAAGGAGGCAGAGGAAGAGGTAGAAGGGAAATGGGGAGCTCTTTTGGGTTTCCTATAGTAGATGAAGAAACCAATGCAACTATGAAAAATATTTCACCCTCTGTCCTTCCAAACTTTTATGGACTCAAAATTGAAGATCCTGAAACCTTCCTATTTGAATTTGAAGTCCTATGTAGAACCTATGATTACTTACAAGATGCCCAAAAACTTAAACTATTCCCTTCAACATTGAAAGGAGCAGCATTAAAATGGTTTATGAGTTTAATCAACAGTTATATTAGGACATGGGAAGACATGAAACAGGAACTTCTAGAAAGGTATTTGGATTACTGTATGCCAGTCAACCATAAGGAGGAAGTGTTTAAAATGCTACAAAAAGAGGATGAAAATCTAGAAGATTTGTTGGAAAGGTTTAACTATAACATCAAGAGAGGAAAAATGGAAAACTTAGATCAAGATACTTTGAAATCTCTCTTGTTGAAGGCGATTAGGGATGAATGGCTAGATATCCTTAATATGATGGGAAAAGGGGATATATCTCAGCTCACATTACCTGAAATAGCTGAATTATGTATCAACCTTTCAAGAGGGAAATCTAAAACTGTAAAAGGACCAAGGGACCCTGCTCTTGCAAGGGCAAGTAAGTCTACTTCTGGGACAGTAAGTAGGGCAGAAATAGGACATATGCTTGATGAATTCAAATCTGACATTTTAGGGAGTTTTAGTGAACAAATAGACACCCTTAAGTTACAAAACAAGCAAAAAGATGAATTTGATGCCTTAGCAATCTTTTTTCCCAAATGTAGAAAGAAGCATGCCTTGAGAGAGTGCCCTTTGGATGCAAAAATAGTAGAGACTTGTGTAATTTGTTCAGAAAAACATGAGACCAAGAGTTGTCCTTGACTTCCTGGTCTTAAAGCTATCTTTCAAGAAGAAACCCCTACAAATTCCACAGAATCTCTCAACTTTGTCTCTAGGAGGCCTTGGCAAGGACCTCAAACACAAGGATTCCATGATCAACTGTATAATCAATCCCCACCAAATTGGAATTATTGGAAACAACCTTGGCCCCAATTCCAAAATCAATCTTAAACTTGGGCACAAGGAGCACAAAGTCCCTATGGAAGATACTCTCAGTATTATCAATATCCACCATCTTATCCACCATATCCAAATTTCCATCCTTAACAAAATCCTCAACAAAATCCACAACATCAAAAGCCACCACTTCCATTACCATTCCCTCAGAAATCAAATCAGTTACCTACCCAACCCATACCAAACCCCAAAAATAAAAATCCTTAGAACACATACATGATAGAAGGCCAACAATTCCCAACCTATTTGATTACTCCTTTAGACCTTAACGATGTTCAACTTAGGTCTGGAAGAATACTTGAAAAGAAGAAACCTTCTGTAATCATACAAGAGCAAAACAACTCTGAGGAAGATTCTCTACGGGTAAATAAAAGTCTTGAAGAGAACACATCTTTTCAAGACCCAAATATTGAAAAATCAAAACAAAAAGAACCAATAATTTCAACTCCTATATTAGAGCAGCCATCAACATTCACTTCTACACGTCCCTTTCCAGAAAGATTACAAATTGATAAGGGTGTAGAAAAACAAATTATGGTGCCTAATTATGATTTCCTAGATGAGCTAAGGAATGTCTGTATTAAGATCCCATTACTACAAGCCATCAAGGAAATTCCAATCTTAGCAAATACAATAAAGGATTTGAGCATGAAAAAAACAGGAAAAGGAATAAAAGAGACAAAGAAAATTCAACTGGCAGGAAAAATAGTAGACATCATGATGGGTAAAATTGTTATTCCAAAGTATCTAGACCCAGGAAATCTAGTTGTTAAAATACACATCAATGGAACTGAGATGCAAAACACACTTATTGATTTAGGAGCAGCAATCAATATCATGAGTAGACAAATCATGGATAAACTAAAACTTCCTATTCTTCTTTTTACACCCACATTATTAAAATTAGCAGACAGATATGTGATTAAACCTGATGGGGTAATAGAAGACATTCTAGTGTCCTTATATTCTTGGGAGTATCTTGTGGATTTTATGATCCTAAATCCTAAAAATAATCTAGGAGGACAGCTTATTATATTAGGAAGACCTTGGTTAGCTATAGCTGATGCTTTCATTAGCTGTAGATCCGGTGATATGTACATCTCTGATGGTAGTTCAACCAAGAAATTTACCTTGTATCCTCCAGCAAAAACAATTACAGAATTAGATGATACTCTATGGATTGAGGATGAAGAAGACATACAACCTCTCTTCACAATTTAAGAAATTAGTGAAGATTGCCAGATTCTAAATACCTTAGAAAATTTTGAATCCTCTTCGGAATACAAACATGAACAATTTAAATAGGAATCCAACATTGACTTTTATCATAAATACATATGTCTCTTTACTCCATGGACAAATTTGGCAGCTCTACAATTGAGATATTTCCAGGTAAAACTTTAAACATAAACAAGAACCTAGAAAAATCTCAACTATAAAAGCTAGCCAAGATATTACAGAGACATTCTTCTGCATATGCATGGGAGTACACTGATATGAAAGGGATAAGCCCTAAGACTTGCACTCATCACATCTACATAGAGGAAAATTGTAAACCAATTAGACAACCTCAAAGACGGATGAATCCAAACCTTAGGGAGATTGTTAAAGAAGAATTGTAGAAATTGTTAAATGTCAACTTTATCTATCCCATTTCAGATAGTCAGTGGGTTTCTCCTTTGGTAATTGTGCCAAAGAAAAATGGTAAATGGAGGGTATGTATTGACTACCGGGAATTAAACAAAGCTACTCTTAAAGATCATTTTCCCTTACCCTTCATAGATCAAGTGTTAGATACATTAGCTGGCAAAAAGTACTTCTCATTTTTAGATGGGTTTAGTGGTTATAACCAAATTCAAGTAGCGCTTGAAGATCAAGACAAACCACATTTACCTGTCCTTGGGGTACCTATGCTTACCGAGTATTGCCATTTGGACTATGCAATGCACCTACAACATTTCAAAGGGAAGTACTAGGAATATTTTCAGATCTAATACATGATTGTGTAGAGGTATATATGGATGATTTCACAGTCTATGGAAACACATTTGAAGAAGCCTTAGCAAACTTGGAAAATTTTTTAAAGAGATGTAAAGAAGAAAATCTTTCACTAAGTCATGAGAAGTGTTTTATGATGTTTACTGAAGGAATTGTTTTGGGGCATCACATTTCAGGGGATGGGATTAGAGTTGATGAGTCAAAATTTGAATTCATCTCTAACTTATCTGTTCCAAGTTGTCAAAAATATGTTAGGAGTTTTCTAGGATTTACAGGATATTATCAAAAGTTTATAGAAAACTTCACCAAGATAGCATCTCCACTTTTCAAATTACTCACCAAGGACTGTGAATTCAAGTGGAATCCTGATTTCCAGTTAGCCTTTGAGACCCTGAAAACAAAAATCTCTGAAGCACCTATTTTAAGGGGACCTAACTGGAAGTTACCTTTTCATATTTCAACAGATGCCTTAGATACAACTCTAGGAGCAGTATTGGGACAAAAAGACTTGATTCCTTATGCCATCTACTATACCAGTAAAAATTTGACTCCTTCAGAGTTAAACTATACTGTAACTGAAAAAGAGTTTTTAGCTGTTGTTCATGCCATAAACAAATTCAGACACTATATAACAGGCTATGAAACTTTTGTTCACACAGATCACTCTGCAATTAAATATCTAATGAACAAATCAATTACTAATGGTAGAGTCATAAGATGGTTATTTCTTTTACAGGAATTCAACATCACCATTCTAGATAGGCCTGGGAAACAAAATACAATAGCTGATTTCCTATCTAGACTCCAAAACATTAAAGACAATACTCCAGTTGAAGATCAATTCCCTGATGAATATCTTTTTGCAATTTCTACTCAAACTCCTTGGTTTGCTGACATTGCTAATTATCTAGTTTCAGGGAAATTTCCTTCAATAATGAATGCAAGAGACAAAAGAAAGATAATTTATGACAGTGAAAAATATTCATGGGTTGCTAATGAGTTATACAAAACAGGTCCAGACTTTATCATTAGGAGATGTGTTCGAGAAGATGAGATGCCTGAGATCCTCAAGGCATGTCATGATGAACCTTGTGGTGGAAACTTTGTTGATAAAAGGACAACTTATAAGATCCTTCATTTAGGATACTATTGGACATCCCTCTTTAAATATTCTAAAGAATATGTCAAAAGGTGTGACAACTGCCAAAGGGTAGGGAAACCTTCTCCTTCAGGTGAGATGCCATTGCAGCCTCAGGTACATATTGAACCTTTTGAGAAATGGGCTTTAGATTTTGTAGGACCTATTAGTCCTCCATCAAGACAAAAGAAATATATATTAGTTTTCACTGATTATGTTACCAAATGGGTAGAGGCCAAGCCATTACTTTCTGCTACTGAAGCATCTGTGGTTAATTTTCTTTTTGAGGATATTTTTACTCGTTTTGGTGTCCCAAGGGAAATTGTTACAGATCAAGGAGCTCAATTCACATCAAGGCTAGTGGAACAAATGATGGAGAGGTACAAAATCAGACACATAAAATCTACTCCCTATCATCCACAAGCAAATGGCCAAGTGGAATCTACTAATAAGGTCATTGAAGGGATCCTAACAAAGACTGTTCATTTACATAGAAGAGATTGGGCAGACAGGATTCCTGAAGCCTTGTGGGCCTATAGAACTACATGGAGAAGCACAACAGGTCATACCCCTTATGAACTTGTTTATGGAAAACAAGTCTTGTTTCCCATAGAGTTTCAGATTCAAACTTTTAAAATGGCGGTCCAGCTAGGACTTGATCTAACAGAAGCACAAAAGCACAGATTGGAGCAGATTAATGAATTGGATGAGATCAGACAGGATGCAGTCCAGAAAAAAAATATAGTCCAACAACAAAGGACTAAATGGCATGATAAGTACATTAAGGAAAAGAAATTCAAAGAAGGTGACTGGGCCCTCTTGTTTGATTCAAAGTTCAAAGATTTTCAAGGTAAATTCCAAACACATTGGCTTGGGCCATATGAAATTGTGAAATTTTTTGACAATGGAGCAATAAAAATCAGGAAAATAGATGAAGATAAGGTGACTTTTCTTGTAAATGGTCATAGATTGAAACTATATCATAAGCCACTTTCAAAAGAAGAATTTGTCAAGAGATTCTAGGAGAACAGTGATGTGAATTTAATGAAGAAGAATCCTTCTTCTTCATCAACTTAATTGTATTTTCTGAAATCATATGCTAAAAAAAAAAAGTATAAACATGAAAACTAATAATTGATTAGCATGTTCATACAGAAAAGATAAGGTGAAAATTAGAATCCTTCTGACACTTTAGCTTTTTCAAAATTGTCCTTTTCCTACAAACAACTATCATAAAATCATAAGTGCAGGCTCATTTTACATATCACATTCCACTTATGATCCATTTCATTCCATCATATCTCACTTCATCCATATTTCATTCACTCCATTCATCCATACTTCATTCACTCCATTTCATGATTCATCTCATTTCATTTCAGATTTTCAAAATTGATCTTTTTTTGCAATTGAGTATTACAAATCATAAGTTGTAGGCCACTTTTCATATTTCATTCCACTCGACATTTATGATCCATTTCATTCCATTATATTTCACTTCATTCATGCTTCATTCCACTATATTTCATGATCCATTTTTTTTCATACTTCATTCCATCCATATTCAAATCATTTCATTCCATGTCTCAAAGCTTTTATAGGTACATTCTGCAGCCAGATGTTCTGCAGCCAGATATTCTGCAGCCAACCATTCAGCAACCACTTGTTCAGTAGCAAATTGATCCTGCACACCTACTTCAACAAGCAAAATCAAGAGGATTATGAAGACTGAAAGATCAATAATTTTTAAAAGGAAAGACAAAGCATATTAAAATAGCAAAAATCAAAAGAAAGGCTAAGGTAAAATTGTGTGAAATTATTATGATAGCATATTATGAAAGATATAGTATGGTTAAGTCATATGTATGTTTCATAAATTTATTTTGATTATTCGTATTGATCAAGCCTATCATGAAATCCTTGAAAAAATCCCTTCCATTTCGCTCCATATCAAATCATCATTTATTAAAAGTTAACGGCCAGTACTTGAAGTGACCTATTAGGTCACGTCACTAACCCAAGATATACATTGATGATTTTGAAATCTTCATGAGAATTCCCTGCGGTCTTTTATTACGTGACAACTCTCAAACACAATCATTAGTATGATTTACCCTCACCGTATTTCACTCATCCCATATCCACTTCATGTCATTTTTTCGTAGCCAATTCCTGTCTGCAGAAACGGAGAAGTCATCTTTAGGGTGAAACAATCCTCTACAGCCATTTTTACCTCAAATAGGAGAGCAGTAACAGAGCAGTAAATTGAAGTTGAGGAAAATAAGCCATGGGATTTATTGTAAGGTCCGAGCCAGTCGGAACCAAATATCTAGAAGGTTACCCACAGATTAAAGAGATTTTACAGTAGGTTGGATGGCTAAAGTTTTTGGAGAAATTCAATGGATTTCACAAGGAGGTTACCAAGTCATTTGCCCAGTCATTCAACGGGTCAGAAGTTGAAATAGGTGATGTCAAGTTCATTATCACAGAATCCTTCATAGCAGAAGCAACAGAGTTGCCAAGGAAAGGGTAATAATGGTTTAAAAACAAAGAATTTCACAATGAAGCATTGAGACAGATGCTAAAAACACCAGGTATGGATATTTCCGTTTTCAAGAAAGGCATTCCTAGTTCAGCCTTGAAAAATAAATGGTGAAATATGTTGCTAATTCTACAAAAGTTTATAACCTGTGAAGGAAGGTTTGGCACCCTATATGTTTATCACATTCGGCTTATGATGAATTTCCTAGATGAAGAGATAAATTTACCCTTTTTCTTGCTCCAAAGCCTAAAGAGGATGGCTTCTAATGTCCAAAAAAGGGTTCAGTTTTTGGAAACCACCTTATATCATCATGGCCTAGTTAAAATTCTAATTGAACATCATTTGAAAAAGGTAGGAGACAGTTGGGATGAGTTCCTCTTGAGAAATCATTTTTAAGAACCTAAAGAAACTATGTATGAAGGAAAACTTGTAAGAAGAAGCAAGAGAGGAAAAATTGCCAAATCTATTGAAATTAAAACTGATAAAACAATACAAGAAGACAGTGAGGAGATTATGTCTGAAAAATTGGCCAAAATCAAGGAACAACTCAAAAAGGAAAATATAATAAGAAAGGATGCTAAGAAGAGAGGTGAGGGACCATCTAAACTGAGAAGAAGTCATAGGCTTAGAGGCATATTGAAGAAGACAGGAGTTAAACAAACAGGAATCATAGATATTGAAGATGAAGAGACACCAATTGACAGATCTCCTGAGTACCAGTATGAAGAAAATCCTGATAGAGGAACTCCAGAGGTATACCCATCCCAACAACAGATCTACAATTATGTTGAATCATTAGAAAAGAGAGCCTCAAAAAACAAAGAAAGAACTCCTAGCCCACCAGAATCTTCAATTAAAGCGCTGAGAAGAGAAAAATATGAATTGGAAGTACTCAATAGGCATATAAAAAATGAAAATGAAATCTTAAGGGAAAAAGTCAAACTGAAAAGTGACATGAACACAACTCTCTCTTTGCAAATGGAAAAATTGTACAAGGCTAGTGAGAAACTGAAGAAGAAAAACAAGAAGTTGAATAGGGAACTTATAAATATGAGGTTCAAATTGGTCATAAGGAAGCCTAGGATGCCATTAAACACCAAACAAAGCAAAAAGAGGAAACTAGATGTCTTGGCTAAAGTTTCAGAATACATGGACTGATTGCATGAGGACATGCAAAAGTGCTGCAGTGGGGGTATGTTGAGCCCTAAAAATGTCCTTTCCTTTCATCAAATTTCACTTCATTCCTTTTTTCCTTTATTAGCTATAGGCTTAAAAGATCAATAGGAATGATTAAAATCACTTTAAGAATGCATGCAATGACTGACTTATTATACTTTTGTGGTTTTGTTGTCATAGTGATTTTTTAGTAGACTTAGCTACAGAATGCAGTCATTCTGTAGCTAGTCGCATATTCCGTAGCCATTTTTATGTTTACACGGATTACAGGTGTAATTTGAGGGAAATACGCATATGGTTAAATTCCAGAACTCTCCTACATCATTCCTTGTCCTCCATGAAGGCTGAGCAAAAATCTGAAAGTGGTTATGCACGTGGACAAGCCAAAACCAAGAAGCAGACTTCTACAAGGATAAGGACTCTATAGGTGTCTACAGAAAAATACGAGTCCTCAACAGGAGTTCTAGTTCAATTTTGATTATAAAAGATGCCTATGCCTATTTCTACTCAATGACAGCTATGCATCTGCTTATAAAAATAACTCGGTGAATCGAGAAACAGTTAGTTGATGTTTTGTTGTTAGTTCTCAAAGACTGTGATACTCTGTTTCTGAGCATTTTTCCTTTAATGGAAGAAGTATAACTTTGATGCATGACCTGAAGCAAATTTAAGGAGTTAAGGATTCGTGTGCTAATCTGATGGTAGAGGGCCCCTACTGTCCGAAATGCTTTGTGCATATTTTCTAGATAAGTGACTTTTAACTCTATTTTGTTCTTAACTTGGGCAGTTTTCTGAGTTTATTCTCTTGCATCATACATATGTCATTTACTTACATTGAATATTACAGTCAATCTTGTTCTTATGAGCTATTCCAATATATCACTAATGCGTGAATAAGATATAGTTGTACTACTCTTGAGTTAATTGCATTTTAGTTTAGTTCTGTTCATTGCATTTTAGTTCTATTAGTTAATTGTATTTCAGTCCTATTAATTAGAATTAAAAGACCCTCATTGTTTTATAGGCTGCTCTTGTTCTTAACTTCTTCTAACACATCATTATCATATGAATAAGAATTAGTTATATCATTTTGAGCTCTTTACTGTTCTGCAATTTCTCATAATTTTACAAACAACCTTTTTCCCAAGTTGTTCCAAGATATCTCTAACCTTTGAACGAGGCTTAATAGTAACATTTTGAGTTGCAGAATGATTTAATTCTAGTTTCATAAGTTATTTTAGCGTAGGTTTCCTTACTATGTTGCAGATAATATTTTCTCAAAAATGTTCCAACAAATTTCTAACAATGGATGAGATTTTCTCTGTGATATTTTAAGTTGTTGTTTACTAAAGAGAACCTCATTACATCAAACTAATCCTTTTCTCAGTTTGTTCCAACATACCTCTAAATGAATTGGAATGAGTTTAATGTTATGAGTTATTTTTTTCTTATTAGCTTTATAATCTGTGGATTAAAATTTTCTGTTCTTAGGTGCCATTCATAGTTTAGAGTAGATTTTTATTCTATTTTAGTGTGATCAGTAGCTTCTCTTTGCTAGCAATTTAGTTCTTTTCCCCTTAGTATAAAAACACAAAACCAAAAACACTAGAAAAAAACTAAGCACAATGAAGTAGGAAGAAGATACCTAGGCACATATGGTGCACTTCACTTCAATAGTTTACTAGCCCTGGTTGAAAATTTATGACATCAATTTAGGAACACTAAGTTGAGTAGACAAGGAGGTCAAGAAGATTGAAGAAAAAGAAGAGGAAGTACTGTTGGGAAAAAAACTGAGAGGGGGGGGTGAATCAGTATTTAGGGCATACTCAAATCTTTTTAATTTTCCACTTTCTAAAACCCATATGCTACTTTACTTGATCAGACTCGCGTATATACGCGGATACCCTTTACTAAACTCGTGTATGTACAGAGATATTAATAAGAAATTAATTCTTTACTTAGATCCTTGCATTTATTCATTCATCAGATGTTTATATAGCAACAGACATGTGCAGTAATAACAGAATAAATCATCACACATAAGCATCACACATGAACACCAGGATTTTAGGTGGAAACCCAAGTCGAGAGAAAACCACCGCTGCCATTGTCTCAGCCTTCAATATTTTATTATAAAGAAAACATCTTACAACTATGTGTTGGTGCAGACTCATACCAGCACGCAGGCATCCACCTACGCTCGTTTACCAGCCTCTCCTGGAAGGGAGCTAAGACCCCCTACTCTCGTTTACCAGCCTCTCCTGGAAGGGAGCTACGACCCCCTGCTCTCGTTTACCAGCCTCTCCTGGAAGGGAGCTACGACCCCCTGACTAAAGGCTACAACCATCAGCACCACCATGGACCACGTTTCATCAATTTTCACACTGGATCCAAAAGATTTCTTTAGAGCACAACTTGCAGGCCACTTTTCATCATATTTTTAGACTGGACCCTCTCCACACATTTAAGCTCAATCATACATCAAACTGATACTTATAAATTCAGACAACCCAGATCTGTAGAATACACCTTTAACAGATAGCAGTAACACAACAGAACAGATCAGACATTTTATACTTCATACTTCAACAAACCCTAGTTTTGATATGCGCTTTCCTTTCACTGATCCGGTGTATATACGCGCTTTCATGTATACAAACCCGCGTATACATCTGCACATACTTCAGAACTGGTTTCACCTTCCATACGCGCTTTCGCTTTATCCAACCCACGTATATACGCGCTTCCTCTGTAACAAACTAGCGTATAGATCTTCAAACATTATAGAGCAGCATACTTCATCAGATCAGATATTTAGTTCAGATTTTACCCTTTACTTCAGACAGATGTTCGCCTCATCTCAAATCTAAACATTCCATAAACAGATCTAGAAGATACGAATACATTTCAGATCTAGATTCCCTTCTTCATCATTTTCTTCATAGGTGCAACACAGACTCAGATCTATCATCAAACTGTTACCCTTTCCATACAGACATACTTCAGAGTGAAGTATCCATTCAAACCCAGACTCATGCATCCTTGCACAATGATTTTCTTCTCCTTATATAGATTTAGCCTTTGACAATACCATGAGCCAAAACCACATTACTTCCAATGGTATTCCTGGACGGGATCACATAGACATACCAGCGCTCAATACAATGGGTCAATACCATGGTAGTAACCCCTGGTTTTACATATTTAGAGCGCTTTTGACCATACGCGACTTGGCACGTTATTTCCCGCGTGCATACACTACTTCTCCTAGACAAACCCGCGTATGCCTTGAGACACACACTTTTCATCATTGTTCTAGCACATACTGGAATTCCTTTCATCATTACATCTGAGTTGCTCTGTAGACACATCATATCACATCAGATTTACATCATTACCAAGTCCATCAAGTCAAGAATAACTTCATCAAGTAGGTTTCCATCATCTTCATCAAGTGGGTTGCCATCAAGGACAACACCCTGCATCATATTGCCAACAAGTACCATGCACTTCCTATTCTCATCAAGAAGAAGATATTGATCATGGAAGATACTTGGATCATCAAATCCTCAGTGATTACCTTGTTGAGTATAGATTCTAACCCAGAGCCTTCAAAAGGAGACTCTAGAATTTCCTCATTTCATCCAAACAAGGAAGAGAAGAGACCGTGCGTAGAAAAGAAATAAAAGGCAATAGATTTATGTTTTCTACTGGCGGGGTCATCTAATGCAAGAACTTGGGGAGAAAGTTGGAGGAATTTTTCCTACTACATCCGTAGCAGTGTGAAAGAAGTCATGGAAACTTTAAAGACTTCACTCTGAGGGTGAAGTTTTATGATTGGTGGTGTTAAACACTTGGAGCCATGCAAGGGTGAAGGCTTTTGTAGTAGTTCACTAAAAGGTCGATCCTACCTTGACAGAGAAAGAAAAGAAATAAAAGATCACATCACCTCTTGAGGAGGCTTGTGATAACACTGTCACACTCATGGAGGAGCAGCCACATGCATCAACAGTTGGGGCAGCTAACACTTTTGAGGAAGGGACTCTTGCAGCCCTACAATAAATTCCATATGCACATCAAGGTATGAAAATATTTCCACATTCCATTGTTGCAGCAAATTCTTCTGATCAATGTGGAGATTTACTTTTGCATGACCAAGGGTCAAATCTCATTGCTACAATAGAGCAACTTGGTTGCACTGCACTATGAAACATGGAAACACTCAAGAAGGAATAAAACCATCATTCTCATGAGCCATTTTTGAATTGTACATCATATTGGAGGTTGGGGTTTGAAGATTTGAAGATTGATGGTAGACATCTTGGAGTAAGAAACCCTTTTCCCCTTCAAGATGACACTTTCTCAATGAGCTCCTCTTAGCTCAAAGAGGAACTTCTACTTTCAGATCCAAGACCTCATTGGTTTTGGAAGACTATTGATAAAAGGGAGGTCTCAAGGAGAGATCTCATTAGAGGTTCACTTCAACACACCATGGAGTGGAAAGATTTTCTTCCTTTCTCACAAGAGAAGATAGAAGATGGAGGACATCTTAAGATGGATAACATCTCTCATGCTTGTGTTGGAAATTCCTTGATCCATACAGATCATGATGGGAGGTTTTTTCCTACCACCTATTTGGGTCTTGATAGGGTATCATTGATCCTTGAGAAGCTTACATTTCAAAATCCCATGAACTGCAAAGACAGGAATTTGATTTGGGAGGATGGTAGCCCTCATGGGAGGAGTACCAAGATGAGGAGAAAGAGAAATCCACAAGTGATTGAGTGGATTTTTTTGATGATAAAGGAGCTATGAGGCTACTTGCAGATCTATGATATCTGGCAGCAGGAGGCTTGGCTGCGCTGGTTACTCTTGAAAGAGTTTGGCCATCGCTTGGAAAACACTCTTCCTAAGAGTAAGAGGATGGTTACTTACATCATTGAGAAACATAGATTATGGATGCATGGTGTTTATATGATACTCATATCATTCATCATGTCTTCATCGCATGATCGGTATGTTGGAGGTATGGGGAGGCAACAAAATGTCCTGTTGCTTTACATGTTTCTGGGAGAGCAAGAGAAGATTTGCTCTCACACTTTGCATGATGTTGCAGGAAGAGGAGATGGAATTATCTCTTTGGACTTTGATGATTTGGGAACTCTTCCATCTTGGGGAGTATTCCATATTTTTTGTAGCATTATTAGAGGAATCTTTGACAAGGATCATGTTAAAGAACAAAGTTTGGTATTGATAGGGGCTTATTTTCATAATCTCACAACGCTGTCACTTTGGAGCAGAGACTTATGGATGAAGTGTGCCCAGCAAAAATATGGTGGATGCATAACCTGTAGGTCCTAGGCTAAATTCATATTTGTTTCACTTGATGAACAAAGAGAAAGTAATTATGATAGAAACATCTATGGCATATTCTTCTTGACTTGGGTTTTCAAGCATAAGGAAGATTATCTTCTTGCAGCACATGGTTCATTCTTCTTCATAGCATGCCAAAACACTATGGAGGACTCATGTATGGACTCATGTACCATCTTAATTATATCATATGGTGAGAAGTTTTTATATACATTCATTTATTTGCACACTCTTTCCATTCCTATGTAGTGCATTGCTTCACAAGAGGGCAAGCTTGTCACATTGCTCCATGAGTTGTATTGGGCCAATATACATGATGGAGGAAGCCATCTCTTTTATGGCCATGGGAAAATGTTTTATCATAACTTGTATGTTTAGTTTATGCAGTCTAGCAGGTATCATATGGGGACATGCATTATTAACCATATAAGAAGAAACATTTTTCCTTGTACTTTCGTCAAGCATCAACTTGTAAAACTGCGATGTACTTGTTTGCGAAGCTGTCGGTACCTTCTTGCACCACATGAAAACTTTAGCATTCTCTTCATTATATTTCTTATCATGAATTCATTTGCTAATATAGGTCAGATTTTTATGAGAATCATGATTATGATGGAGACACATGAATTGGATGTGTCTTTAAGTGGGAAAAATTATCACATTTTCTGCACTGCCTGTTCTAATGGGAGCATGGGAGGAGATATGGCCACCACAACCACATGTTTGTTTCCTTTTGAAATGGTCCATGAGGCTGATATTCATCCATTGTAAAACCATGGGCAAGTTCTTGATCATGTATTGTTGTTACATTCAGCCATTTACTATTCTTTAGTAGATGTCATGAATCTTGTACATTTCTTGCCATGTAATTCTCCGAAGATGCAATGGGTGGAACTACACTGTATCCTTGTGAGATATTGTTTGCATGATGCATCATCATGTAAAACTTGCAGAAAAATTCTCCTTGGGATTTTCGATGATGACCATGTCCTATTCATCATGGATAATATGTTTTGGGCCCGCTTGTTCTTCATTGTTGAAGGAGAATTCTTTGGAGGATTTTTCTTCATTTTTCCATTTGAGAGAAATATTTTTGCAGCCCAGGATCAGAATACACTCTAAAATTGTCGTAAGTGGAGATAAGGATAGCATCGGGTAAGCTATGATGCTTTCCAAGCTCAAATTTTTAGCCCGCCTTCATTACTAGAGCTTGAGGTGAAAGGAGATTTTCAGGAGTTACCTTGTTCGGAGGTGGTTCATTTTGTTTGGATGATTGCTTGGGGATGGTGGGTCCACATGAGGGAAATGTTCCTCACCATATTTAAGACTCCATGCATTCAGTGGAGACTTTCGAGTTTCGTCCTTGCAGTTGCGTGGGGACAAGCAACATTTGGGAGGGGAGGACTGTAATGTTCCAAATTTTTCTTCAATAAATTGGAACATTAATTTTTGTCTAAATTTATTTAGGAGATGAATAATTGGGAGGGGAGGCCCAATAATAATAAAAACATAAATGAAATCCCTCTAGTACGAAAATGGATCAGCCATGGAACTACATTTTACACCCCCATGTGTGAAAAGAGATATTTGCAAAGGGGTTTGACCTAGTCAACCAGCGCAGGGTATGAGGTGGAAAGCACTACATGGACAACGTAGGAGGGACGCTTCTAGAGAAATGGAAACCCTAATTCGAAGTAGGGCCCATGGAGAGCCTTAATTTTATATATTGAAGAGGAGGAGATCCATTGTGGGGCATGCATATTTTTATGATATTGAACTGGTCATTTCGACTTCTTGAGAACGCTAGTTGTTTAACTAGTCTGCAACACTGTTTAGTGCACCGAGTGTCTCCGTTCGGAGATGACACCCTCAGCCCTAGGGGAATTCGAGTGCTTGCTCATGTGAGGTTTTTCCATCAGTATTTTGTAGTAAAATTGGTGTGTGGCTTTCATAGTGGAGCAACGTATTCATAACTCCTCCACAGTGTTATTTCTGCAGCAGTGTAATACTATGTTGTAGGGTGTTGCTGTGGAGACTCCACAACACCTCTTCCATTGAGTGTTTTCAGAGGGAGATTATTTCTTGCCTTTGGAATCTTTAGAGCTCATTTTAAGATCTTGGCATTAGTCTAACTCATATTCTTTCCCCTACTGCATAGTTTGCTCCAGTAGCTGCATTATTTTCATAGTGCAATTTCTGCGGGGTTTTACAGATTGATTGGAGGGCGGGATTTCACGTATAAGGATCAGCCTTCCACTTTGGATCCCATTGGAGATGGTTTAAATCATATATTTCATCTTATTCAGCCTTATCTATTGATATCCTGATTTGAGTTGCAGCAGCTGCCCAGAAACTCCGGCATTTTTGCCATTTTTTATATTTCAACCAATCCTCTAAAGGATTGATGTGTTTGTGCTTCTAAGGATTATAGATTTCCTCCCCTAGTGTATTTGAGCCATATAATGTCATATATTTTAGTTATTATGGATCAGTACCTCTTATAAATTGTCTCCTCATAGCTTGGTTTTATGCAGAAATAGCACTGCTCCTTCATATTCATGTACATGTATTATTGAGGCTTGCATTGCCTTTCCTGAGAGGTTGTTTCCTCAAGACTTGTACACTCTTTTCTTATATACATTATTATTGGCTATATTTCCATATTCTTGTCTCATAGCTCATTGTATAATGTAGTTTCTTCATGGTTTTTTCATAAATCTGTTTGCATATTTCTATAACTCACCCTTGAGGATCTCTAAGCAGCCTTCTATACACAGTAGCTCAAAAGGGCCGTATAGTCGCATCTCTGCTAATTTCCTTGAGAAGGTGACACATCTAGCAATTTCTCATTCAATCTCTCCGGAATAGATTGTTAATTTCCGCACCTTAAAATAGGAATATTACACTTCCATCTCTCGTTTTTTAGAATCCCATCAACTTTCCGTCTACCATCAGTGCCTTAATCCACAAAGGAATCCCCATCAGTAGCTTCCCCCTTAACCTGGATCTAAAGGTGTCTTCTACTCTTGAGAAAGACTGGTAGCACTCCGCTGCAGAATCCACTATATATCCGTCCAAGGTAGATTCCACCCAAAAATCTACAGCTCGGGTTAAATTGGTGTTTAACCGATGAAGGGCCACCAGATCCTTGTGTGCCCACTTGCGATTGATCTTCCATGACTTTTCCTTGACAGCCTTGGTCTGAAGCCTCCGTAACCAGTTATAGATTTCTTCTCGGAACTTTCCCAAAAAAATTTCGTAGGTATCAATAGCAGATTCAGAGAATAGAACCAGGTTTTTAATCATTTTCTCCTTCTGTCATCTTAGCTCAGCTTGCTAAGCAATGAACTGATCTAGGTGGTTATACCACCAACTTCGTATTTATCTTTCGAAGATCCGAGATACCATGATCTAGCTCCCAAATAAATTTTCAGGTCTCGGCAACGGAACCATTTGTTGGCGAGAGAATAGGTCTCGCAGAGAAGACCCAGGTTCGGGTTAAGGGCCAACAAGGTTTTCCGCCATAGTCTAGCTTCACGCCAGCATTTGCACCCAACTCTGAAGAGCCGAGAGTCTCACCCGAGGCATGTCGTGACCTTACTATGGTAGGGAGTCGATCGGTATCACAACAACAACATTGATACGGTTGAATCAAGGTTACGTTGAAAGTTTAAATGGTCGTAATACAATGTTCCATACCATATATCTCTTATAAATGCATTAAGACTTGCAATAAATAAAATTTTAAAAGGAGCTTGCAAAACTATCCATTCAAAACCATAACAGATACTCAAAACATCACTCTTGATTATATTAAGCATCGACTATCAGTGAAAAACTATTACAAGGCTCAACTGTGTGAGCATGAAACGAGAAGAATACAAGAAGTCCTATTGGACAGAGAGAAATATATAAACATAGAGGAATGGAGAAAAATACAACATAGACGGAGCTCTCCTATGGCTCCCTGTTTCCTATTCCCGTCTGCACCAACCTTCCTATCCACTAGCTAGTTGCCTACTTGTTCTACTACCAGCGTGACTGACAGTTCCTCCTTTCTTCTCGCTCAACTGTCTTCTGTTTCTGTTTCTTCATTGGGAGTTCCACTGCTCGTTTCCTTCTGCACTCTTTCGCCATCTGTGCTTGCTCCTGTAACAGTCGTAGCTCCTGTCCTTTACTCCTTCACAACCTTGACATATTTCTACCTATCGAGGTTGTGTTCTTCCACGTACTCGCCGCAACTTAAAATATTTTGAATTTCAAAACAAGGGCCCCAAAAATGAACATGCAAAGTAGAAAAAGAGGTATAAATCTTCTCATGATCAATTTGATTGTGTTTCTGCAAAGCATGATAATTTTGCATGCTTAAATGGAAAAAATATTTGTTGTACGTATTGTGGTCTATTTAACCATGATGTTTTGAGATACTAGATGAGGAAGAAAGCATACAGGAAGTAGATGAGGCAAAGGCAACTTTCAAAGAAAGTGCATAAGCTTTGAACATTTTTCCAAAAGAGGGGACATGTTGTCTCCCATTGTTTGACTTTGCATCCAAGTAGTCATCCAAAGCACATGCAGCAAGAGGACAAAAAGATTGGCGCAAGTGGTGTTAGGTCTTTGTAATTTGCAATATTGGCAAATACAAACTGCAAAGCCTACATATGAACCACTTTGGGATTCTAGGATCTAGCCCTCCTGAATCCGGAGAGGGATCTCTCTATAAATGCAAAGATTTATTTATCTTTAAAGGCTTTTAGTATGATATTAGGCTAGTTATAAAGAACAAGGGTTTTGTTTGGTTTGGTTGGGAAAAGATATGATGAAGGGGAAGGAAGTCTATATGAAGGGTGAAGGTGTAAATAAGTGGGAGAATGGTTAAGCTAATAAGATACGCAAGGAGCAGCTTCAATCCATTGGGCTATGGAGTCATAAGAGGGTTTAATTGAAACAACAAGGTTCAAGAGTGGTTCATGGGGCAAGTCATCTATGTCAAAGGATCTCTTCAAGTTGATTTTATGGAATGGAACAATAAGAAATGGAGTGAGGGAAATCAAACAAATGAAGAACAAAGAGCGGCTTAAGATCAAGTAAGTACTTTGAGACTATCCTACTTTTGGCATGCACTTAAGAAAAGACATAAAAGTAATCTAAGATCGGGTAAGTGCTTTGAAACTATCCTGCTCTTGAGGTACTTTAAATAGAAAAAATTTAAAACACTTAGAATAGCTTAAGATCAAGTAAAGACTTGTAACTTAGCCTGCTTTCAGCATATTCAAAAGGAAAACATTCATGATAAACCTAAAAAGTAGTCTAAAATCAGGTAAGTACTTTGAAACTAGCCTGATTTCAACATACTCTTAAGGGAAACTTTCAAACAACCTTTGAAGGAAGAACTAGAAGATAGGGCAAACCATAAACTTTCATAGTCCAACTCTACTCAGCATGTAATGAAAATAACATTCAAGAACAATGTTTAAAATTTAAACAGTAAGACATGGGCTCACCAACATTCCTTAACTACTTGGATTGTATTAAATCATTCTTAAATACACAAAAGAGGAAAACATAAAGATAAAGCTTATCAGTGAGAGTAGGGTACTTTTAACAGTAAATCCTAGCTCTATATTTGTTGTTCTTTATCAGAGAAAAGTGGACAGAATGGAAACATAAATAAAAATAACAATTAAAATAAGAAACACATCTCCATTGACATAGACCAGGATCCCATAAATCAACTTGTATTTGATGTTCAAACCAGTTACAATCATCAAGTCCAGTAGGTTTCTACAGCTTCAAACTTCTCATCTTAGCTTAGGTATCTTCATTTACAAACAAGGATTCAGCAGCTTCAGAAAACTATTTACATGTAACAGATATCCAGAGACCAACCTCTAAATTATCTTATACAGAAGTATTTATAGAAAATGAGGAGGTGGGATGAGAGAAAAGACCTCTAGGCTCAATTAATACAAGTGAATGTTTCTCGGCCTTTGAGGGGCTCAATAGAGAAGTTTTCTTATATTTCTCTGTATTAATTAGTTTTCATTAATTTTTTAGGCTGCTTAGCAGTTTTTGTTGACTTTTAAAGCTCTTAAGCAGGTTGGCAATAACTCTGGCAAAAATATCACTGACTAGGCAATAACTTTGCCTTCTTCTAATTTATTGAAAGCTTAAGGTGGCACTTTGGTAGATGGAGAGGATTCAATTGGCCTTTCATGTGGCAGTGGAGGCCTTTCGGACTGATATATCTCTTTGTTTATTCTTAAAACACTTTTAATATACTTTACTCTGTGTTTCAGGCCTAATTAGGCCTTGACCCTCATTTCTGGTCTTTATCCTTTAACAACTATGGATTGGGCCTTTGATTCTAGAACTGGTGCTTTAATCCCTTAAAACTATGTTTAAAATCATTAATCTTCATTTCTTATTTGATCCCATCCTTTGACACTAATACTCTTTGTCTGTTTGATATTCATTGTGTTTCTGTTTTTTTTGCAGGCGCGTAGAAGGTCTACAGGACATCACCAATGTTCATGAGACATGGGTAAAATCACAGTTCGAAACCCTGTGGATTCACTTTATTCTTGGATAGTGGCCTGGAGGATCGTCATCCCTAGCCTTTCATTTCATTTTTAAAACTGTGGAGAAACCTTTATAACCTGCAAAAAAATAGAAAAGTTAAGAAAATCATGCGAAAATAGGTTAATCGGCTGCTTTGGAGGTTTTGGGCATGAGATTAAATCGTGGTCGTTGGATCAAAACAACCAACAGTCGAGATTGCTCGATGAGATTCAATTGGGAGGTGGTTGGGTGAATGGTGGTAAGATTAAGTCCAGGTCGTTCGATCTAGATTGATCAACGGCTGAGATTGATCAGGAGTTTATAATGCGGAGGGGGAAATGGTATAATGGAATGGAGGAAATTTAATTGGGACCGTTCGATCTTCGAAGATCGATGACGGAGAAATCATTGGTGAATTGCTCGGGGAGAAAATGAAGAGAAATGATCTGGGGTTGAAATGTAATATGGACCGTCAGATTAAAATGATGGATGGTTAAGATCTTATGATGGAGTGTTAGGGAGCAAAGGGGAAAGGAAAATGACTTGGGATCAGGAAACAATAAGAGTTGTTGGATTAAAACGATGGATGGCGAATATTAGATGAGAAAATGCATTGCGGAGGAGGGTGATTTAGTAGAAAACCAAAATGGTTTCCGCATTTTATTTGGATGGTAAGCAGGTTTCACAAAAAAAATGCGATTCGATACAAATGCCGACACACGTCCCTTTCAAAACCGTCTATTTCGGACTTTTTTCGGGCGTTAACATGTTGTCGCATAAATTTTGCGAAAAAAATTTTTGGCCATCAGATGAATGGGTGCAGATCCAATGGTGTGGATCGCACATGATGGAGAAGTTGCGGGGTTGGGGAGATAGATGAATACATGTGGCAGTTGGTGAGTGGATAGATGTTTTAAGCGGCGGGAGGTAGGTCCCAAAGGAGTTGGGCCTATCGGATTGAACCTCAACCTTTGTATTTATCGGAATGGATGGTCTAGATTTGAAGACGGGGCGATGAAGGAAATGTAAGGCAGGGGATCGGGCGGAAGGGAAAGAGTGCGAGGGCCGTTGATCTGGGTAGATCAACGGTCGATATTCGTCGAAACATTGAGCTGTCAGGTTTATGAAATAACAAAGAAAAGTAAGGTTTGACGGGGTTTTGAGATGGTTTTAGGCCCTTTAAGCACCCGGTTGTGGGGCTTAAGGTCTTATGAGGAAAGGGGTTACAGGATTTAAGCCCTCAGGGGCTTAGGAAACCTTTATATGCAGAAAGGGTGTTTTTAGGCCTTAAAAACAGTGTTTTTAAGGCAAATTAAGGGTTCCGATAGGGGAAACAAGGCGATTTAAAACAAAATAGGGGAGAGTAAAAGGTTTTAAAGGGATTTTGGAGTGGTTATAGAGGTTAGATAAAGGGTTTCATAGGATTTCATGGAGGAAGAAGCATGAATAGGAGGAGTGAAAATGATGGAAAATGGAGGGGTTTAAGCAATGTTTCTTTAGGCAAACAGCAGGTTCTTTAGGATAAAGAGGGAAATAGCAGTGAAGATTAACTCAAAGGTTAGTTATCTTCATAAGACTTTAAGAACTAAAAATTTGGTCATGAAATTGTTTCTTAAAGGTTTAAAAAATATTTTAGCCACCATTTGATAAGAAATTTTTTTATAGGTGGCTAACAACGGCTCCAACTTGGGATGGCAGCTCCTTGGTGGTGTCAAGAACCTCATAAAAAAATTCTCTAGATGTATATCAGTGAATTTGTACCTTGACAACCTTTTCTTCTTCTTTGATCAGCTGCTTGTAAGATGATTAGAGAATTTAATATCAGTAGAAATTTTTTTCCCCAAACAACTACCTACACAATGTACTTCCTAGCATTTTTTCTTCTGAAGGTGCATTTGGAATTGCAAACCTTAAACATCAGCATTTTATTTTTTATTGAAAACATAAAACTATCTAATTCTACCATTATTTCTCCATGAACTCATATTAAACAGTTGAGTTCATAAGCTTCTCTACCTAACTACTACCTGTCAAGGTTAGACTGTCTGACAGATTTTTATTCTCTAAATTCTAAAACAGAAATTTAAAAGCAGCCAAGCTAGGATTAAGTAGTCTAACTTGCTGTTGGTCTATGGCATAAAAACAAGCTGCGCATAGACTATTATTTGCAGAAAATTAAAGCAAAATTGTGAAGGCTTAAGATCTGAAAATTTTAGAACATCCTTCATTTTTCTTCAGCTCTAGATTTTGGTTTTGTTTGACCTGTCTTTCTTTCTTTTCTGGTTCAAGCATTGAGCTTATTGAAACCATTTCTTCATCAATCTCATTGGTTCAGGATTTGAGCTTGTTTAAACCTTCTTTTTCCTATCCTAATCTACCTTACTAATAAGCCAAGATTGAGCTGTTTGGCAAATCTGATTCACTAACCTATTAGCAGTAAATTGAAAAACTAATTAGTCATGATTAGGCTGTATGATTAACTAGAAGTGTGTTTTTAGGAGTGGCATTTGAGCCTGCACACTTTCAGATTTTTTTTCTCTTTTTGGTATTGGGTCGTACCTTTCTTGTTTTCATTCTTCCCTCTTTTCTATCTTCTATTGTTTTTGTATTTTTCTTTTTTCTTCAAAGAAAAAATCAACAACTAACTAAATTCTCAAAGGTTGAGCTTTATTGACATTCCTATCTAACCTAATCTAACTTGGAATATTTACATTTTAACTTACAAACTCTCTTTTCCAATACATCCAGTCAATCAGATGGTTCCATGACTGGTCTTTTCTCATCTCTTTGAGCATGTGGGACAGGCAGGGCCACTTCCATTCTCTTTGTGTTTTAGTAGCAGTTCTAGAAGATTTTGTTATACTTGGTGATATGCTGTTATTTGTAACCTTTCTCCCTTCTTCAGATGTCTTCAGGAAATAATCATAGGGATATTGGAATAATACCTGGTTGTGAGTATTTGACAAGTAGTTTTCAACCAGGATTGCTTCCTTTTCCGCTGGATCAAAAAGAAGATCCTTTTGAGAAAGAAAATCTTCCTCATCTTCATCATCATCTGAACTGGAGGACTCATCATATTTGGCAGTGTTGTCCTCTTGTAACTCTAAGATCTTCTGATTTGGTGGGGTGAGCTCTGTGAAAATACTAACATATTCTTGAGCAGGGGTTTCTTTGATTGCCTCAACCCTTTTAGGAGAAGTTTCAGGATATTCAACTTGCTCAAGAGTTTCTTCATTGCTTTCTTCCTCATCCGCTGAGCTAAAAGGCTCCTGACTTCCACCTCCATGGAAATTATTACTGATGATCTGATATAAATCAGAGTGAAGATTCAATGAATCTTCACCTACTACCAGACTTTCATAACTTTCTTCATCAGTATCATAAATAGCCTGACTTGGATCATTGCTTTCTTGAAGTTGATAGACATGATCTTCCTCCCACAAATCTACTGATGATGGTCCTGCAGGATTAGCTTCTATTTGGAAAAAATCATCAATAGATAGATCAAAACTAGAAGAATCATAATTATAAGCAATGTCACCAATCAAACCTATTGGATTCTCAACAAGTCTTTCTTTAACATAATCTGTAAGTTCATCTTCTGATCTAAAATCCTGTTTATCATACATGCTTTGCATGTTGCTCATGTCTTGTAGTGATCTGGCTTGTTTTATTTGAGGACAAGGTGTGGGTTCTTTCGAATAAGAATTTCTAGTTTCAGCCTCATATTATCCCTCCTTTATGTTTATCAAGCTATTGGTTGTCTCTATAAGTTTTTGTAGCTTGGCTTCTGCAAAGACCAGCCTTCTTTGCTCTGCTTGATACTTCTTTATTGCATTTAATCTTTCCTCCCTGCACCATATGTTGTATTCGACAGTAATTTCTATGTTTTGGATTTCTTCCAGGCTTGAAGGCTCTCTTTCTCTTATATGGAATTCCACCTCAGGGTCAAAAGAACTCGAATAGTGCACTAGGGCCCATCCCAAAGGTTGTTTTATCTTAGTAGGTATTGCATTGTATATCTTATTGAACCTGGCTGAAAAGTCTTGTACTATTTCTCCTGATTGTCTTCTCAGCTTCCAGTATTCTTCTAGGATGAGGAAAACATTTCCTAGGATTGCCCATTTATCAAGGAAAACTTGAGTGAATTGATGAAAATTTATAATTCTTGCAGCTGGAAGGTCCTTAAACCAACTCTTAACCATTCCTTGTAATGATAATGCAAACATTCTAATATGCACATCATCTTCTTCTATTTCAAATAAGTCAAGTAAATCCTCAAGACTTTGAACATGTTGCTTAGTAGTGATCTTTTTATTTTCTCCATCAAAAAGGGGTAGCTTGTTTGTAAGTTCTGCAGGAAGGGGCTGAAAGATAAGAGGCAAATCTAGGGGCTTATATCTTTCTATGACCTTTGTGGGTGTAGCTGGTGCAACAAGAGACCTATGACTGCTTGAAGTTTCATGAGGGATGAGAGATACAACATGAGGCTCTTGTTTCACTAGGTTCTTCACAGGTGTATAGGTCTGCTCATGGTCTGAAAACTAAGGCTTGAGATCTTTCCCATAATCAGTGTGGATCTCATATTTGTACACTTGATCAGGCTTAAAGTAGGATAGAACATAATTGTAGATAAAAAAAATATGTTCTTGGAACCAAATCCAGCCTGAATGTTCTATCCTTCTAGAATTTCTGGCCATGTTGCAGGTTCTTCCTCTAGTGGAGTATTTAGGTCTATTAGGAATTGTGGAGTCGCCAGGTGGAGGATTCTCAATGTTTAAATGAGGGTTGTTATCCACCATCAACAATTAAATACCAATCTAGGCTAATTGGTCTTCTTCCCCAGTGGAGTCGTCAGAATCTTAGGTCTCTATAATTTGCAAGATTGGAAAATACAAACTGTAAAGCCTACATATGAACCACTTTGGGATTCTAGGATCTAGCCCTCCTGAATCTAGAGAGGGATCTCTCTATAAGTCCAAAGATTGATTTATCTTTAAAAGCTTTTAGTATGATATTAGGCTAGTTATAAATAACATGGGTTTTGTTTGGTTTGGTTGGGAAAAGATATGATGAAGGTGAAGGAAGTTTATATGAAGGGTGAAGGTGTAAATAAGTGGGAGAATGGTTCAACCAATAAGATAGGAAAGGAGCAGCTTCAATCCATTGGGCTATGGATTCATAAGAGGGTTTAATTGAAATAGCAAGGTTCAAGATTGGTCCATGGGGCAAGTCAGCTATGTTAAAGGATCTCTTCAAGTTGATTTTATTGAATGGAACAATAAGAAATGGAGTGAGGGAAATCAAACAAATGAAGAACAAAGAGCAACCTAAGATCAACTAAGTACTTTGAGACTATCCTGCTTTTGGCATGCACTTAAGAAAAGACATAAAAGTAATCTAAGATCAGGTAAGTGCTTTGAAACTATCCTGCTCTTGAGGTACTTTCAATAGAAAACATTTAAAACACTTAGAATAGCTTAAGATCAAGTAAAGACTTGTAACTTAGCCTGATTTTAGCATATTCAAAAGTAAAACATTCATGATAAACATAAAAAGTAGTATAAAATTAGGTAAGTACTCTAAAACTAGCCCGCTTTCAACATACTCTTAAGGGAAACTTTCAAACAACCTTTGAAGGAATAACTAGAAGACAGGGCAAACCATAAACTTTCCTAGTCCAACTCTACTCAGCATGTAATGAAAATAACATTAAAGAACAATGTTTAAAGTTTAAACAGTAAGACATGGACTCACCAACATTCCTTAACTACTTGGACTGTATTAAATCATTCTTAAATACAAAAAAGAGGAAAACATAAAGATAAAGCTTATCAGTGAGAGTAGGGTACTTTTAATAGTAAATCCTAGCTCTATATTTATTGTTCTTTATCAGAGAAAAGTGGATAGAATGGAAGCATAAAGAAAAATAACAATTACAATAAGAAACACATCACCATTGACATAGACCAGGATCCCATAAATTAGCTTGTATTTGATGTTCAAACTAGTTACAATCATCAAGTCCAGTAGGTTTCTACAGCTTCAAACTTCTCATCTCAGCTTATGTATCTTCAATTACAAACACGGCTTCAGTAGCTTCAGAAAACTATTTACATGCAATATATATCCAGAGACCAACCTCTAAATTTTCTTCTACAAAAGTATTTATAAAAGAAATGAGGAGGTGGGATGAGAGAAAAGATCTATAGGCTTAATTAATACAAGTGAATGCTTCTCGGCCTTTGAGGGGCTCAATAGAGAAGTTTTCTGATATTTATCTGTATTAATTGGTTTTCATTAAGTTTTTAGGCTGCTTGGGAGTTTTTGTTGACTTTTAAAGCTCTTAAGTAGGTTGGAAATAACTCTGGCAAAAATATCACTGACTAGGCAATAACTTTGCCTTCTTCTGATTTATTGAAAGCTGCAGGTGGCACTTTGGTAGATGGAGAGGATTCAGTGGGCCTCTGATGTGACATTGGAGGCATTTTGGACTAATATATCTCTTTGTTTATTCTTAAAACACTTTTAATCTGCTTTACTTTGTGTTTTAGGCCTAATTAGGCCTTGATCTTCATTTCTAGTCTTAATCCTTTAACAATTGTGGATTAGGCCTTTGATTCTCGAACTGGCGCTTTAATCCCTTAAAACTATATTTAAAATCATTAATCTTCATTTATTCTTTGATCCCATCCTTTGACACTGATACTCTTTGTCTGTTTGATATTCACTATGTTTCTGTTGTTTTTGTAGGCGCGCAGAAAGTCTACAAGACATCACCAATGTTCATGAGACATGGGTAAAATCACAGTTCGAAACCCTGTGGATTCACTTTCTACTTGGATAGTGGCCTGGGGGATCATCATCCTTGGCCTTTCATTTCATTTTTAAAACTGTGGAGAAAACTTTATAACCTGCAAAAAAACAGAAAAGTTAATAAAATCCTACGAAAATAGGTTAATGGGCTACTTTGGAGGTTTTGGTCGTGAGATTAAATCGTGGCCGTTGGATCAAAACAACCAACGGTTGAGATTTATCGATGAGGTTCAATTGGGAGGTGGTTGGGTGAATGGTGGTCAGATTAAGTCTGGGCCGTTCGATCTAGATTGATCAATGGCTGAGATTGATCGGGAGTTTATAATGCGGAGGGGGAAATGGTATAACGGAATGGAGGAAATTTAATCGGGACCATTCGATCTTCGGAGATCGATGGCGGAGAAATCATTGGTGAATTTCTCGGGGAAAAAATGAAGAGCAATGATCTGGGGTTGAAATTTAATATGGACCGTCAGATTAAAATGATGGATGGTTAAGATCTTCTGATGGAGCATTCGAGAGCAAAGGAGAAAGGCGAATGACCTGGGATCGGGAAACAATTGGAGTCGTTGGATTAAAATGATGGACGACAGAGATCATATGAGAAAATGAATTGAAGAGGAGGGTGGTTTAGTGGAAAACCAGAATGGTTTTCACATTTTATTTGGGTGGTAAGTGGGTTTCACAAAAAAAATGCGATTCGATACAAATGCCGACATGCATCCCTTTCAAAACCCCCTGTTTCGAACTTTTTTCGGGCACTAACGTGATGTCGCATAAATTTTGCGAAACAGGTTTTTGGCCGTCAGATGAATGGGTGCAAATCCAACGGTGCGGATCACATGCGATGGAGAAGTTGCGGGGTTGGGGCGATAGTGGAATACACGCAGCAGCTGGTGAGTGGATAGATGTTTTAAGAGGCGGGAGGTAGGTCCCAAAGGAGTTGGTCCTATCGGATTGAACCTCGACCGTTGGATTTATCGGAATGGACGGTCTGGATTCAAAGACAACACGATGAAGGAAATGTAAGGCAGGGGATTGGGCAGAAGGGAAAGAGCACGAGGGACGTTGATCTGGGTAGATCAACGGTCGATATTCGTCGAAACATTGAGCTGTCGGGTTTATGAAATAACAAAGAAAAGTAAGGTTTGACGGGGTTTGGAGATGGTTTTAGGCCCTTTAAAAGCCCGGTTTCGGGGATTAAGGTCTTATGAGGAAAGGCGTTACAAGAGTTAAGCCCTCAGGGGCTTAGGAAACCTTTATATGCAGAAAGGGTGTTTTTAGGCCTTAAAAACAGGGTTTTTGAGGCAAATTAAGGGTTCTGGTAGGGGAAACAAGGGGATTTAAAACCAAATAAGGGAGAGTAAAATGTTTTAAAGGTATTTTGGAGTGGTTATAGAGGTTAGATGAAGGGTTTCAGAGGATTTCATGGAGGAAAAAGGATGAATAGGAGGAGTGAAAATGATGGAAAATGGAGGGGTTTAAACAGTATTTCTTTAGTCATACAGCAGGTTCTTTAGGATAAAGAGGGAAACAACAGTGAAGATTAACTCAAAGGTTAGTTATCTTCATAATAATTTAAGAAATAACAATTTCGTCATGAAATTGTTTCTTAAAGGCTTAAAAAAGGTTTTAGCCACCATTTGATATGACAAATTTTTATAGGTGGCTAACAAGTGGAACTATGGATTCTATTATCGATGTGAAAATGGAAGATTCACATGAGGAAGTGTTACAGTAGAAAAATTCACCATGGAGGTGGCTTGGAAAGAAGTGGATGGACTTCTTAACACTGTAAGAAATACTCTTTTGTACATGTGCACATTTCGGTTGTATGCATGTATTTTTGTTGAAAAGTTTGATGCAAGATTGCATATAAATGCGGTTCAGTTGAAGGAATTCCTTTGTTGTTGCAAAATTTCACCGTGGAGGTGTAAAAGACGAGTATGATACTCAATTATATTGCAGAAATATATTTTAGTTCAGCTCTTTAGCCACCCACATGTTTTTGGGATTATGTACTTGTTGGTACTTGAAAGGAGGAGTTGAAGGTGTACATGTGCATGGAAGTTGTATGTGTAAATAGCGAACTATAAATAGGTTCATTATACATTGATACATGCAAATTTATTTTTCAAGATGTATCATGTTTTTTATTGACTTGTGTTGATTGTATCGCACATGTTTGTCGACTTGTGTTGATTGTGTTGCACACTTTTTACATTGATTTTGTGTCAATTGTATAGCACATTTTATGACGACTTGTTGTTCATGTCGCATGTTGCATGACTTATGTTTGAGCCACCTTTGATCATTTATCAAGGCAGCAATGTATAGTTTCCTTGTAAAAATTTCTCACTAGAAATTTTCTGAGTGAGAGCAAGAAAGACAACTCTTGACAGGAGGACAAGCATCGAGGAAGGGAAGTGTGACTTGCTTTCTAGTTGTGGTTCAAATTCACTAGCCATGCAAGGCAAGTATTGCGAGGCTGAAGAGAAGAGAGTGAATTACTTTCATTTGATGTATATATTAGTTTCTGTAGTCCAAGAGAGTTTTTGGGGTCCAAAAGCTTCTCATTTGGGAGGTGTGATCAAAACTGGATCAAGGACCTAAGGATCAGCTCAAAATTAAAAGTTATAGGATTGGTTTGAAACCAAGATGGTTAAATAGGTCTCATCTTCCTTATTCTGGTGCTACAAACCGTTTGAAAAATGGACACCGTATGAAGAAGTTATTGCACTTTGAATGTCGAGTGGGTCTGGCAGAGCACAGAGGGGCCAACCCTCCCATGGAACCTCATCATATGACCAGTGTGGGAGCTTAATGTTAAGAGCTCTTAAGGAGCCTAATCTTAGGTTTAATATTTAATTAAGCTTCAATTAAGTGGAGTTTAATATAGCGGATATTCTGGAGGTACTAACAAATCTAGGCGGACTTCCACTTTTAGTGGAGTTAACTGGCAGTTGCCCCACATTTAGTGGAGGAAATTGGGGCAAAGTTGTCTTGGTCATAACTCTCTCATTATTGAATGAAATTGGATAAAATTTTGGTCAATGTTGGGTTTCTTCGACCTTATGAAGACTTTGGGATAGGTTTCAGGTGGAATGGAGGTGATCTTTTTTAGCTTTTGCTTTAGGGAATATGAACGAGCCATCAGGGCCACCATGAGAGAAATTCAGTTTGAGGCCTATCCAGGGGAGTTAGAGTCCTTTTCTAGAGTTCCAATAGTCGAAATTGGATAATTCAGATGTTTGGAATCTAATGAAATGGTTTTCAAAGCCTGTAGAGAATGTTTGAAGGCCGAAAAGTGTCAGTAAAGTTGCAGGGGGCATTAGTGCCATCTTTTGCGAGCAGCAGTCCAAGGATTAGAAAGAGTTGTTTGAGACCATTTTCAGTGAACCAGTGGTCATTATTGACTAAAAAAATCATTTTTAATCTATCTACAGAGGTTTCAGCAATTATTAAAGAGTTTTAGAGGTCTAAAACTCAGCAAAGAATTTTTCCTTGACCCAAGTGCTAGGGGTGGCGATAGATGATTGAGGCGAAACCAGAGCAGCCATAGGCTATTTTTGATGAACCAAAACTCTATATTGACTATTTAAGTCATTTTGGAACCAATGGAATTATTTTTATAACATTTTGAGAAATTATAGAGCTCGAAAAGCTGATGTGAAGTTTTGGGTAGCCTTGGGAAAACTGTGGAGGATAGCCTATTTGGGGAATGCAGTGCTCAATTTGAGAAATTTATCAGTTGATAGTCAATGTATGATGTGTATTGGATATAGAGGGAGTCTTTTCAGTGACAAAAAAAAAATTTTGAGGGACTCTGTGCCATTTAGAATCTCAGAGTATCTCAGTGCACCGACAAAAGGAATCGTGTCAACAAGAGCCTAAAGTTGCTTTTTAGATTTTGGAGAACCAATTAAGGGGTATTTATGGTATTTCCAGTCCTTTGGATCATTTTTTTATTCATTGGAATTAATTATTTACTTGTAAAAAAACTTACCATAATCCCAAAGAGCTAAGTCATGATGACCAAGCTCAAAGGAGACGTAGCCCACGAGATTTCGGGTGAGCTCCTAGATTAAAATTGTTGTTGTGTTTGAATGATTATTTGTTGCATTATGTTGTTGTGATACATATTAAATTACAGAAAGAAAAAATGAAGTTAAGACACATAAACATTAAAAATTCATACACCACTTTCAAGTAAATAATTTCGCAAAATTGTCAAGTACAAGCTAGATCATTTTAATTTAAACTGAGTGGTAGGTTCTTGAAATACATACAAGTTATCCAGACCATTTTCAAATCAGGCACATAACTCAATGATGGAGTTAGCACAACCACCCCTTTCCTCTTTTGGAATGAGAGGGGATCTATCTATGGACCTTTCCATTTGTATGAGCATAAAGTTTGGTAAGGAACATGCTTATGTAAATGATGTTTCATTTAATGATTATTTGCATTCCTTTACCATGTATATGCAGGCCATTTCTCCAAGGAGGATCATTCTTCCATATAAAATTCATGGCCAACTTTGGGCCATAAACATTTCTAAACATGGCCACTCCCTTGGAGGATATAGGTAGATGTTGTATCACTGTGGGTGAACTCCAAAAGCACCAAACATTTCTCACCTTTTCAACCATTGTGAGAAGACTTGGACAACAAGTAAGTGGTGGGGAAACCACGTACCATACAATTATCTGATGTAGTCAGGAGATATACTGCACTGGTTCCACATGTGGGACTATGATACACCTCCATTATTTCATTTGATTGTTTATGTATCATTGGTTTTGATCCCATATGTTGATGATGTTCTTATTATTGTTGGGGACATGATTGGAGGGATGACACATTGGTTGGATGTGTCCATTAGGAATAAAAATTACCACATTTATTCATGCCTCAAGGGGAGTATGGGACATTATATGGATGCTAAATTATATCACTTGTTTACTTGAGAAGGGAGCCATATGATTGACTTATGTCTTTGGGAGGAGCCTCTCACATGGTAGGATTTTTTCTATGAATTACCATTCTGGAGGGTGATTCATTTCATATGGATGATAGCTTGGAGGATGGAGCTTCACATGGGGATGAAGGCTCCATATATTTTTCAGATCTATCCTTGCAGTTTCTTGAGGATAAGAAACATTTTGGAGGGTAGGATTGTAATATTCCTAAATTAGCACGCAGCTAATTGGAATATTAAAATATAATTTTTCTTTCTTGTTTGATGAATAAGTGGGTAGGGAGACCCATAAACCTCTTTATTAGGAATAAAACCACTTGTCATGTGAAATTGGATCATCTTTTCAGCTTAATAAAGCACCCTAAGGTGTGAACAGGGGCTAGAGCATGTGGACTGGGTCAACTTTGACCAAATCAACAGCGTTGTCATGGAGGAGTGGACATTTATGGAGAGACAACGTAGTTTTAGATGGAGACACATTGCATGGAAGTAGTGTCATTAATGGATAGGGCTTAGGATTTAGAAGCTAATTTCTTATATAAGGAAGAGGATGGCAGACATATTTTTCATGTTATGATATGTTTATGTTTTGATTATATGGTCTATTTAGACATATAAGCTTTCTACAACTATTTAGCTAAGATTGCAATGATGTTTAGCACAGGGTGTTCCTGATCGGGAATCCCACCTCTATCCTTGAGAAGCCTCATAGGAGGAGATTATGAACTATATTTCCACATTCAGGTTTCAGGCAAAGCTTCAGTCTTCTGGTACAATGTAGTTTTTGTTGAGAGATGTGCTGAGTTGCAGAGTGCGACAGTGGAATATTGTATTAGGTGTTTTCTGAGCTAGTTTTGCAGTGGAGGAAGGTTTCTTTCCATTGGGAGGCCAATAAAGGAGCCCCTTGGGCTTATTTGATATATTTGGCATCAGGCCAAGGTAATTTTATCCCCTATAGTGCAGTTTCAGTCTAGATCTATGTTATTTTAGTGAGCTATTGCAGTGGGAAACCCAAAAATGGACGAAAATCCAAAGTTAAAATCTGGCCAAACCATTTCTGGGTTTTTTAGGGTTTTTTTAATAGAATCGTGGTTAAAATATAGGATCATTCTGAGCACTCTAACAGCCTTACTCACATGGTTCTTCTCCGCAGAAGTAGTAGTTTCCAGCAGCAACAGTAGTTTTCTTTCCATTGAAGGGATCAACCCTTCATTAAGAGAGTCCTTTTGGAGGAGTTCTTTCAGTTCTACATCAGATTCAGCCACCTCCTTCTATGTGCTTTAGTTGTAGTGCATCTTCATCCCCAGGGCTTTAGATCCACCATTCATATTTAGTGTATTTCCATAAACCCATACTGGGTTGTCTTGGAAAAGTGTTGAGGAGCATAAATCTCCATTTTTGGCCCTATATGAGCACGATCTTATAAGATCCATTTATATATATGTTCCAACTTTAGTATTAGTCACTAAAACTACATTGTGCTTGCTTCAGTACTTTTTGTACCAGTGTATTACATGTTTTTTGGTGCATTTTGGCATTGGAGGTTCCTTTTACCTATTTTGAGAGGCTTGATCCCCAAGATCTTGTACTTATTTATTGTTTCTATACATAATATTGTGGATCTATCATTTGTCTCACATGTAAGGTGTTAATACTTACTGATATTTTCATATTCATCCATTATATTCCCACTTTTCTAATTTGGGAATATTACAGTGATCTATAGTCCGGATGATTATGTTCTCAGTATTCTGCAACTGTTTGGATCAACTCAAGGGTCCACTGCGTGACCTGATCATCTTTCCATGAGGTTTGGAATTCCACTAACCTTGCCGGCCACTCCTATAGTTCATGTGTGAAGGTTACGAAGAATATTTCATGTACTTCTATAAAAATGTACTTGTTATTCCACTCTTTGGCAGATAGCTTCTTACTTTTATTTTATTTTAGGGAAAACTCCTGTATTTTTTTTTTGAACTAGTCCTCAAGTTCAAGCTTCAATGGCTACCAATGAACCCATGGCATTACCTAATCTCTCTCTCAAAATTCTCTCGGTATTGGCAACGGAACCATTTTTTGGTTTGAGGGGTCGTGACCCAGGTTTAGATTTAAGTTTTACCAACAAACCCCTGTACTACTGGCCCTTTCGGCAATGGCCTACTTGCACAGGTCAAGGTCTCACCCAAAGTAGTATGGGAGGGTATTGGAACCAGGTTTCTGCACCCTGAGAGAGAGAAAGTTAATTAAGTGGGTCCCTTAAGATCTAACATGCTTGCACTGGAGAATCCCTAACCCAATAACCCTTAACAATATATTTGTCAAAATAACTCAAGTGAAGCTCATAAAACATTACGTAACAAGTTAACATAAGTAAGGCGAAAAGAAAAAACCAGATCTATGCATTCACTCCTTTCTAAAGAATTGCATCCATGTGCGCATCAATTAAGTATCAGTATTAAGTAAACATACATAATATCATAAATCACAGATAACCCAGCCAATAACATAACACATAAATACTCAGATATCAGCAAAATTGTCTTCTCATTCATTAATATTCAAATTCCACTTACAGACTCTTTACCAGCCTGTGTACATAGCCAGTGGGGTCTGCACACATCAGGACTTAGGGTCTGTATGCACACATCTAGTAGGAGCCCTTACACAGACAATCCACACAACCGATATCATAGATCCAACATTCCTATCCAGACTTAATCCAAACTTAAAATTACTTCTAGACTCATTTTATCCATCTATTTGTACTATATTAGCCTGCCCTACTCTATGGCCCACAAACCGTGGTTTTCGGACCCTTGGTCTACCCTTTGACCCATTACAGTTCATTAGGGGCTTTGACCTGCCCCAAAGCCTCTATGCTTTACTACACTATTACAAAATATTGCAAAATTGCAGTTAGAGGACCCCACTCCAACAAAGGGATACAAACTTCTTTCTATCCCCTTTTCAAATAATGTATGAGGTTCAAACTTCTAATATGCATTCCTCCTTTTACAAAATTATCTTTTCAAAGGTTAATATCTCTTTAATGAGGAACTTGAAGTCTACCCTCCAAACTCAGCTACACCATCATGGGAAAATACATCTATGAAGCCAAGCATTATCAAAACATGTCTTTGTGTCTTCTTGTAGGTATTGTTTCTTTAGGAACTAGAAATATATGATATGCTCCCCCTGAACATATACCATTGAATTTTTTAATGTTAATCAAGTTTTGAACTTTCCTCTCTCTTGCAATGTTGATACATTTGAAATAAATAAATTCTTCATTGTAATTAGCAAGGGGACTCGACCATACCTCCAATCATTCATATGCACCTCTTTGTCTCTTCCTTTTGGAAGTCTACATCTAACTTCTAAATTAGATTCAGTTGAAGCCATTGTCTTATTTTAACGAAGTGAAACAAAAGTTATACCCCCCCTGAATATATTTTCAACTTTTTCTTCCACATCTTATTTGGCTGATTCCTATCAGGAACATTTCTTTCTCTTGGTTTTGTAGTGCTAGAGGGCACTTCTACTTCAACTCCTATTTCTTCACCCAAATCCTCTTTATTTCTTGAAATTTATGGTTAATGAATCCAATACTTATAGAGGGGTCTACCATGAGGGTGAGAGGAAAATTCTTCTTAATTCTATTCTCACTTTTACTCAGAGATAAATCAGCTCTCTGATGATTTCTTCCACTACTATTTAGCATATTTCCCTTACATAGAGCACTGAATATGAACTTGTGTTTATCTACTGTTTTATTTCTTCTTTCCATGAATGGTTGAGATGATACATTAGAATTAATATTCTGAGAGGCATACTTCTCCCTTCTATATCTGCAATATTCTTTCTTACTCCCATAACTGCCACAAATGTAGCTTTCAATATGATACATGAATAGGGAAAAATAATTGTCATATCTAACAACATTATTTTCAAAGCCACTCATACTTCCACCATTCTTATTCCTATTCATCTTATGCCCTCTTAGGTCACTTATATCCATAAAATGTTTCTTTCTTTCATTCCATCTACATTATATGGATTTATGCCCATAATTGTTGCAAGAAAAACAATAGCCATAAAAGAGCTTTGATACTCTAATATACCTTTTCCTTGATACCTTTTTTCTTGAACTAGAAATAGCTTTGTTGGTTCTTTATTCTCTCTTTGTGGCCATTTAACTTACGACCTTGAGTTATTCTTTGTTGCTACTCCTTATTCTATTGATTTTCTTTCCTTTGTTCTTTTTGTTGTCCAAAAAATCCTTTTCCTTTATTGTTTTTGGGACCTTCAACTATCTTTTTCTGGGTAGTTAAACCTTCAACCATTTCTAGTTCATGTCTCAATGATACTACTTTAATTTGTAGTCTCTCACAGTAAGATTTTATTTCATTCAACTAATTGGTTAACATCACATTCAATCTACTATCCTCTTATTATCAAGCATTTAGATTGATATTTGTTTTTATCAACTTCTCATTCTCAAGCTCATATTCATGCAAATACTCCTTTTGCTTGAGATTTTCTTTTGATAGATCCTTAATCTCTTTTAGAGAAAACATTAGCTTCTTCATAAAATAGATCCTTTCATGTTAGAAAATTATATAATACAAAGAAATGAAACACATAAAATATTCAGAAACAAAAACACAAAAAACATATAAAACCAAAGAGACACAGATATACATGGTTCACCTAATTTGGGCTACGTCTGCCCAAACAGCCAGTCCTTCCTTTCTATTATCCAGCAAAATGAAGAGACACAACCTAAAAAATTTCCACTGTAATATCCTTTGTTCTCTATCAAAGCTTCCCTATCGGTTTCTCACTCTCAGAATACACCTACAGTACACAATCGCAATACAATTCCCTCATACAAAATGAGGGGTTTCCTTCTAGGAGAAAAAACCCTAAATTAAACATAACATATACCATCAAATCATCTTCCTAATGAATGGCCCATATTGACTAGAACTTACATTACTTTTACAAGGAAATTTTACATATGTTTTTAGCTTTGGGGGCGCTGCCCCCAAAACCCCCCAATAGGAAGGGGTTAGAGGGGCTCCATAAAATCGTAGCCGCCCCCCCTGGACCCCCCAGGAAGCATTTAAATGGAGGGAAATGTTTCGTCCCCGTTAAGAACAGGGGTCCAACGTTGTGATACATATAAATAAATAAGATAATCAAACTCCACACCCAACAATCTCCCACTTGGAGACTAATTGTAGCAAGTCCTCTACTGCTTCATTTGCTGGAAAATTTCTTCACTTTGGACTTGGATGTTTCTCATATTCAAAATCATACTTGAAGACCAATTGAAATTGAGCATAATCTTAGTTTCTCCCTAGTTACAACTTTTGTTAGCATATCTGCGGGATTCTGGCTAGTGTGTATCTTTTCCAGCTTCAACTGTCCATCTTCCAATACTGACCGTATGAAATGGTACTTGAGCTATATGTTTTTAGTTCTGGAATGAAATGCTGATTTATTTGAAAGGTGAATGGAACTTTGGTTGTCACTGTATAACATGCCCATCTCATGCTTCTTACCCAATTCATCCATAAACCTTTGGAACCAAATCATTTCTTTACTAGCCTCTGTAGCATCAACATACTCTACTTCTGTCGTTGAAAGTGCAACAACACTGAATTTTTGAAACCCAACTAACAGTTGTCCACCTACAGTAAATACATACCCTGTAGTGCTCCTCATGTTATCTCTATCACCTGCCATATCTAGATCAACATATCCTTGTAGAGCAATTTTTGAACAACCAAAGAATAATGCTTGATTTGTGGTACCTCTCAAATATCTGAGAATCCATTTCACTTCCATCCAATGTTATTTTCCTGGATTGTTCATGTATGTACTTACAACTCCCACTACATGTGCAATATTAGGCCTTGTGCAGACCATTGCATACATTAAGCTTCCAACTGCTGATGCATACAGAACTTTAGACATATAATCCATTTATTCTTGGGTATTGGAGCACATCTCCTTACTAAGTTTGAAATGGCTAGAAAAAGGTGTACTAACTAGTTTTTCATTCTTCATATTAAATATTTTCAACACCTTTTGTATGTACTCATTATGAGACAATGTTAATTTTCAATTTTTCCTGTCTCTAGTTATTCTCATACCAAGGATTTGTTTTGCAGCTCCCAAATCCTTAATTGCAAATGAATTTGCCAATTTTATTTTGAGCACATTTATTTCCTGCATGTTAGACCTTGCAAAAAGCATGTCATCTACATACAATAACAATATAATATAGCTTCCATCATTTTTCTTTTTCAGATAAACAAAATGATTAGAGTGACATCTAGTATAACCTTGTTGAGACATAAAACTGTCAAATTATAGATGCCACTGCCTTGGAGCCTGTTTTAAGACATACAAGCTCTTCTTTAACTTGCACATTAATTTCTCTTTACCTTTGAACTCATATCATTGTGGTTGCTGCATATAGATATCTTCCTCCAAATATCCATGGAGAAATGTTGTCTTTACATCTATCTATTCAAGATGAAAATCTTCCGCTGCTACAAGACTTAAAATAGTTCCAATTGAAGTCATCTTAACAACAAGAGAAAATATTTCATCAAAATCAATACCATTCTTTTGTGAAAACCCCTTCACCACAAATCTAGCTTTGTACCTCTATTTTCCTCCATCTTCTTCCTTCAGCCTATAATCCCATTTATTCAGCAATTTTTTTTTTACCTACATGCAACCTAAATAAGTCCCAAGTCTGGTTATGTCTTAAGGAGTCCATCTCTTGTTTCATGGCTAGCTCCCACTTCTTCCTGGTTTCAACCTGCATTGCTTCTTCATAACATTTGGGTTCACCAGAATCAATCAGAAATAAATAACATAATGAACGAGAGTATCATTCAGGGGGTCTACTTATCCTGGTAGATCTTCTGACACCCCTTTCAAGTGTTTGAGGTGCCTATTGATGTTGTGGTGGTTTTTGTAGTTGTGGTTATTGATTATTATTATTTTCAAGCACCTTTATTTTTTTTGTGATCTCATCAAGAACTGTGTATTGTTTGTTTTCTTTTTCCTATTTATTTTCCTACAACTGATTCTTATACAAGACGTTTTCATTGAATATTACATCTCTTCTCCTAATTATTTTGTGATTTTCATAATCGTATAACCGATAACCAAAATCATTAACACCATATCCAATAAAGGTATATTTATTTGATTTTGCCTCAATATTTTTTCTATTTTATTTATTAATATGGATAAAGGCCTCACAACCAAAAGGATTTAAAAAGGATTTGTTTACCTTTTTACCTTTCCATGCCTCCTCTGGAATACCACCATCCAAGGAACTTGAAGGCCCTTTGTTTATTAGATAAACAATGGTATCTACAAAATTTTCCCAAAATTGTAAAGGCATTCCTGCATGCAATCTCATGCACCTTGCACGCTCCATGATTGTTCTGTTCATAATTTCTGACACACCATTTTATTGTTGTGTTTTTGGAACTGTCTTCTCTCTACAAATTCCATGCTTTGAATTGTACCTATCAAACTCTTTGATGAAATATTCACCTCCATTGTCTGATCTCAGACACTTCAACTTCTTTCCTCTCCCAATCTCAACCAAAGCTTTCCATTTCTTGAAAGTATCAAATACATCATATTTATTCTGAATACAATAAATCCGATTATTCCTAGTTTCATCACCAATAAAAGTAACATAATAACGAGAGCCATCGAGAGATGATACCTGAGAAGGTCCCCATACATCTGTATGCACAAGCTCTATTTGTCGCTCTTCTTTTCTTTCCCAAATCTAAGAAATATGAATCTCTTCTGTTTTCCATAAATACAATTCTCACAGAAATCCAAATCAATATTCTTCAAACCCAGCAACAAATTTCTTGAGTGAGGAATCTTCATCCCCTTCTCACTCATGTGTCCAAGCCTATGATGCCATAATGTTGCATCTGCTCTTTTGGAAGTCAAAACATTAACAAAGTTATAAATACCATTGCATAAATACAATGTACCAATATTTTCACCTTTTTCTATTACCAAGCCTCCTTTGGTTACCTTCCAAGTTTTACCTGTGAAATTTGTCACACAACCTTCATCGCCTAGTTGCCTTGTTAAAATCAGATTTTTCTTCAGATCTAGAACATGCCTTACCTCCTTTAATAGCCATTAGTTTCCATTATGCTATTTTACAATAACATTACCCATTCCAACGATTTAACTGGGTTTATCATCACCCAAAAGAACCTGTCCAAAATCTCCTTGAATAGTCATGAAAATATTTCTTATCAAGTGTGGCATGGAATGAGGCCCCTGAATCTACCACCCAGGAATCAATAACATTTTTTAAATAAAGAATAAAATCATATTATAACACATCACCTGTCACATTTTCTTCATTATTGTTTTCTTGCTGTGTGTCTCCTTATTTTCCCTTCAGAGATCTCCAATCTTTCTTCAGGTGTCCTTTATTTCTGCATTTCCAGCACACTATCCCCGATCTGGACTTGGATCTTCCTTTCGTTGATTTAATGTGATATCCTGAGCTTGTTTCTCTTTCCATTTTTCTTCCCCTAGTCTCTGAACTCAAATCATTACTCGAAGTCTCACCAGATATTTTCCATCACATTTCCTCGCTAAGGATAGCACCGACAACATCATCAAAATTTAAAGTACTAGATCCATAGAAAAAGTTACTAATGGCCATAACTAAACCATTCAAACTTTTTGGAAATGAGCACAGAAATAACAGAGCCCTAACTTCATCATCAAATTTTACCCGTACAGAACTTAACTGACTGGTAACCGTATTAAAATCATTTAAATGGTCAGCAACAAATCCACCTTCTGACATCTTCATATTAAATAAATGTTTCATAAGAAATAAATTATTTGAGGCCGAGGGTTTTTCATATAGTTTTGACAATGCCTTAATTAAACCTTCTGTTGTTGTTTCCTTCAAAATATTGAAGGCATATGATGCTGTGAGACACAACCCTACTATTCCAAGTGCCTTTCTATCAAGAATCTCCCATTCTGCGTCTGTCATACTCGCCGACTTCTTTTCTTTTCTTCTCAATGGTAGGTACAGATATTTTTGATATAAATAATCTTCCATCTGCATCTTCCACAATGGATAGTTTTGGCCATTAAATTTCTCGAACCTAAAGTTACCATATTCCGCCATTGCTCCCACTTGAACCAGGAACCCTTATTTCCTGCGAGTTTATCAGCCAAACAGACCTTCGACTTTGATAGTAGTTGTTAGAAAATTATATATTATAGAGCAATGAAACACATAAAATATGTGGAAACATAAACACATAAAAAATATAAAACCAAAGAGACACAGATATACGTGGTTCACCCAATTTGGGCTACGTCCAGCCTGAACAACCAGTCCTTCCTTTCTATTATCCAAAAAAATGAAGAGACACAACCTACATCAAATCTACTGTAATATCCTTTTTTCTCTATCACAATCTCCCTATCTACTTCTCACTCTAAGAATACACCTACAATACACAACCGTAATACAATTCCCTCATACAAAGTGAGAGGCCTCCCCCCTTGCAGTGTTTAAACGAAGGATGACATTGTTTCCCCGTTAAGAACAAGGGTCCAACGCTGTGATACATATACATAAAGAAGAAAATCAGGCTGCACACCCAAAATTTCATTCAAATCCTTTTCTTTTCTATCATAGGTGCTAACAGATCCATCGCATATATCTAGAATCCTCTATTTTTCCAAGGAATCTTCCACAGGTATGAAAAGTATCCCTTCATCACTACCATGGGTACTTTCATTTTCTCCTATAGATGAGCACTCATGGTAGCTTTCTTTATTCTCCTTAAGAGGTGTTCCTTCCTCTTCTTCATAGGTGCCCTCATTAGATATTACCTTCATTTCCTCACAATTACTATATGTATGACTATATTTTTCTTCATAAAATGAATATGCACATCTAGTGGATAAACGACCTATCTCTTTAAATTTATCATAGATAAATAGCCTACCGTCTAAGAAAATTGGCCTCTCATCCAAGTCTTCTTCTTCACCTTTGGATTTAAGATCAACAACTTACACCTTTGAAATAATAGATCATCTTTCCTTGGGAATGTCTTCTTCCTCTTTCTCCTTCTTTTCATGTCTCTATCACTAGCAACACCTTCTATAGAGTATGTTTCACTAATATAGTAAGTCTGGTCAACCTTCTCTTGAGACTCATGACTGTATCCTCTATATATACAATGCAACCTATCCCACATTTCTATAGCAAGCTTGAAATGGTTCATTTTATTGGAGTCTGAATCTAATAGACCCTTAAAGATATTCCTTCTTGATTATGTATCATTCTAATTCTTTAATCCATTCACTATGGGGCACCATGCATCTAAATCCAAAACCATTAAATAGTTTTACATTCTAAACTTATATACCACATAGTCTTCTCATTTCAAAAATGGTACTCCTTCTAGTGTGATACAAACTTGATTAGCCATGTTTCCATTAGATCTACCTTCAAGTGGTAAATTTATTCCTGAAGGAACTTGTTTTAATACTGATTGTTGGAAAATAAATTTAATAAGGGGGGAAATGAATAAATATTAAGGATACATTTACTTTTTAATGATAAATCATATTTTATTTCATTATTGGAATTCATTCATGTGAGTCATCATCATCATATGAAATAGCATCAATGCAAATCAACACATGAACATACACACCATCAGAAAAAACACATAAGACACAGAGTTTTAATGTGGAAACCCTTCTAGGAGAAAAACCACCAAATATTTTTTGTATTTTGATGTAAAACATGAGCTCCTACTCTATTTACATCAATTTTTGTGTTCACCCACTCATAAGAAATTCCCACTACTTTAGATTTTTTCTTAGCACCCACTATGAGTAAGCACCAACTGTCTTATTTTGTAGACAATGGTCAGCTTACTAGAAGCACCAACTTCTTGGATTTGTTGCAAGCACCAGCTTATAGCTTCATAGATTTTTTGAAAGAAAAAACTTGCAAGAGGCACCAAACCCCCAATATATCTTCAGAGATCCACTAATATTGAATCTAAAACTAATTTTTTTGTAGGCTCCAATCCACACTCAATAAGGAATCTATTTCTCTCTGTAATGGCACCTACTTTGCTTGATTTCATCTCTGCATTCATCAACTTGGTCCTCTATTCTCATTAGCATCCTTCACTCATGCACATCTCATGCACAACTCTTTCTTCTACTCACCCTGCAATAACACACATCATCCATCAAACTTCTTCATTCAGTTTGCAGAACTAGAAGCTCTTGGCCATATTTCTCCTCCGGATCTCTTGGCCTTTCAAAATATCATACACACTCTCAGAGCTCTCAACAATGATACATCCCACCACTAGTGCACATCTACAATCCATGGTTTTTTTCCTCAATTACACAAAGAAAAATGTAGTTTGTCAGCTCATCACATTGTCTCAGTGTACTTCGGCATGGTTCATTTTACTTGGGACAAGACAAATTTTTCAGTCTCATAATTGCATTATTTTCAAGGCACACAAATAATCAATATCAGTAGCTTGAATATGGGCAGAACTTACTCAACCCTCATACATAGTCATGGTCTCCAATGTTGCTTTGTAAGGAACACAAGATTCAAGAAGAACATTTTCGCACGCCAAGATTTCATAAATTCCCTGGTATGGTATCCTTTCGTGAAAAATAATCATTTGTACAAATGTTGTGATCAGGAATGGCTTCTTTTAATATAGACATTGTATCATCAATTCTCTGAGATTTAATGGTCCTCGTTTAATTGCAACTCAGTTCTCTGAAATCATCATTTCATCCAAGCACAATATTTAAGAGAGTTCCCAACTCTGGTGAAACTCTAGATATGGTGTAATTTTCAAATACAGCTCATAGTGCCAAACTAGATTCTAACTAGTTTATGAAAAATGCATCAAAACCTATGGTGCATATTAATCATCAATTAAATTCCTTTAATCGAATAGCCCTAAGTATCTTTTTTGACAAGAAACATGAAGAAATATTGTGAAATAAAATATTAGGAATGCTTAACAATGTTGATCGAGAGGTTAGAGGATGGCCAAATTTCCTGCTCTATGCATGCACTTGCCCGAGTTGCATGGAGACTTGACTAGCCTGAAGCCTTAAATCCAAGTCATTTTTTGTTGAAAACAAAATGCACGTGAAAACTTTATCAAATTGACTTTCTAGTGCTAAATTTGAAGACTATGCCACACCATCCTGCATATGTCATTCCTATGTCATACTGACTTCATTCATTCTTACATGGTGCCACATGTCACTCAAATTTGGCTCTTTTGGCCATCTAAAAATGTTGGAAATACATGCCACATGTCATCTTCCCTTGCTTCCACATCACTTTGTGTTGAAATCATATGCCACCTTAGTTGTTACTTGTAGTAGATCCCTCACAAATTGATGTTCAAGGGTCGGTCCTTTGAACTACAATCACAACCTCCTAACTGAGCTGATCTCCTACTAGTCTAAGGACTTGACTAGGTAGGTAGTCCCACACAAGTCGGGGGTCGAGGGATATTTCCACTCTGAAATTTTGTTGCATGACCCGTATTCCAATTAGGCTCAAATTGCCTAAGTCCAGACCTTACTCCAAACTATTCTTAAGTTCAAAATTAAAGATATTTCAGAAAAAATACAAGGGAAAGGTAGAAATTTGAGCCCTGTAACCCTTCATGTTGACTTATCTTATTTGAATACTTTAACCAACCATAGTGTTTTATCTAGAAGGCCTTTTTTAGACTTTATAATATCGTTGGAAAGTTATTTCTGAGCACTATCTATTTGTGCCACTTACAAAATCATCTGATCTAATCTCCTAATGAATAAATTCATTAAAAAACTAGGACTCCCCAACCACCATAGCTATAAGTTTTTGTAGGTAATATAATGATTCTTTGTCAAATACTACAGCAACCATAAGACTCCCCCTGAACTAAACACACCATGCACGTCTATGAAAAACACACTATGAAGCTATCCTAATTGAAATAAATTAAAACAAACTTGATGCCACCAACAATCCTAACAATGCCAATTGACCAACATTATTGTTGAAAGTTGAAAATTTTCTCTTACCAACTCTATTCAAAGGCATCAAGGCATCAAATAAAACTTCCAAGTAGAAGTTACTATGAAAGAAGCAGAACTAACATCAAATTTCAAAAAATGATACAACACCAAAAGTAATGGATTTCTTCTAAGTCTCTGTCAAGACCAAGGAATTATCCCTTTCTTTCATATGGTGGGAATACTTCTCTCAAGATAGTTATTTATTAGGAATCATGTACTTCTAGTACTCTTAATACTGGTGACTTTGTTATGTTGCATGGCATGTCTACTCCAATTTATTACTTTATTTACAAACATAATAACAAAACTAATTTCCTCATCACAATCATATTCTATGAATAATAATATAAATAGAGGGTTTATTAATCCTTTTTCGAGGCTAGTTAGTGTTGCACCAATAATGGCTTCACAAGGACAAACAATTCAGAGTGTATGAGATATATGGTATTGCATTCACCAATTTGTTAGAGAATGTTTTGTTAGTTGAGTTGCATAATATGTTGATATTGTGTATGTTATTTATAACATTTGGTAAATTTCAGTAGGTTCAAGGCTCCACGATTTCTTTTAAAATTTAAAATTGATTTTTTGAGCTTTTTTTTTAAATGAAAGATTGAAAGACTCAATATAAAGTAGTTCATCTGGTCCAATGTTTTTGTGATTTGACTAACCATGAGGCAAATTCAATTGATCATGGTAAATATAGTATCTAAGGGTGATGCATCCCATACCATTTCATGTGGGTCACAATGTCCCTTTTCACATGTGATATTCCTAAATTAGCATGCAGCTAATTGAAATATTAAAATCTAATTTTTCTTCTTAGTAAGAAGAATAAGAGGGTAGGGAGACCCATTAATCTCCTTAGTAGGAATAAAACCACTGCAAATTTTAATGGAGGGCATAAAAAGAGCTGTATAAAGCTCCCCTATGTGTGAACAAGGGAAGGAGCATGTGGACTGGGTCAACTTTGACCAAATCAACAACGTTGATATGGAAGTAGTGGACATTCAATGAGGGATGACACGATTTTGGAACGAGATCCTTTGCATGGAAGTAGTGCCTTTAATGAGTGGGGCCAAGGGTGAGGAAGCTCACCAAGAATATAAGGAAGAGGATGGCAGCCATTGTGATCATGTTTTATATTATTCTTGATTGTGGTCTATTAAGACTTTTGGCTCTCTTCAGCTGTTTAGCTAAGATTTCATTGTTGTTTAGCACAAGGGTGTTCCTGAGTAGGAATCCCACCTATATCGTTGAGTGACCTCTAAGGAATAGTATTTGCACTACATTTCCACATTCTAGAATTTGGCCAAGCTACAGCCTTCTTCTACAGTGCAAATTTTGTTTATATATGTGTTGAGTTGTAGGGTGAAGCAATGGAGGATTTCTTTGGGTCATTTCTAAGCTTGTCTTCAGTGGAGGAAGGTTTCTTTCCATTGATAGATCAGTAAGGAAGATCCTTGAGCTTCATAAAATATTTTTGTATCATTCCAAGTCATCATCTTCCCCTACAGTGTAGTTCCAGTCCATGGCTGCGTTATTCTAGAGATCTATTGTAGGGGGGAGTTCAGTGCTCCATTGGGAGTGTTTGCTTTCCATTGAAGGGATCAGCCTTTCATTGTGAGAGTCTATTGGAGGAGTGTCATTCAGATCTATATCAGATTTAGCCACCTCCTCTTGTGCTTCAGTTGCAGTGATTCTTCAGCCCTATATTCACCATTTATATGTGGTTTATTTCCATAAACCCTTCCTGGGTTACCTAGGAAATGTCTATAGGAGGATATATCTCCATTTTTGGCCTTGTATGAGCATGGTATCATAAGATCCATTTATTTACATTTTCCAGATGCAGCATTAGCCATTAAAATTGTGTTGTGCTTTCTTCAGTATTTTGTGTAGCAGTGTATTACATGTTATTTGTGCTTTTGGGCATTGAAGGCTTCTTTTGCCTATCTTGAGGGGCTTGATCCCCGAGATCTTGTACTTATTTATTGATGTTATACATAATACCATGGATGTATCATTTGGCTCATATGTAATGTGTTAACATTTGCTGCTATTTCCATTATTGTGAGCTATATTTATGCTTTCCCCATTTGGGAATATTACATCACATTTTTTTTTCCTCTCGACTTGTTAGTGTTTACATTGTCAAGTTTAACCTTTGCACTTTTAAAGTTAAGTAAGAATTTCTTTATTATTGAGTAGGTATACCATATGCTATGAAGCCTTGTTTAATACATGTTTCTTATGTGTTTCCTATAGATTTAACTTCTATTTACGTACCCTTTCTATGTCATGTTACTGCCAAAAATTCATACACGTACAAACTCCTCATGAATAATATAAAAGGGTCATTGCTTTGTTTGATCACAAGTTGACCACATTGCATTTATCTATTTTTTAGATTTTTTTTTCAATTATTTTCATTAATAGGTATAATATAAATTAGAATGAATAATTGTTATGAAACCAACTCAAAAAATAGAAGGAAAGAGATATCAACGACTTACAAATCAACCTCTTCGAGGGGGAAACCTCCTTTACATTACATAAATGAACAATTTTGGGATGATAAAAATGACAAAACCTCCTTTCTATATATAGGAGTCCAAGGGGTGACAATATAATCCTAGCCGACATAACAATAACAATGTAAAGGCACAATAATAACAATAGTGGACTTCTATTGGCCACAATAATAATAAAGTGGGGTCTACATGGGCACAAAAATAACAATAAGGGGGATACACTAACAATAATAAGGGGTTGCACTATTATTATATGGACCTAACATGCCCCTCTCCTTAAAACAAGTGTTTTCCTCAATGCTTGATTATCTGAATTCTTCTATAAAAATTTGCATCCTCCCATGTGGAATATTCAGTTGTTAAGTTCTTCCACTTGATGAGATACTCTGAAAATGATCAATTTCGTAGTTGTCAAGTTCTTTTTTCTGTGACTGCTTCAAGTTCCAATATTATTTTTCCTTCCTCGTCAAGTTCTAGAAATATTGTTTGAAGTGGGACTTGCTCAATCTGTAGCATCCATGTTAACGTATCCTTGCCATAAAAATTCCTCATATCTATCTTTGGAATATGGTGGGTCTTAAATCCAACATTAGATTCTGTAAAACAGGGATAATTTTAAGGATGGAAAATTATCTTGAAGTTTAAAAAATTGGCGAATCTCACTAGTCCCTAATATGCAAAATATAAAATGTTTATTGATGTATTTTTTAAATTATTCAAATTTATAATGATATTATATATATTGTCTATATAATTTGAGCGATTTTTAATGTAAAATAATTTTATACTGTAAAATTTGGGTGAATCATTTTTATAAAAAAATGGAAATTTGTGAATCGTTTTTTTTGGAAAAACCATGGAAAATTAGCCCACCTGCGAATATTAGCCCCTAAAATTTTCCATGCTGTAAAATCATGATTAACATTTCTTTTGTTATCATTATAAGTTTCATCTACTACCTTTTCATCATTATGAATCATTTCTTGTAGAAACTTTTTCAAACCTTCCTTGCCACCTTCCATGTCTTTTTTTAGATCATTCTTCATGTCGTCCATGTTTCCTTTCATTTTTTCTTCTATACCATCGATCTTAGTGTTGGAACTGGGTCCCCTGAGGCACAATTTTCAATGTGATTTTGTATAATTTGGTATTTTCACACTACGCAATGGAGTCAAGGGGCTTTGGAATGGGTCAAAGTCCCCAATTTTTATGTAAATGGGCTTAAGGGTAAACTATGGGCCTCAAACCATGGTTTGAGACCATATTATCTATGTGCTAGGGGAATATAAATAGATAGATCATGTCTAAGATAAGTAGTTCAAGTAATTTCATGATATTGTGATCTATATCTATCTGTAATATGTTGTAAGGGTTTGTCTACGTTGGGTGGAAAGGCTCTTGCTAGTTATGTGCATTGAAGATTTTGTAAGGGAAATTTGATGTAGTGAAAGTCTGATGTATTGAACAATTATGAAGCTAATACAAAGGAAAAATTTTGGCAAACTTCTTATGTTGTTAATTTGAGTTGTTATTGGTTTTGTTCCATTGAGATCACATTGCTTCTATCTTACTTATTGAATATTGTGCAAGAATATCTGATATAAATTCTTATTGAGGGTTGATAGATCTTTCTAAGTATTCGAACATTGTTTAGATCTGAATCTGGTTCTGTTCTGTTTGTGGAGATGTTGGCCATTATGCACGTGACTGTCCAAATACAACATGACAATCTTGCAGGTACTCTAGAAAATTTGATCATTTCATATAATATTGTTCTATCTTGATTTCTAAAATGCAGGAAAAGAAGGCATAGACCCCAACACAAAATATTCAGATGGTTTGTGCAGAAACTCATGAAGAATATCCCAGTTTGAATGTGGTTACTAGGAGTGATGTAGCTACCAATGAAGATAAAGGAAATAAACCAGCCACTGATGTATGGATCCATAAAGAACCTGAAAACAAAGAAGGCTTTAATCTTCAGCATGCAAAAGAGACCTTCATTGAAGCACTGAAATAATTTGTATAAGGAAGTGCATCAACATCAAGAAGAAAAATGAAGGAAGAAGGAGGAGATGAGGAGATCAAACCATTTCTACAAACATGTATAAAGTTACTACGCAGTAAGAAAGTAGTCGAAATATGCAGGCATTGATAGATAATTGTGCAGAGAAAGAAAAACCCATGGTAGAACAATGAGCAGTCAACAAAATTTATAAGAACAAGAAGAGAACGGGTAAGGATATGTATATGACCACGCAGATTGGTGCTTACGAAATGAAGAAATTTATTTTATATCTGAAATTGGATGCTAATGTTCTACCTAAGCAAACATGGCAACGCATGGGAGATCCAAAGATGGAATGGTCTACAATTCAACTATGCATGGCCAATCAATAGAATATTATTCTTTTAGGGAGGCTATCACAAGTTGTGGTCAATATAGAGGGTGTTAAGGTGATGGGAGACTTTGAAGTCATCCAAATTGTAGATGATACTGATCCCTATCCTACATTTCTAGGATTGGATTGGGCCATTGACATGGATGGTGTTATTAATTTGAAGAAACATAGGATGGAATTTTAAAGCAATGGAGTCAGGGTAATCATTCCTGTAGATCCTGTAGAAGGCCAAAGGTATACTAAACCAGTGAGTGCTAAGGATGAGATCGATCAAATATATAAGTTGTCTTTGTGTGAGGAAGACTAGATTAATCCAACAGCAGATGGGAATCTTTAGTGGGATAAATATATCTATTGTTTTTCAGACTCTGACGAAGAACTAGAAAATTGGCAGAACTGATTGCATGAAGTGTCTGCGTTGCATTGTAATCATGTGACCTAATCTCTGTGTTGTATAACATCTAAGGTACATGATTTACTACACTATGATGACTCAACTAATGTAAACGTGTTTATAGGAGAGCTGGAAAGGACTATTCCTAAAGGACAGAGATTCCATGCTTTGGACCTTGGCTTGCGTGCTACTCTAGGAAGATAGTGGGAAACTCATAAGGAGTATATGGGTAACTGGGTGGAATGTACACACATGATGAGGTTTTGGTTTGAATGTCCAGTCATTAAAATGGATCCGCATAGACATTTGGAAAAGAGGATCCTCATAGACATTTGGAAAAGAGGATCCACATAGAAATTTGGCAATATGGAATCAGGTATGGGGTATATCCTAGACCTGAATGGGTCCATATGTTTATTCACATGTTGGGAAAGGTACCTACTAAATGGTACTTGGAGAAAGAGTTGCAGAGGCATTGGTGAATGGTTTGCACTGATAGAGAGTTTTATTCATAAATTTAGCTTTGAGAGTGGATTTGATATGGTTGATCAAGCTTTACTTTCCGAAATTATTAATGCATATATAATGGAGACTGTGAATTATAGATAATTGGCACTTGTGTAATTTAGGGAGTCGTGCACGATTGATGGAACCTCGATCCCCTCGCCTATGAATGTCAAACAAGTGTGCCCCATGATGAGCCTTTTTGGATATTATAGGAAGCAGATTCCAAAGAATGAGTTGATAATTGTGCCCATGACCAGATTACTCAGAAGAGGTGTGACATTCCATTGGGATGACGAATGTCAGAGAAGTTTGCAATTGTTAAGAGATGTGACAAACACTACTCAATATGCTTTGAATTACCTGGTCAATAAGCCTGTGTTGGGGGAGATGGTTTATATATGGTTATCCTTATCTCTAGATTATATGCGAAGTAAGGTGCGACACACACGTGGTAGCTACGTGGGGAGGTTGACTTGCAGAGGTGTAAAAAACTAGCCGTTGGAAAAGAAAAAAATGGAAAAGGAAAACTTATTACCATTTTTGGGAGCATCTAGGATGAATTTAATGTAGGGATGTTACCATATATGGGACCTTTTTATCAATAATGGAGCCTCATTGATGCACAAGTGATCCAAAATATTTTTCTTGAGATGTGTTAAATAATTACATGTAAAAATTACAGGTTAATCAAGAAACTTTAAAGGCATAAACATAAGAAGAGAGAATAAATTAGAATAAGGCAAGAAGACACAGAATTGATATCGGAGTTCATCCAGGAGGGACTATGTCTCCAGGCCCTGCTCAATTAGTGGGGAGTCCCTCTTTCATTAAGTGGCAATAAAAATGAAAGTACAAGTAGAAATGAAAAATAACACCCTTATACCTCCATGGATGAAAGTTCCCAAAAATTGGAGACCTCTGATGAATAAATGGACAACATCGTTGCATTCGTGGCACCGAGAGGTGCTGAATCCACATAAAATTTTCCTGATTCTGATAAAGTGAAAATATGGACCCTCTAGAAATGTCTCAGATCATGGTTCCACACCCCTCCTACAAATCGCTCATGGTTATGTTATCGCTCTATAATTTATAATATTTACAAGACTAAATTATAAAGAACAAAAGAAAACCACTTTGGAAGCTATGATCTAGCCCTCCTAGATTCAGAGAGGAATATCTCTATAAGATTTAGATTTGTTTTAAGCTTTGTGATATTAGGCTAGTTAAATTAAATGAGAGATTTTTTTTTTTATTGATTTTTTTGTTGTTGGATTTGATGTGTCTCTTTAAACATTTTCCATTGGGTTATGGATTCAACACAGACTAGGTGTATGCATCAATTTCCAGAGAAAATGCAAGGCAAGCTAGCTGTATATATTGGTTTTTTATAAAAAAAGTGAAATTATGAAATGGAGAAAAGTGATTTCATTAGTGATTTAAGAGCAAATAAGAATTATTAAACCATACATCAGTAGAAAACATTAAAATTGTGAAAACAGTCAAAATTAAGGTACTCTCGACAATAAATCTTAATCTAAATTTTCTCTTTTACAATTAGAATTTAAATGATACATGTGAAAAGATGACAATGGAAAACATTAAACATGATAAAATAAAAACATCACCAGGATAACACAGCACAAGAATCTTGCAAAATTGTCTTTTTATTGATGCTCCAGCTCGAAAATTACAAATACTCCAATGAAAAAGTGCTTACATTCTAGGGTCGAACCCATAATACTGAATAGAATGTTATATATAAACTAATTCCTACTTATTTATGTATAAAAAGAGGCAATATGTTCATTTATTACAAAATAATTGAATTTTACCATTTGTGTCCCATGCATGGACACGTTGTAATGGTTTTTTGACAGATGTCTCAAGTTTCCAAAAAATCGTTATTGAGCATTTTAATGGTTTTTTGTGTTGGAAATTTCAAGGTTGTTGTGCTGTACTGATACATTGGACCTGCTGATGTGGATGATTAATTGAGTTGGATTTTCTGTCATCATGTTGAGCTGTCATCATTCCTGCAAATCACACAATTTCTCCCAATCTTATGGACTCGAAATTTTTGTCCTGGTTAATATTTTGTATATCTCATCAGTTTCTGTGTATTTCATAAATGTTGGATTCACCTGAAAAATGTTCCTGATTTAGTGTTGTATGAAGGTATCATTACTGAGAACTTCATAGAAATCCCTCCCTGTCATTGTGTTCTTCATATTTGCATGTTTGGATGAATCCTTGGATATGTCAGTCAACTTATTTACATAATCTAGCTTTTCCATAAGTTTATCATTAATAAAAAATAATGAAGGCAAGCCTTTCCTATTTAGAGGTTCCATCCTCTTGAAGAACCTGCTTACTCCAATCTGAAGTTGATTAAATTTTTCTTCAAGCTGTGAAACTAGATTCTTTTTGTTCAACAATTTTAAACTTCAAGTATAGTTGTTGTCTTGTCTTCTACTCCCACGGGTTCCAATTCATAACTTCCTTTAGAGTTGAGAAATTTGATAATGTTATTATTATTTGCAGGCTTATCCCCTAATTCCTCATTTATTTTTTCTACTGCAACACTTACCGAATGAATCAAATCCCTATGCTCAAATATTATCTAGATAGATGGCCAGATCTCATTCATGGAGTCAATTATATTTTTCCAGACAATTTATTTCACTCTTTCTACCATGCTCCCAATTGAGGACTCCTAAAGGGACTTCTGAAAACTTTCATTTAAATTTTTGTTGATCTGCAACTCTGTAGTATGTGTTGAATCTTTCCTTTTAAACTGACATTGTAGGTCATTGACTTGATCTTGAAACTTTTTAATTTATACTGTCTGTAAGGACAACTTTTCCATTGCATTAGATATCTTCTTAGTGCCTTCTCCTAGTGTACCTATAGTTGTATAAGTTTCTGAATGAATGACAGCAAGAGGGACTAATTGCTGTGGAATCCTAGCCTTGGCTGCTTCTTTTGCTCCTTCCTTTACTATATATCTCACTGATTTTTGTCTTTGTTTTACCATTTTCTCCATCTCATTCTCCATTTTCTTGATTTTCTCAACTTGTTCAATGATCAATTGCATCATTTTTTACTTCTTTGTTTAATTTTCTTCTATCTCCTTTTTCATAGGATCTTCTGTTTTTGGCATCTTGAGCTGCCTCTTCAAAGTAGCTATATTTGCCTTCTTTTTATTTACAAGTTCTTCTGCCACTGCTAGGTTTGATGGATTGTACCCAATTTGCATCATTAAATCCTACAAGGATTTAATATTGGATTATTTGGCCATGGAGGAAATCTTTTCCATATTCAACTATGACTGTGTGTTGGATAATGTAACCTGCAACTTTGAGAGACTCATGGTTGTACTAGTTAAAGTGGAGGATATCATTTCTCTTGTATGCTTATGCACCTCCATTTGATCTATTGGGTGAATATGCTTTAAATCAAACTCAAAAGAGTTATTATTGTAGTCTGCTGCAGTTTTGAGCTCAGGGATTTGTGCTTCGAAGAAGGCCATCTTCATTCTTCCCTTTTCAGAGTCAAAAGCTGACAGAAGCCTACTATGGGAGCTTCTTGTTTGTTTCCAGAACTGATTATAAGTGTTGGTCTTAAGAATCTCATTCCTTCTTTTGATTTCTTTGTAGCATATATATCATCCTCCTTTTAGCCTGCTGTGGTAGTAGATGTTGGAGTCTGCACATTTTGATGTTGGAACAGTGGCAGAAGATGTTGAGAAAACTGTTTGGCCACCTGCTGGAGAAAATCTTGGTGAATTTGTGATTGTGATAACATTTTTTTGATCTTTCTCAATGCCCTGGTCAACGTCCATGTGGAATTTGGCTCTTTTCCTATATTTCATCCTGAACTCCTTGGTGGATGTATCAATATCCATGTCTGTTTGGTTATCCCTTATTCTTTTTCTTCATGTTTCATTCTCTGGTTCCTTTCATTTTTCATCTTGTGCTCCTACAACTTTCCTTTCTTATGGATTTGGTGTTTGTATTCCTAGAGTGGAAATGACCTACTCTTCTAACTCCTGAAGTGTGTTTGCTGCCCATTATTCTTGGTTCATGCATTTTTCTATCTCCAATCTGTGGGTATGAATGTATGGTGTGGATTTATTCTCCATCCTCTTCTTAGAAATTATTCCCATTGGATCGTATGACCAAGTGAAGCTATTAGTGAGCTTCATCTCTTTTAATATTCTATATTCCTCCTCCCCTGCAGCTCTATTGTTTTAAATGAATGAACCAATATGTGATTTGATCCTAAATTGGGACTTCCTTTTTGCAGAGACAAAATGCACCTCATCTACATTTATCATTTGTCTAATGTAGTCTAGTGAAAATATTCTCATGGAGAGGTACTTAGGCAGTTTGTATGGGGCCAATTCACTGCCATAAACTCTAACCTCTATGTATTTTTGGTAGAGGTACCAATATATTGTTCTGATATTCTCTGTCAACTACATCACCTTCTTGATTTCCTCACTGACCCTTGGCTCTGTTGCACTGCTGAGTACACTGATTGTTGGATGTATAAATAAATCCAAAAATCTCTTGTAGGAGTAATTTTTATGCTCCTTCATCAATAGGGTAGTCCATAAAATCACTGATTGAGGCTGAGAATCATCATTTAGCTTCATCATATCAAAATAAACCTGCTGGATTGAAAATAGAAAAACATGTACACCAACACAAAGGTGTATTTGAAAACGTCTTCTCTCTCAAACTTTAGGAACTGTTCATGAATAACATCTACAAGAAGATGGGCATAGTTGAACATGATTGTGGGCTTGGCATCTGAGGACAGAATAGATAAGAAACCAATCATGGCTTCATCTACCCATTTATCAGTGTGATACCCTAATAGATATGATAAAATAGTAACAATGTGCTAGATCCTATCAGGAAAAATATATGAAGGATAAGGTGGATTCTTGGTAGGCATTGGGGCATTGGTGGCCATGAAAAATTCTAAGGTTTTAGCCCTACTGGTAAAATCCATCTTCTATTATAAATCTCTGATGGCCTCATATGAAAAAGGAATGGTATTCTCAACAATGGGGGCTTGCATCATCTTTTGGATAGATTGGGCATCAATAGAGAACAATATTTCTCTTGTTGGATTAACTATGGCTCTCTGGTTAATTTCATAACAATAATAACATTTTCTGATGAACTCTGGGCAACTATGGGTTTTAGGAAAGATGTAAAAAGGAAATTTGGTCTCCCAAAGGCCTATGTCATCAATTTATCGAAGGAATTTGTCCTTGAGTCAGCAGTAGACATCGAATAAATCGAAGTCTGACTCTGTCTCATGGACTTTATAATCTCTATCTTCCAGGGATATATGATCTAGGTCTACCCGAGAGTAGACCATAGGGTTAAAAGGCTCCTGGTCTTTCTTAGGAGGCATATTGTATCTCCTGTGATTTATTTCTCTCTGTGCAGTGAAGAATGGGATGAAAGAATAAGGGAACAAAGAGAGGGATTTGTTATAGATCAGCACAGGGGAAGGGATATAATTAAAATGGAAATGTGAACAGAGCTGAAGAATTGAAAAAGAATCGTAACCAATGCTGTTGAGAGTTGATAAATTTTCTTTAACGAACAAGAAATTCTCTTCAACAATAGTTCTATGTGATTTCTCTACGAATTTAGTACCTATAATTTCAGACTAACATTAGAAAATTAAACTCTGCTTCGGGCATGGATTTGGATTTTAAGTGTGATTGGTGGACTGTTGAGTTGGTGCGAGTCTGTTGGATAACGACTTGACCATTTATTGTGCAACAGGCTGTTTGTGGGAATGGATGTGATAGGGAAGAGTGGACAGGCGGTCGTGGACGTCGCACAATGACATTCTCAATGGTCTCTTGAATGGTTAAATGCGTGATGGTTTTGTAAACCATGGAAACTTCTTTTCAGAGGGGGGTAATGGTGGTGAGCAGTATCGGAGGTGGGGGGCTTCGAATAACTCTAGGGGTGACATGTTGCGGGTTCAGTGGTATCAGATACCGTCCATTTTTTACCCCCCCCACCCCTCCCCCCCCCCATTGTTACTGTTCTGAGGCTGGGGGGGAGGGGGAAAGGCATTGAGGACTGTCAGATGTGGAGTGGTGTGTAAGGATGACGGAGAGATGGGGGTTAATTAACACGAATGGGATGTGCGATGTGACGGTGGGATCAGGAAATAGTGGATGCCAGGGTAGGGTAAACTTTAGGATAAAATGAAAATGTGAATGTTTGGGGGTTAGGAATAAATGGAATAACATTATTTTCGGGACTTTGGGTATAATTAAAATATAAAGTATGCAAAAATAATTTTGGAATACAATTCAGTCCCTAATATTTAAAACATAACCCATTTTCCAACCTTTTGAGTGCAAACACCCTCTATTTTTATTTTCTTCTTCCACCATAGGAAAAAAGAAATTTTGATGTTGTACCTTGTAGAATAAACTTCACATTTTCCTTCCATTATTCCTCCTCAACATCTCTACCTACCCAAACTACTCATCTAACATTTTTTCTTCTTTTTACAGGGTGCATTTGGACTAGAAAACCCTTAAATCATTTTTCTTTTTAAAGCTCTAACCTAACACCTATACTTATTTCAGCCATTGACTCAGTTTAAACTGTTAAGCCAATTTCATTCTCTACCTATTTACTAATATGCCAAGATTAAACAGTTTGGCAGATCTTTATTTTCTAACCTATCAACAGAAATTGAAAATTGTTCAATCATGATTAAACTGTATGATTGAACAAACCTATCTAATGAGTAGTGGCATTTGAATTTGCAGCACTTTCAATGTAATTTCTTTTTGGGTTTTTTTTTTTCTTTCATGTTTCATTTTTTCTATTTTTATTTTCTATATTTTTATACCCTCTTTTTCTTTTCTTTTTTCATATTTTTTTTGTTGGAAATCATTTGAAAATTGAAAAAAATTTCAATATAAAATTGTAGAGATGATGAAATATCCAATCACATTGAGATCCTAGGATTTATAGGATACTAACAGTGGCTCCTGCTGGGGATGTCTCTTCTCGAAATAAAGTGTCAAGAACCAAATACCAGTAGGCTTGAATTCTCCACTTTCTACAACATCTTCAACTAATTTATTTTATGTCTTTATATCTTCTCATCAAACTAGGCTTAAGGCCTTCATTTCGGGCTTCAACCTTGTGCAATGAATTATTGAAAACTGCAAAAATGTGGTATTTACAATGATGAAAATTCAACCTGATTTTTTAATAGAAATAGTGTTTCAACATCCTGCCATTGACATGACCTCCATATACTTTTGTACCATCTAACTCTTTGAGAAAATGAGCATTGTTTCCCCTAAAAGCATCAATGATGTATGGTCCTTGCCAAAGATTATCGAACTTTCCATTCTTACCTTTATCCTCTCTTCTAAAATCCCATTTTAGAACTTTGTCTCTTAAGTTGAAAGCATTGGAATTTGCTCTCTTGTCAAGTCTCTTTTTGATATTCCCTTGAATTACTTGAGTTATGTTGTAAACTTCCTCCCTGGACTGTTGCAACTGAAAGGTGTCATTTATCCTTCTCTAAATGTAATTTTTTTCAGCTTGAATCTATTGGGTTATCTTCATTACTGGCACTCCCAAGGAAGAAGGAAACACTGCATCCATTCCATAAAATAATTAGTGCCAATTGATTTCTTTGTAGTAGGCCTATCATCCCAAAGAGCATTGATCAATTTATTGTGCCATGATTTCTTATTCTCCTCCAAAAAAAATTTAATGATGTTCACCAGGCTTTTATTTTAGGACTCGGTCAGTACATTACCTTGAGGGTAATAGGTTGTTGACTGCCCCAAATTTATATGATACCTGTTATAGAAATAAATCATCTTTTTGGACTTAAAGGCTGCAACATTGTTTGTAATGATTATTATAGGACAAAAAAATCTAGAAAGGATATTGGTTTCTAGGAACATTATTATGACAGAGTCAGTGGCATTTCTAGAAGGAGTGGCCTCTATCTATTTGGTGAAATAATCTGTGGCAGCGAGGATCCATTTATATTGGGCAGAGGAAGGGGGATGAATTTCTCCAATAAAGTCTATTCCCCACTGCTGGAAACATTAGGGGAATTTTGAGGTCTAAAATGGGCCTCCTAAGAAAAATTTACAACAAAATAAACTTTATAAAAACCAATAGAATTCAAGATGATGATGTTAAACATGGGGGATGATTCACCATGTCTTAAGTAAAAGGGTAAAAAGATTAAAAAATAATAAACTAATAAAACTACTTTGTCAACTCGTATTTTCAACTTATATCCAAAATTTTTTACTCAAATTTCGAGCAGGAGTACTTGTTGGATGCAAAATTTAATTCCTCATCCAAGGAGTACCCATGTTGCATACTTTCAATGGACCCTGCTACACGAAAAATGAGAAATACATTAAAAAATGTGATTGCAATCACGTTGTTCATGTATTTGTAATTTTTCATGTAGTTCGATCCATTTAAAGTATGAAACATGATTACTCCTTGGATGAGCAATTAAATTTTGCATCAAACGAGTAATCCCGCTAGAAATTTGAGTAAAACATTTGGGAGATAAGTTGAAAATATGAGTTGAAAAAGCAGTTTTTTTCTTTTTTCCCTCTACAATTTAATGACATAATCAATCCTTATTTTATTGTTTCCACTATTATTTTATAATTTACTTAGGAGGTCCATTTTAGACCTCAAAATTCCCCTAATGGGGCTCTCTATAAAAATAGGTTTCAAGGGTAAGGGAAATAGTTTTCTCTTTCCTTCAAATATTTGACATTTATGACTAGTGACCATCTTATGGACATTAGGAAAAAGGGCGGGGAAATAAAAAATAGCTCTCATGATCTTGTTAGCAATGGTTTTCCAATAGAGATGGCCACCATAGTCACCTCCATGGAAATCGTACATAATTCTATCTGCATCATCCTTCAATAGAAATTTAAGAAAAATACCTCCAATATCTTTCCAATACAAAAAATTATCCAAAATTCATAATTTAACAACTCTAAGTTTCAAAAATCTAGCCTTTGTTTTAGATAAACCAGGAGGAGCATTCAAATTTGACAGTACATACAAAATATCAGCATACCATGGAAAATTCAAGAATGCTTCATCAATCGATGGAGTCACCAATTCCTCTTGATCATCCAAATAATGTACCATGTTAATGTACTGTGCATGAAAGTTGGATTGTGCCATCAATTTAGCGAATCCTTGGCCTTTAATCAACTTGGCAGGCTTGATTTCAAAATCATATTCAAGATCACTGCAATCCATTTTCCTATTTTACCATCCATACCATTTTGTGTTTATATATCTTTGACAACTGCATTTGGAACATAAGCAATGATATGTGAATGTATAATGTAGACTCTAAAATCCTTCAATGCTTTAACCAAAGAAAAATCATGTTTTTCCATGATAATATATTTCAATGATGCATCTCTTAATGCTTTGCTGAAAAAAGCTATTAGTTGCTCATGTCCTTCACTATTTTTCTGCAATAAAATAACAACAATAGTATGTTCAAAAGCAAAAGAAAAAATCATGAAATCTTTAGTAAAATATGGACTAATTAGGACTGTAGATTTTTTTATTGCTAGCTTGACTAAATCAAAATATTGTCTTGCTTCTATGGTCACTACAAGGAAAATACCCTCTAGCGGATGTTTTTGAGGAACCCCACAGAAAAATACCCCATAAATCTGTTTCTAGAAGAGGTTACTAGAGGAGGTTGGCGGGCGGAGGGTTTTCCGGATGTTTTCCGCTTGGTGCGCTTATCATTAAATGTCGCCCCAGTACTTTGAAATACTGAAAGCACTGGTGCACACAAAAACATTGGCACACCAAACACCATGCACTCCATACACACCCGCTCGGTGCGTCGTATTATTCTATAGCACCGGTGCATCACAAATCTTCCGCGCTGGTGCATTATAAAACACCGCACCAAAATCGAAACCACCCGGTGCATTAGAAAGAAACTGCACCGGTGCATCATAAAACAATGCGCCAAAACACAAACTGGCTGGTGCGTTTATAAGAAACAGAACCAGTGCACCTATAAACCATGCACACTGGTAAAGGGTTAAATTATAAAAAAAAAATACAGCAAAAAACCCATATTTTTCATTTTCTAGTGCTCCTGAGCTCTCAATTACCAGTGCACGCTCTACCATAGAACGCACTGGTATGCACAAAAAATTGGCACACTGGATAGCGTGCGAAACGTATACACCCGCCCGGGGCTTCCTGTTATAGTCACGCACTAGTGCTTCAGTACTCTTCTGTGCCAGTGCATCATAAAACACCGCGCAAAAATAAAAACATGCTGGTGCGTTCTTATCCAAGAGCACCAGTGCGCCTATAAAACTCATGCACAAGAATAGCATTAAATAAAAAAAAAAAATCAAGGCCAAAAACTGGTGCTTTAAGACTATTCTACCCCGGTGCTTTACGAATATTCTGCCCTGGTGCATCATCAAAACATCGCGCCAAAACTCAAACATCCCGGTGTGGTGTTAGGGAACCGCCCCGGTGCATTATTAACAACACGCCAAATCTGACACCACCTGGTGCGGTTTTAAGCAAGCGTAATGGTGTGCCAATAAAACCTTGCACACCGGAATAGGGTTAAATAAAAAAAAATTATGGCCAAAAAACCGCATTTTTCACTTTCCTCAGTGCTCCAGAGCTCTCACGCACCAGTGCCATTTCCCCTTCTCTGAGCCGCCCTAACATCGGTGCTCTCATTGCACCCATTGCACATACTGCTTCTCTACATTGGCCACCAATCTCCAGCTTACATTTTGAAAAACGGTGGTCAAATTTTCTTTTGCAAATTTTATAGCCAATATGCCTCCTCGACGGCGAAATGTATAGGTAATTTTCTATTTTTTCCATAGTTAAACCTTTTAGCGGATTAGAACTTGAAATAACCTTAAAAATAAATATTAAAAAATAAAAAGAAAAAAATTGTCACGCGGTACGCCTGAGTTGTTCGGCTCACACCGGATAGCGATGTTGCCTGTAAAATTTACAAGTCGCACCGCCGCTAGTGCTAACGGTATCCGCACCATTTCCGGGGCAGTTTCAAAAGGTGCCCCGCATAATTTTAAATTAAAAAAAATTAAAATGCAGTGTGCTCATTTAGCCAGGTGCATCGTTGACCATGGGAATCCCAATGCGGTGCATTGATGGAATTATTTTCCCCAGTGTATGTAAGCGCACCGCATTCTGCATTCCAAGAGGGTCAACGGTGTGGCCGAGTAAAATACCACACTGTCGACTATGTAATTGCCATGAAGTCGCTGCTCTGACACGACTATATGCTCTAGGGCGTGTATTTCAGTCAGCGCAATACTATTCTCAACTTAGATATAGTCAACGGTGCTTGAAAAATAGATAGCTGCACCGAGGTCGGAGCATTGTATTTCATTAAGGGCACCAGCACCGGTGCGCTACAAACTTAAGCCGCACCGCCACCGTTGCATCACTGTTTTTGTGGCACACCGACTGGTCTATTTGTTTTTTATTTAATATATATATATATATACATATATATATATATATATATGTGTGTGTGTGTGTGTGTGTGTGTGTGTGTGTGTGTGTATATTCCTAAATACATGTATGTTTTAATAAAAAAAAATTATTTAATATGTCAATGATTCGGAGAGAAGAGGAGGAACAACATCAAGAACAGGCTGAACAGTATGACATGATTCACCAATGGGAGGCCCAAGAGAGGGAGAGAGATGCATACCCTCGCCCTATTACAGCAGATACCTGGGGATCCTTAGGCAGGTAGGCCTCCTCAAGTTTTATGAGGAGGCTACTTCCCTAAAGGCCCATAGTGTGTTTTTGAGATATCTTATCCGCAGGTGGAATGCCCACCGACAGGATTTCTAGGTTTGTCCTGACTAGTGGTACACACCCATTGAGGAGGATATTTAATTTATTACAGGAATATCGAGGAGAGGGGTGGATTTTCCCTCATTCCCAGACGTGCCAGCTAGTTGTATAGCAAGGAGTCAGTTAGTTTACTCCCAGAGATACATTGTAGCATATGTACTGTCTCCTTCAGAGTTTCAGGTACCTGGAGGTCAGTTGCGTATAGGTGCATTTGGTAGATAGGACGTGCAGTGTCTCTCACTTATCATTTCGACCATTTCGAACAACACCAGTGATAGGAAACACATTAGTTTCTCGCTTTTATATTATGTTGATTCTTTAGTACAACAGACACAGCTTTTCAAGTGGTCTGCCATTTTTTTGCGGCAATTTTTTACGGCCTTAGATAGATGTCATGCTCATGCACAAGGGAGGGTCAACTTCCCTTTTTCTTCAAAGCTGTTTTGTTTACTTTTTGAGAGGTTTCCAGAGATGAGACCTAGTTTTGTTCGACAACCTTGTAGGCCGATGTTTGAGGCCCAGATGCACATGTGGGGGTAGATGATGCCCAACAGGGGAGACACTGTGTTTCCAACCAGGATATCGCATGATACACTGGACTTACTAGCGAGCGTTGATGGGCTACATCCATTCATTATGGTCCCATGTTCTTATCCTCGATTAGATTGGTGAGGGTGTCCCAACATCCTCTTCACAGATGATGAGCCACCAGATGATAGAGGTAATATTACTATTTTATTTATATTTATTCTAACATGTTATTTAACTTGTTTTTATTAAATTGTGTAATGAAAATTTCTAATTATTGTTGTGTACTTGTATATATTTTGCATACATTGGCTCTTTTGATGGCGAGGAGATGCCGAATCCACCACATGATCCAGGTGTGAATCCTGATGATCAAGACATGGTCGATGCCGAGGATGATCATGATCAGGATGAGGCCGGTGCAGAAGAGAGACATGCTCCTGCTCATGGTGCACGGATATCGCCTTTTTCTAGGTGTGGTCGACTTGATATAGGATGGAGTTGGGCAACCAACTCTATGCATTGATTGTTGATGCAGGCATCAGGACCGCTCATTATAGAGACATACAAGCCGATGATAGGCTGTTACGGATGTGGAGAGGCATGTCACGTGACATGTATGGCCTGATGCGGCATGTTGTAGGAGCTACGATAGTTGTTATGCGACTGAGGAGGATTTTCCGTAGCTATAGGCGTATTCAAGCCATGACATGTGATGGACAGTCCGTGAGTAGCGACTCACATGCCTCTCATGATCGTTGACCTCGCGTCACGCCTGATGAGCATGAGGTTCCACTAGCAGCATCTACAACAGTCATCATGGAGATGAGGCTGGACCATCAGCTACCTGGACCATCAACTGTCGAGGCTACACTATTAACTAAAAAGGCCTCCACTACTACTTCTTATATTGATGTTGTTATACTACCACCGGCTGATCCATGGCATTTATATTACAGTTGTATATTTTTAACATTATATATATATATATATGGTCCATCTATTTTATGTTCATGTTGTAGTTGTACTTAATTCACATGTTGGTGATCATCATGATGTGGTGCATATTCTTAGGTCATGTTAGATATGTTCATTTAATGTTTAGCTTGTAGATAGATGTGTATATGTGATAGCATGAGTTATTTGACATGAGATGTATAGTTGATGTTTGTGTTGTGATGATGTTAATATATAATGTTAATTTGATGTTTGAATGTTTTTTTTAGTCGAATATGATGTTTGTACGATGGTTATCATGATCGTGATGATGTTTATTGATTAATATAATATTAAATGACCATGATATTTATTAAATATTATGTCGTGATTGTAATTTAAATTTAAATTTTAATTGTATGTAAAATTGTAAAATTGTATTTGTATTTGTACTAATTGTAATTTTAACTGTAATTGTATGTAAAGTATTTATTAATATAAAATTTCAATTGTAATTGTAATAATTAATTTATTGTGAAATGATTGTAATTGTATATACGAAAAATTCTAAAATTGTAATTGTAATTCTAATTGTATGTAAAATTCAAAAATTGTAATTGTATTTGTAATTGGAATTTTAATTGAATTGTATGTAAAATATTTGTAAAATTGTAATTGTAATTGTAAATGTAATTCTATGTAAAATTGTAAATGTAAAATTCTAAAATTGTAATTGTATTTGTAATTGTAATTTTAATTGAATTGTATGTAAAATATTTGTAAAATTGTAATTGTAATTGTAATTGTAAGTGTAATTCTATGTAAAATTGTAAATGTAATTGTATGTAAAACTAAAATTGTAGTTGTAATTCTAATTCTAATTCTAATTCTAATTGTATATAAAATATTTGTAAAATTTTAATTCTATTAATGTGAAAATTTTAATTGTATTAATGTGAAATGATTTTATTAAAATATTTAAATTTATAAATTTGCAAATAATTGTAAAATAACAAATCTAGAATAATACGAATTTTTGTAACATAATAAAGTTTAGAAAATAATGAAAATAAATTCGTTTACTTTAGAATTATCATTATTTTATTATGATCTTACATACAAAAAAAAAACTTTATAGAGTTTGGTGCTCTTATCATCATAACATGCACCGGTGCGTCATATTACGAAGATGCATCGGTGCTTCACAACTCTTCCACACCGGTAACGAATAAACGCAAATAAAAAAAACACAACTCTATTTTTTTTAAGTTAAAAAAAAGGCAGCAATTTGAAAAATGGGCGGCAAAATATTTTCGAAAATCTAATTTCATAAAATAATTCTTTAAGCACCAAACACTTTTTATTATTTCATTATTTTTGCTAAAATTTTCAACCAGATATTTGCAGAAGACAAACCTGGAGCAAGAGAGCACGAGGGCACTGTGGAACTGCGAAATATGTTCGAACAGAAGTATTCAGAAAATCAGAAACCAAAGCTCTGGTGATTCAAACACTGTACCATAGAATTTCAAACCATCTCGTGATTAAATTTTATTATTGTTTTTACTTCTTTTTTTTTCTGCAGTTTTATCCATATTTACCCTAAACCCTTCATTTTTTGTTTTTGCCATTTATTCTCCCTCTTTCTGTGATTTCAGAATTAGGGATTTTTATTTTAGATAGACGTCCAACCCACGGGACGACTTGCATATTCAGATCCCAATCCATTCGGCCATTACGTGAATTTTTGGAAAAAAATGGATTTTTATTTATTGGTGTGCCCTGCGTATGCTACCGCACCGGTGCGCTATATTATACAGCACATTGTATTATACAACACACTGCGCAAGTACTGTGTAGTAAAAAAATAGAAAATATTTTTTCTAAATCCGTGCGCCATATCTGAAATAGAGCATTGGTGCTCCATTTAATAAGGATAGCACCGTACGGTGTATTACACCATTTTTGCGGTGCGTTTATAATACCCCACGCACCGTACGGTCTATCACACTGTTTGTGTGGTGCGTTTACAATAACCAACGCACCGTACGATCTATTATGCTATTTCACAGTCCCTTTTTAATATCCCCACGCACTAGCTGCAGTGCGTACCTCATGAAAGGCACACTGGTGTCTTGAGATTTATTTTCTACCTAAAAATTTGAGAATTTATTTATAAATATATTAATGAATGATATGGTACAGGTTTCAGATTGATAAATAAATGACTAACAAGAGATCAAGTAACAAAAATACTATTAACACATCAAGAAAAGAAAAAAAGGCAAGTTCTTTTTAAATTCTTTATAAAAAAATATTATTTTTGAACTATATGTAAGTTTAACTAATATGTATTATTTACTTTGTATCATGCAGAGCCACAAAATGACGAAGCTCGATATGATTATTTTTGATCTAGGACTAGAAGAGCGTAAAAGTTTAATGGAAAAATTATAAAAGGATGAATAAAATTAATGAAAAAATACTATCGATCCAATATGAGATTATTTTTTTAATTATCACTAATAATATACTTAAAATTATTAGATAACATGTGTCAAACAGTCTACTAATTCACATCTGTTTAATGTTCTACAGGGACCAACAACTCAGAAAATGAATGTTTTTCTAAGAAAAGAAAAAAAATAGAACATGCAAATGAAAATGAATTGCACCAAATGTCCCCAGGTGGTGATGAAGTTAACAAAAAGAGAAAAACTTTTACAAAGTTTGAGGGATCTAGTAAGGGCAGATGTACTAGGCAGCCGTTCTTTCCACTTTAATAAAAAATCAATCAATGATTCCAAGAACCAAATTTTAAATAAACCACAAGAGTTTCCAAGACGTTAATGAGACATATCAGGACTTTTAATGGCAAAAATATACAGCAACAAAAACTAAGGAATGAAAAAATTAATATTCCTTTAAATGTTTGTCTGAATTATTTATAAATATCACTTTTTGTTATATTTACTTTTCATATATCAATATAAAAATTAAATATTTTATTGTCATATTACATTTTCGGGAAGATTATGAAAATTTGAAAAGATGAACAAGGGGATATCGAGAAATATGCAGTGAGAATGTCTACAGGTACGAGGATGGTAATGGAACAAAATTGCATGTGGAGTCATCTCAACAAAAATGTGCTTCAAATGTAATATGTAATCATTGAATTTTTCGATCATTAGGTACAATAAATAAACAATTTAGCATTAAATATTAATTTTCAAGAATTTTCTTGTAGAAAAGAAAAGAAAATGTAACTCATTCATCACATAAAACAGGAAGACAAGGAAGAAAAGGGTTAATCTCTAAGTTTGTGAGTAATTGTTACTTCCTTATAACAACTTAACTAAATTTCATTTTTGTATTTTTTAAGTTGTTTTACAAAAATCATCATTGAATGTCTTCAAACAGGTGTTAACATACAAAGAAGAACCATCAGATGAATTGACTGAACTTGGGTTAAATATGGGTTGTGAGTATATGTTGGCATATTAGAATTTAATTGTGGAATTTGTAAGCATCTATCAATCTTGTTTTACTTAGCTTCGTCTATAATTAATAGAAAAAAACATCTTTTATATTAAATATATGATTTTTTATGGGGTATAAAACTTGCAGGAAACAAAGTATGGAACTGCTCCAACACATGAAATTTTGAAAGATGGCATGGTACATGGTTTTGAAAGAATCTGTATAGTTTATGAGTTAATTGTTTCTATGGTACATCATTTTTCTTTTCAATTTACATTGATGTATATTATTTAATATTTCAATTTTCAATATTATCACCAATGTATATACACTCATTTCAGTTTATTTTTATGTTTGTATATGGAAGGTGAAGAAGAAGAAAACAATCAACGTCGTGAAAAAAACATTCCTGAAAATAACCCAAGTCATGGAAGTAGCTCTAGCAGTGACAACAGTTCAAGCGAAGAATGATGATCACTATGTTTGGATATCAAAGAAAGGTGTTTTATTTTTTGAAATATGTCTATGAAATTAGACATTTTGTTTAATGTAATCGACATAGTGTCCCAATTGAAAGACAAAGGGATACGAATAAATGTCCCATTTTGTATGATAAAGACTGTCTTATATATATATATATAATCATAAAATATGTTTTAATTTATTCTATTGTGTTATCCATTGTCGCTATTGCGTTCTCCATTTTCATTCTCAAATGCACTAATAAAAATTTAATTCATATGAATATTTTTATAGGATATATATGTGTCGACTTTTAATGAATAACGAGTTTTAAAAAATCACAATAATTATGATATGATATAACAAATTAATCCAAATAGCACATTCAAATGCATTAATAAAAATGTAACTAATATGAATATTGTTATAAGAAGTGTCGACTTTTGATGAATAATGAATTTAAAACAATCACAATAATTTCACTGTCACAGGTCGATGTTTCTAAAAAAAAAACAAAATGAAAACAGGTTGTGTCAGTAACTGTCGACCGGTGCGTTTCTGTGTCTATACGCACCAGTTCCATTGTATGATCCATGGTCACCACACAAATATCGATACCAGTTATAAATATCGGTGAGTTTGTGAGATACTGCGTACCAGGGCGTTAATTTATCTATAAGAAATGATGCATTTTTATGATCAATGGGCACCGCACGAATACCGATACCAATTATAAATCTCGGTGCCTTTCTGTGATACGACACACTAGTGCATCATAAAGGTATACGCACCGGTGTGTTGATACAACCTATGGGCACCGCACAAATCCCAAGACCAATTAGAACGGACTCGTGCGTTGTATGACCAACACTATGCCCGGTGCGGTTTTACACCTAAACGTCTCGGTGCTTTCGTTCGACTGAGACAGCCTCGGGGCGTCGTCTTCATTTACACACTAGTGCGTTAAATCCAGAGTAGCGCACCAATAAAAAAACATCCGTAATAACCACTGGCCACCCATTTTTTTTATCTGTGGTGAATTTCCGTTAAAAGCTCTGCCAAAACCTCCATAACCATAAATGGATGTTGTAGCAAGTGTTTTTTTTACAATTTTGGCCAATTTTATAACACTAAAAACCTCCTTTATAACCTTCACTAGAGGGTCTTTTCCTTGAGCTGGGTAAATTTTATTTCCGAGACTTTCTTGAGCATATTGGTAATGTTCCTTAAAAGTTTTGCTAGGTTTGGTATAAATCTCCTCAAAATTTTGATTTTACCAATGAATTATTGGAGTTCTTTAAGATTTATAGGATGACTGATTTTTAGTATTCCTTCAATTCTTCTAGGATCAATTCTGATTCCATCTTTAGAAATAATGTGACCTAACTGTTTTCCATACTCTAGTCCAAATAATTTGTTCTTGGGATTCAGGGAAATTCCAAATTTTCTGCACTTTTCAAAAACTCTCCTCAAGTGTGCTAAATGTTCTTCATAAGTTTTAGAATACATAATGATGTCATCCAAATAAATTACAATAAACTGACCGATTTCATCAGCAAAATCAATGTCCATGGCCCTTTGAAAGGTAGCTCCATCATTCATTAATCCAAAGGGCATTTTCACATACATAAAAGTCCCCCAAGGAGTTGTAAAAATTGTCTTATATTGATCATCAAGGTGTACTAACACTTGATTATAACCAGAAAATCCATCTAACAAAGATATCCTACTCAAACCTACTACCCATTGCAATATGTGATCCATTTTTGGTAAAGGGTAATTATCCTTAAGAGATACTTTTTTAAGATTTCTAAAGTGAATATAGAGTCTAATTTTTCCAGTTTTATTTCTAGTTGGGATAATATTGGATACCCATTTTGAATATATGTGTGGTAGTATAATTTTTTATTCATACATCTTTTTAATTTCTTTCTAAACTAAAGGCATCAAAACAAGATTTATTCTATGCAATTTATGTTTGAAAGGTCTTTGATCCTCTTTAATTGGAATCTTATGTTGTATGATGCTTGTATCATAAGACTTTAAATCCTCATAGCTCCATGCAAATACATCAATGAATTCTTTGAACGGGGCTATATATCTTCTTTTTGTAATGATAGGCAGTGATTTTGAGGTTATGTTTAGTGCCTATATTACATTCTTCAATATTTGTTCCAGTTGGTTCCATTTTGGGTTTCTTTGCCACATCATTAAAGTCAAATAATTCCTCTAAAGGGACCAACCCTCTACGAAGAGTATTATCTTTGAGTTGGAATATTTCGAATGCTTCTTTTTCTAGGTATTTTTAATTTTTTGTGCTCTGTATAGTTTTGATAGTTGGAATATTTACACTTGTATTTACATAAATAAAAAAAAACAGTTTGTTTTTCTAAATTTTTTTGTACATCAGTAAGACTATCTTCCTCACAATCTAGGTCTATATTATTTCCTTCCAACTCATATTTAGATTGTAGGAAACTTTCAATTTGTTTTTCACTACTAAAAACTTGCCAATACCTCATGTTATCTGGCACAGAAGGATGATGTTTGACCTCAATTATGTACTGTTGTTTTGGGTGAGGTAGTTTACAAGTACTTGCTGAAAAAGCTAGGCTATTTTCTAGGACATTCTGATTTCTGGGAATTATTGCTAAATCATATTCATCAAATGTTCTCAAAAAATAAAGTACAACATTTCTATAAGCTCTTAACCTTGGATGTTTTGCTGCATTTTGTCCTTTTATATTTTTTATGACCAACTCTGAATCACCATGTACAAAGATCATTTTTTCTCCTAATCTTTTCAACATATGCAATCCTAGGAGTAGGGCTTCATATTCTGCAATGTTATTTGTGCGCTGAAAATATAACTTATATGAATGACCTTGTGCATTATTGTTTCCTACATTATACACCCAAATGTCTGCCCCTAAGCCAGGTTTTTCATATGAGCCATCAAATCTCATGTTCCAAAGAGGTTCATTTGCTGGATCTGGTTGTTCTGTTTGTATTTTACTGTCATTATTTTCTCTAAAATCATTTTTTATATGGGAAACTTGTGAATAAATGGCTCCATCATTATACAAAATGAAATAATCAAAGTCAGTATGAACAGATTACAAAGGGTAATTGTGAGGTTTTTCTTGGCTACTTACCATGTACTTCATTAATGTTTCCCTGTATAGTATTCTTGATTGACCAAACACTGGTATTGTAGCATATTTCATGTCCATTTCTAGGGTCCCTTGTATTTTTTCTCCCCATGAGCAAGATAAAATAATTCCATATTTAGGGGAATGTCAGCTACAACTATGTCCATCACTAAACTCTTTACATGTATATGAGCTAGAGTGACACAAATATATTTAATCAGACCTAGGAACCTAACTTTAATAGAGTCAAAAGGGTATAAATCTTTATAAGGTCTAGTGATTTCAAGGCCAAGCTTCTCCATGACAGCCTTTGGCATAAGGTTGTGTGAAGCACCCGAATCCAACATGGTGTTATGAAGAATATTTTCATGAATGTTTAAACTGACATAAAAAATATGGAAACCTCCTTCATGGGGTTTTCCATCAAGCTCTGGTCCAAACAAAATTTTAGGTTGATAATCACTTAAATTGACAATATCAATAACCTCCCCTATATTTAACACTTTTAGGACCTGCGACCTGTAAACATTTTTTTTGATCAATTCATTGAGAGGGATAGATATCTTCAATTTTACAAGTTCACTCTCAATACTGAATAATGTTTGAGTTTTTCACAGATTTGAAAAATCAGTTCTTTCAGCCACTACCTTCTAAGTAATTTCAGTTTGTTTGCTTGTACTAGGAATGTTTGTCTGAGCATTTCTGCCAGGAATATCTACTGTTTTTTTGGTACTATTTTCTGTGCTTTTATTTTCTGATTTATTTACATTTTTCTTTGTGTTTTTTGTTGTTTTCTTTACCTCAAATTCAAATATTTTCTTGGGAGAATTTTCTAAATTCTTTTTAGTAGAATTATCTAAATTTCTCTTACTTCTCAAATTGTATTGTCTATCAACCTCCATAATGGAATTCTCACAACCCAATTTGTAATCATCAGATTCTTCGGATTTGAGCTTTGTTTGGGTTAATGAAAACAATTATTGTTCTTCTTCTGTGATAAAAATAGAAACATCTTCAATAATCCATATCAAATTAATCTTATTTTCCTCAACTTCCTCCACTACTCCTTCACCTTCATCAACATATTTTTCTTGAAAAGGAGGCTTAATCTGCTGTTCAGGGCCTCTTTCATCTCTCTGTCTACCTGGAGGAGGGTTTCTTCTTGGGTTCTGATTTCGGTTTTGGGGAGCTGCTTGATTCTTTCTGTATGGCTCTTTCATTCAGACTAATCCTATGCATCATCCTTTCCATAGCCTTTACCAAATTTTCAATTTTGGCATCAAATGTAGAGGATATAGGTTCTTCTCTTATTGTAACTCTCCTCTCAGTCCTCATCCTAGCCCTTTTTTCTAATAAATTAGCTTCTACACTCACAACATCTCTTTGCATTTCCTATAAAGTTGATGAGTCCCTTTCCCTAATCTGATAGGCCATGTTCGGGTGAAATCCATCTGGGAATTTAACCAGGACTAACCCTTGAGGTGGATTCATGTGGGCATGGAGTGCGTTATATATGTTGTTAAATCTAGTGTTGTAGTCTTGTACACTCTCTCCTAGTGACCTCTTAATACTCCCATATTCTAACAAAATCTGCAGTGGATTTTTGTTGGTTTCCCATCTATTAATAAATGTTTGGTGAAAATCAGGGAGATCATGAATGCTAGTAGAAATTAAACCTTTAAACCATTTTCTGACTTCACCTCCTAAGCTCTGAGAAAACATTCTCAATTTGACACTGTCACCATCAATTTATTGTAAGTCAAAAAAATCATTCATTTTATCAATATGTTGTTGGGTAGTCACAAAACTAGTCCCATCAAATTATGGAATCTTAGATTGATAATCCTGGGGCATAGGGGGTAAAGGTGCTGGCAACACCAATGGGGCATATTTGGCTGCCATGATGGGTGGAGGTGGTGGAGGGAGGTGAATATTGGATGAGGTAGGATGGGTAGAGGTAGTGGGAGAAGATGTTTGTGTAATGGTTTGAGTGTGGGGATGAGAAAAAGTGGTGGTATGGATTGTGGAGGTAGTAGGACTAATTGACCTAAGATGGAGTGTTTGAGATGTAATTGAAGAAGCTGTTATAGTTAAGGCAGTTAACTCTATATATTGCTAGATGTAGGCTTCATCAATAGTGGAAGTAAACTCAATCACTAGATATTGGAGAGTATCAAAATATTGGAGAAGCCAGATATCAGATTGAAGTTGGGAGTAGGCTTCTCTCACTGGAATTTGATGAAAGATGGATGGATCAAAAACTTTATGGTCAGTCCAATTCTTAGATTTGGTTCTAAAAATACCTTGTTCAAAATGAAAATCAAATTGTATGTCTTCCAAAGTGAAAAAGCTTTCAGGTAGGGAGCTAAATCTATGGATAACTCTGCTACTGGTTTGACTTTCAGTTCTAGGAGTTTTCCTCAATATCTTCTCAGGATTGTCTATAATGGGAGGAGGATTTGGATGTGGATGGGATCTAGTGGATATTCTTTTGGGAGCCAAAATTTAAATCAAAATCATAGAAAAACTGATTATTTCAAACTGAAAGAAACCAATCTTAAAAGAAAAGTGTATCATACAGTGCTTTTAACTAGGGTATTTGAATTCGGATGAAAATTGAAAATTTTCAGTTAAGTTTCCCAACATGGTCGCCACTATGTTATCGCTCTATAATTTATAAGGTTGGCAAGACTAAATTATAAAGAACAACATCAAACCACTTTGGAACCTAGGATCTATACCTCCTAGACTCAGAGAGGGATCACTCTATAAGATTTAGATTTGTTTTAAGCTTTGTGATATTAGGCTAGTTAAATTAAATGTGAGAGTTGTTTTTGATTGATTGTTTTTGGTTGGATTTGAGGGATCTATTTCAAAATTTTCCATTGGGCTATGGAGTCAACACAAGCTAGGTGTATGCATCAATTTCCAGAGCAAATACAAGGCAAGCTATCTATATATACTGGAGTTTTATAATAGAGTGAAATTATGAAATAGAGAAAAGTGATTTCAGTAGTGATTTAAGAGTAACCAAGAATTCTTAAACTAGACATCAGTAGAAAACATTAAAATTGTGAAAATAGACAGAATTAAGGTACTCTCAACAATAAATATTAATCTAAATTTCCTGTTTTACAATTAGAAATTAAATGATACATATGAAAATATGACAGTGGAAAAAATTAAACATGATAAAGGAAAAACATCACCAGGATAACAAAGCATAAGAATCTTGCAAATTTGTCTTTTTATTGATGCTCTAGCTTGAAAATTACAAATACTCCAATGTAAAAGCACTTACAATCTAGGGTCCAACCCCTAATACTGAATAAAATGCTATATGTAAACTATTTCCTATTGATTTTCGTATCAAAAGAGGCAATTTGTTCATTTATTACAAAATAACTGAATTTTGACATTTGCGTCCCATGCATGGACACATTGTAATGGTTTTTTGATAGATGTCTCAAGTTTCCAAAAAACTGTTATTGAGCATTGTAGTGGTTTTTTGTGCTGGAAATTTCGAGGTTATTGTGTTGTACTTATACACTGAACCTGCTGATGTGGATGATTAACTAAGATGGTTGTTTTGTCATCATGTTGAGTTGTCATCATTCCTGCAAATCACACAATTTATGCCAATCTTCTGGACTCAGAATTTTTATCCTAATTAATCTTCTGTATAACTCATCAGTTTCTGTGTATTTCATAAATGTTGGCTTCACTTGAAAAATGTGCTTGATTTCGTGTTGTATGATGAAATAATTACTGGGAACTTCATAGAAATTCCTTCGTGTCATTATGTTCTTCATATTTGCATGTTTGGATGAATCCTTGGATATGTCAATCAGCTTATTTACATAATCTGGCTTTGCCATAATTTTATCATCAATCACAAATAATGAAGGCAATACTTTCCTGTTTAGAGGTTCCATCCTGTTGAAGAACCTGCTTACTCCAATCTGAAGCCGATTACATTTTTATTCAAGCTTTGCAACTAGATTCTTTTTGTTCAACACTTTTTTAACTTCAAGTATAGTTGTTGTCCTGTCTTCTACTCCCAAGGGTTTCAATTCATAACTATTTTTGGAGTTGAGAAATTTTATAATGTTATAAGTAGTTGTGGGCTTATCCTCTAATTCCTCATTTTATTTTTCTACTACAACACTTACCGAATGAATAAAATCCCCCTGCTCAAATATTATCTGGATAGATGGCCAGATCTCATTCATGGAGTCAATTATATTTTTTCATATAATTTATTTCACTCTTCCTACCATGCTCCCAATTGAGGACTCCTGAAGGGACTTCTGCAAAATTTCATTTAAATTTTTGTTGATCTGCAACTCTGTAGTATGTGTTGAATCTTTCCTTTTTAACTGATCTTCTGGGTCATTGAATTGATTTTGAAACTTTTTAATTTCTATTGTGTGTAAGGACATGTTTTCCATTACGTTAGCTAGCTGCTCAGTGCCTTGTCCTAGTGTACCTGTAGCTGTATAATTTTCTGGATGAATAACATAAAGAGGGACTGCTTGCAGTGGAATCATGGCCTTGGTTGCTTCTTTTGATGCTTCCTTCACTATATCTCTCACTTCTTTTTGTCTTTATTACTATTTTCTCCATCTCATTCTCTATTTTCTTGATTTTCTCGGCTTGTTCAATGATCAATTGCATAATTTCTGCCTTTTGTGTTTCATGTTCTTCTATCTCCTTTGTCATGGGATCTTTTGTTATTGGCATCTTGAGATGCCTCTTCAAAGCAAATATATCTGCATTCTTTTTTTTTACAAGTGCTTCTATTGCTGCTAGATTTGATGGATTTTACCCAATTTTCATCACTAAATCCTCCAATGATTTAATCATGGAATCTTTGGCCATGGAGGAAATCTTTTCCATCTTCAACTGTGATTGTGTGTTGGATAATGTAACCTAAAACTTTGAGAGACTCATTGTTGTACTAGTTAAAGTGGAGGAAATCATTTTTCTTGTCTGCTTATGCATCTCCATTTGATCTATTGGGTGAATATGCTTTACATCAAACTCAAAAGAGGTCTTCTTGTAGTCTGTTGCATTTTTGGGCTGAGGGATTTGTGCTTCTAAGAAGGCCATCTTCATTCTTCCCTTTTCAGAGTCAAAAGATGACAGATGCCTACTTTGGGAGCTTCTTGTTTGTTTCCAAAACTGATTATAAGTGTTGGTATTAAGAATCTCATTCCTTCTTTTGATTTCTTTAAATGTATCATATATATCATCCTCCTTTTGGCTTGCAGTGGTAGTAGATGTTGGATTATGCACATTTTGTTGTTGGAAAGGAAAAGTGGTAGAAGATGTTGAGAAAATTGTTTGGCCACCTGCTGAAGAGGAGCTTGGTGAATCTCTGATTTCGATAATAGTTTGTTGATATTTCTCACTTGCCCGGTCAATGTCCATGTGGAATTTGGCTCTTTTCTTGTATTTCATCCTGAACTCCTTGGTGGATGTATCAATACCCATGTTTTTTTGGTCATCCCTTATTCTTTTTCTTCATGTTTACTTCTCTAGTTCATTTCCTTTGTCATGTTTTACTCCTGTAGCTTTCCTTTCTTGTGGAGTTGGTGTTTGTATTCCTGAAGTGGAAATGGCCTACTCTTCTACCTCCTAGAGTGTGTTTTCTACCCATTCTTCTTGGTTCATGTATTTTTCTATCTCCAATATGTACGTATGAATGTATGGTGTGGATATATTCTCCACCTCTTATTAGAAACGATTCCCATTGGATCATATGACCAAGTGAATGTTAGGTCCCTATATTACTAGTATAGTCCCTTATTGTTGTTAGTGTAACCCTCTTATTGTTATTATTGTACCCTTGTAACCCCCATATTGTTATTATTGTGCCCTTAAATTATTATTGTTAGGTCGGCTAGGATTACATTGTGGCCCCATGGACTCCTATATATAGAAAGGAGGTTTTGTAATTTGAATCATCCAATAATTGTTCATTCATGTAATGTATTAGAGGTTTCCCCCTCGAAGTGGCTTATTTCTAAGGCATTGATATCTTTTTTCTTCTCTTTTTGGAGCTAGTTTCACAACATTTGGTATCAGAGCTTTGAGATTCTAGGGTTTCACTGCTCCAAACAGGTCAGCGTGGAATTTTCGCTATAAATTTTTTTCTACAAAGGTTCAGAATCTGAAATTTTTAGAGTGTGAAGTGACAATCCTGAGGAACATCGTCAAAAACATTCAAAGCTTTGTTCATAATATTTTCAGAGATATGATCTGTGAAATTTAGGTCATTTTGCGGGCTCTTGAATTTAACCTAAACCGATCATCGTGGTATTTTCGTAATAAATTTTTTTCTACGAAGGTTCAGAAGCTGAAATTTTTAGAGTGCGAAGCCACACTCCTAAGGAACATCTTCAAAAAATTTCAGATATTGGTTTGCAATATTTTTGGAGATGTGATCTGTGGAAGTTAGGGCTTTTTTAGGCTTCTGAATTTCATCTCAAAGAGGTGATCGTGGGAAAATATTCATCTCTCTCTCTCTAAGCATCAGATTGGAATGTTGTAAAAAGTGACCACAAGTGCACGGACTTTAGTTTTGATTCGATCAATTTCAAAGCCAAAGGAGGAAACAGTGACACGTGGAGAGTCGTACAAGTTCGCTCTACTGAACCAGTCCAAAATTTGGTCATTGTGGGAGATTGGACATAACTTTGCCTTGAAGAATCCAAATCAGATTAGACCTATGGCATTTGAAATAATCTTCATAGGGCTACTACAGGGCTGAGTTTCAGATATTGAGGATCCGCAATTATAGAGATAATTCAATTTCAATATCGAGCTCCTCAAAAGCAAGTAAAAGGTGTGTATTTTTTTTCCAAATTGCATAAGTCTTGTTTGAAGAATCAAGTTGAATTGATTCCAAGGGAATATTGTAGAATAGATATCGGTATTGGATTGTAAAATGGCCCCCAAAAAGAATTCAACACCCATTAAGCCTTTAGAAAGCTCTACTATGACTCATGAAGATGAAGAATGGCAACATGACATATCAAAATTACAAGAGAAAGTGAAACAAATTTCGCTCTCGCAAAGAGCAACAAAAAATTACATGGAAACTAAGATGGATGGGCTGAAGAAAGGTGTAACGAAGCCCTGCAAAATGAATAATGGCATGGAATATAATATAGATGGCATGAAGCCGGTAAGGAATCTAAAATGGAAAACATGAAGAATGATCTAAAAGCAGACATGGAAGGTTTGAAAATTTTGATACAAAAAATGTTTCCTAATGGTGAAAATATAGTAGAGGAAACTCATGATGAGAACAAAATAAATGTTAATCGTGATTTCATAAACTCTAATGTTGGCGGGAAGAACCACCATATTCCAAAAATGGATATGAGGAAGTTTGATGGAAAGGATCCTGTAACATAGATACTACAGATGGAGCAATATTTTGATCTCCATAATGTGCAAAATACACAAAAGGTACGCATTGCAACTTTACATTTAGAACAAAATACATTTGTATGGTATCGATGGCTTTGCTCCCGTAAAAAAATTGTCACTTGGTCAATTTTTACGGAGGAAATGATAGCACATTATGAGGATACAAAGAGCAACACCTTCTTTAGCCAATTGATAAATCTCAAACAAAAGGGTTTAGTGGGGCAGCACATTGAGGACTTCCAAAAATCGAATATAAGGGTAACTGATATTCCAGAGGAACACAGGATTGATCTCTTCATAGGCACTTTAAAGGATAACATCCAACATGAAGTTCGCGTTTTGGAACCTGATTCATTGGAGAAGGCATTCAGGTTGGCAAGAAAAGTTGAATGTAAAATTATGACGACAAGGAAGCCTACCACTCAATTCTATAAAGAAGGAAGTGTTGCTACGCCTAGATTTCCACAACCTACAAGGTTGACACCACAACAACTGGAAGAAAAAAGAGAAAAAGGGCTTTGCTACAGTTGTGATAGCAAATACACTAAAGGTCATAAGTGTGCTGAGAAGAAATTATTTTACACAGATTGTGAAGAGGAAGAAGAAAATGAACAAGAAGAGGATATACACCAGGAACCAACCCTAGAAGAGGAAGAAATGAATCCGACCATATCGTGTAATGCACTTGCAGGAATTACCACTCCTCAAACTCTCAAGATAGAAGGACAAATCAAGAAGAAAAAGGTAATAGTGTTGATTGATTCAGGTAGCACCTATAATTTTATTCATTGTAAGGTAGCCAAGGAATTAAATTGTTTCCTATACCCAGCACCAGAATGTCAAGTGATGGTTGCAAATGGAGGAACTATAAATTGCTCTGGAAAATGCCATAATATTAAGCTAACAATGGGGGAATATGTATTGACTAGTCCAATGCTTTCCATTCCTATGGGAGGTGCTGATGTTGTACTAGGAGTACAATGGTTACAATCTTTGGGGACAGTAGCTTTTAATTTTCAAGAACTTTTTTTGAATTTTTTTCTGAAGGAAAGGAAGTTGAATTACGGGTTATTGCAAGGAAGCCAGGAAAGATAATAAGCTCTAATGTCATGAAAAAGCTTCTAAAGAAACAACAACGAGGCATAATTGCACAATTATGCTCACTAGAAGTTCCAACATCAAAATCATATATTTCTACATATCTCCAAAAAGTCTTGGAAAATCATTCCAAGGTTTTTGAAACTCCAAAAGGACTCACACCTATTCGTTATCATCATCATGCTATTCATTTGATTCTAGGAAGTGTTCCTCTAAACATCAGGCCTTATAGATATCCTTATGTCCAAAAGAGTGAAATTGAACGTATGATTGCAGAAATGTTAGAGGCAGGTATAATTCAACCTAGTCAAAGTTATTTCTCTGCTCCTGTAGTATTGGTACACAAGAAGGATGGATCATGGTGCATGTGTCTGGATTATAGCGAGCTCAATAAGCTCACCATTAAAGATAAATTTCCCATTCCTGTGATTGATGAATTTTTGGATGAATTACATGGAGCAATTTATTTTACCAAGTTGGATCTTCGTTCAGGATATCATCAAATTAGAATGAAGACTGAAGATATTCCAAAAACAAAATTTCAAACTCATGAGGGTCATTATGAATTTTTGGTCATGCCTTTTGGCCTTACCAATGCACCTTCTACATTTCAAGGGTTGATGAATTCCATTTTCAAACCCTTCCTTAGAAAATTTGTGCTAGTATTTTTTGATGATATACTAATCTACAGTAGGTCTTGGAAGGATCATGTTCAACATGTTTACATGGTGCTCAAACTATTGGAGGAGAAACAATTATATGAAAAAACATCCAAATGTTTCTTTGGAGTACAAGAGGTGGAATATCTGGGTCATATTGTATCTCACGAGGGTGTTAAGGTAGACCTTAACAAAATTAAAGCCATTAAGGAATGGAAAGTCCCCACAACCATAAAGCAGTTGCGAGGATTTCTCGGGTTAACAGGGTATTATCGAAAGTTTGTTAAGAATTATAGGAGAATAGCAGCACCTCTAACAACATTATTGAAGAAAGATGCATTTTCATGGACTCCTGAAGCAACTAAGGCCTTTGAACATCTTAAAGAGGCAATGTGCCTAGAACCGGTCTTAGCTACGCCAGACTTCACAAAAACCTTTATTGTGGAATGTGATGCCTCAGGAAATGGAATTGGTGCAGTTTTAATGCAGGAAGGAAGACCCATTTCTTTTGAAAGTCGTCCAATCAAAGGAAAGTATTTACAAAAACCTATTTATGAGAAGAAATGTTAGCAATACTGCATGCACTAAAGAAATGGCGAACTTACCTAATGGGAAGACACTTCAAGGTAAAAACTGATCATGATAGTCTTAAACACTTTTTGGAACAAAGACTATCTTCAGAAGAGCAGCAAAAATGGGTCACAAAGATGTTTGGTTATGACTTTGAAATAATCTACAAAAAAGGAAAGCTTAATGTTGTTGCAGATGCACTCTCAAGAAAGAATGAAGAGGTGGAAGCATTGCTTTGTGCCATTTCTATTATCCAACCGTATTGGATAACCAAAGAAAGAGATGAATGGAAGAAGGACAAAGATGTATGGACACTCATTCAAAAGTTGCAGCAAGATCCTAGTACATCTGATACATTTAGTTGGAAAAATGATTCCTTATGGTACAAAGATCGCTTATATCTTTGTAAGAATTCCTAACTAAAACAAAAGATTCTTCTGGAATTGCACACTTCTCCTTTAGGAGGACACTCAGGATTTTTAAAAACTTACCACAGGGTGAAGAAAGAATTTTTTTGGGATGGCCTTAAATCCGATATTCAAAAGTTTGTGGCGGAATGTTTGGTTTGCCAACAGAATAAAGTGGAAACAATTAAGACCCCAGGACTTCTACAACCTTTATCCATTCCAAGTCAACGTTGGGAGGAGATTTCAATGGATTTTATCACCGGTTTACCTAAGTCCGAAGGAAAGAGTGTCATCATGGTGGTAGTTGATAGACTTACCAAGTATGCACACTTTTGTGCATTATCTCATCCATTTAAAGAAAGTATAGTTGCTACTACATTTATGGACAGAATTCAAAAGCTACATGGAAGCCCAAGGGTTATTGTGAGCGACAGAGATCCCATTTTTACCGGAAATTTTTGGACGGAGTTATTTTCTTGTTTGGGTACTCAATTAGCTCATAGCTCATCTTATCATCCTCAATCTGATGGTCAAACTGAGATAGTAAATAAATGTTTGAAAGGATATCTTTGTTGTTTTGTATCTGATAAACAAACACAATGGGTCAAGTGGTTACCTCTTGCTGAATGGTGGTATAACACTTCCTTCCATACTGCAGCAAAAATGACCCCATTTATGGCACTTTATGGATATCATCCACTATCCATCACATCATCTTTAAGGGAAAATTCGAAGGTTCAAGCAGTGGAAGATCACATCGAGCATCAGCAAGAAGTTCTCCAACTCTTAAAGGATAACCTGAATTTGGCACAAAATCGAATGAAACAACAGGCAGATCAACATCGTAGCGAGAGAAGTTTTTATGTAGGAGATTGGGTATTTTTACGGCTACAACCATACAAACAAATGTCCCTCAAGCAAGCAAAGAAGGATAATAAATTATCGCCAAAGTACTATGGTCCTTACAAGATGTTGCAAAATATTGGTACTATGGCATACAAATTGGAGCTTCCTGCTTCTTCGCGAGTACATCCAGTTTTCCATGTTTCATGCTTAAAGAAGGTTATAGGTGAAAATATTCCAGTTCAAACAATATTGCCAGAACTTGATGAGGAAGGAAAAGTCATATTGGAACCTGAAGCGGTCACGGAAACAAGAACTCGACAGCTACGGAATCGATCAATTTCAGAGTATCTCATCAAGTGGAAGAACTTACCCACTGAAGGTTCTACATGGGAGGATGAGAATTTTATACAGAAGCACCCAGAGCTACTCAAGCATTGAGGACAACACTTTTTTGAAGGAGAGGGGCATGTTAGGTCCCTATATTACTAGTATAGTTCCTTATTGTTGTTAGTGTAACCCCCTTATTGTTATTATTGTACCCTTGTAACCCCCATTTTGTTATTATTGTGCCCTTAAATTATTATTGTTAGGTCGGCCAGGATTACATTGTGGCCCACTAGGATTACATTATGGCCACATGGACTCCTATATATAGAAAGGAGGTTTTGTAAATTGTATCATCCAAGAATTGTTCATTCATGTAATGTATTGGAGGTTTCCCCCTTGAAGTGGCTTATTTCTAAGGTGTTGATATCTCTTTTCTTCTCTTTTTGGAGCTGGTTTCACAACAATAAAGCTATGAGTGAACTTATTCTCTTTTAATATTCTATCTTCCCCCTCCCCTATAGCTCTATTGTTGCAAATGAATTGACCAATATGTGATTTGATCCTAAATTGGGACTTCTTTTTTGCAGTGACAAAATGCATCTCATGTGCATTTATCATTTGTATGATGTATTCTAGTGAAAATATTCTCATGGAGAGGTACTTGGGCAGTTTGTATGGGGCCAATTCACTACCATAAACTCTGATCTCTGTGTATTTTTGGTAGAGGTACCAATTTGTTGTTCTGATCTTCTCTTTTAACTACATCACCTTCTTGATTTCGTTACTGACCCTTGGCTCTGTTGCACTGCTGAATGCACTGATTTCTAGATGTATAAATAAATCTACAAAGCTCTTGTAGGAGTAATTTTTCTGCTGCTTCATCAATAAGGTAGTCCATAAAATCACTGATTGGGGTTGAGAATCATAATTTAGCTTCATCATATCAAACTAAAACCTGCTGGATTGAAAATAGACAAACATGTACACCAACACAGAGGTGTATTTGAAAACTTCTTCTGTCTCAAACTTTAGGAACTATGCATTAATAACAGTTGCAAGAAAATAGGCATAGTTGAACATGACTGTGGGCTTGGCATCTGAAGAAAGAAAAGATAAGAAACAAATAATGGCTTCATCTACCCACTGATCAGTGTCATACCTTAATAGATATGATAAAATAGTAACAATGTGCTAGGTCCTATCAGGAAAAAAAAAATGAAGGATAAGGTGGATTCTTGGTAGGAATCTGGGCATTGGTGGCCAGGAAAAACTCTAAATTTTTTTCCCTGCTAGTAAAATCCAGCTTCTGGTATAAATATCTGAGGGCTTCATATGAAAAAGGAATGGTATTCTCAACAATGGGGGCTTGCATCATATTTTGGATAGATTGGGCAACAATACAGAACAATATTTATCCTATTGGGTTAACTATGGCTCACTGGTTAATGTCATAACAAGACTGACATTTATGATGAACTCTAGGCAACTATGAGTTTTAGGAAAGATTTAAAAAGGAAATTTCATCTCTCAAAGGCCTATGTCATCAACTTCGTGAAGGAATTTTTCCTCGAGCCAACGATAGACATCAAATAAATCGATGTATGCCAATGTCGTGCGGACTTTATAATCTTTGTCTACCATGGCTATATGATCTAAGACTACCTGAGGGTAGATAGGGTTAAAAGGCTCCTGGTATTTCTTAGGAGGCATATTGTATCTCCTGTAATTTATTTCTATCTTTGCAGTGAAGAATGGAATGAAAGAATAAGGTAACAGAGAGAGGGATTTGTTACAGATAAACACTAGGGAAGGGATATAATTGAAGGGAAACGTGAATAGAGCTGAAGATTTGAAAAATAATCGTAATTAGATTTTTTGAGAGTTGATAAAAAAAATTTGACGAACAACAGATTCTCTTCAACAGTAGTTCTCTGTGATTTCTCTGTGAATTCAGTACCTGTAATTTTAGAATAACATTAGCAAAGTAAACTATGCTTCGGGCATGAATTTGGATTTTAACTCTGATTGGTGGATCGTTGAGTTGGCATAGGTCCATTGGATAATAGCCTGACCATTTATGGTGCAATAGGCTGTTGGCATGAATGGATGTGATAGGGTAGACTGGACAGGCAATCGTGGACGTGGCGCAATGCCATTCACAATGGTCTCTTGAACAGTTAAATGCCCGAAGGTTTTTTAAACCATGGAAACTGCTTTTCGGATGGGGGTAATGGTGGTGAGCTATATTGAAGGGGGGGAGGGGTGTGAATAACTCTGAGGGAGACACGTTGCAGGTTCGACGATATCGGATACTTCCCATTTCGGACCCTCCCCCTCCCCCCTCGTTGTTAAAGTTCAGACGCTGAGGGGGGCCGAAATTCCTTGAGGACCGTCAAATGTTGAGTGATGTGCGGGGATGACAGAGAGATGGGGGTTAATTAACACGAATGGGACGTGCAATGTGATGGTGGGGTCAAGAAATAGTGGATGTCGAGGTAGCGTAGAACTTTAGGATAAAATGAAAATGTGAATGTTTGGGGGTTAGGAATAAATGGAATAACATTATTTTTGGGACTTTGGATATAATTAAAATATAAATTATGCCCAAATAATTTTGGAATATAACTCAGTCGCTAATATTTAAAACATAACCCATTTTCCAACCTTTTGAGTGAAAACACCCTCTATTTTGATTTTCTTCTTCCACCATAGGAAAAAAGAAATTTTGATGTTGTACCTTGTAGAATAAACTTCACATTTTCCTTCCATTCTTCCTCCTCAACATATCTACCTATCCAAACTACTCTTCTAACATTTTTTCTTCTTTTTTCAGGGTGCATTTGGACTAGAAAACCCTTAAATCATTTTTCTTTTTAAAGCTCTAATGTAACACCTATCCTTATTTCAACCATTGACTCAATTTAAATTTTTGAGCCATTTTCATTCTCTACCTATATACTGATATGCCAAGATTAAGCAATTTGGTAGATCTTTATTTTATAGCCTATCAATAGAAATTGAAAATTTTTCAATCATGATTAAACTGTATGATTAAACAAACCCATCTAAAGAGTAGTGGCATTTAAATTTGCAACACTTTCAGTGTTATTTCTTTTTGGGTTTTTTTTAATTTACTTTTTCCTTTTTTCTCTATTTATTTTATGTATTTGTATACCCTCTTTTCCTTTTCTTTTTTCATATATTTTTTTTTGTTGGAAATCATCTAAATACTAAAAAAAAATTCAATATAAAATTTCAAAGAAGATAAAATATCCAATCACCTTGAGATCCTATGATTTATAGGATACTAACAGGTTCCAACCTATCTCGTACTTCGTGCCACTCCTGGCCTGCATGGGTGCACTTATGAAATGACTGGTTTAAATATGAAAAGATGGGAGTGTTGGGGTTCCCATGTTTTGGCAAGTTTGGCAATACCAAAAGATGAGACAAAATCAGAACCACTTTCAGACCTCAAGATCTAGACCTCCTGGGTCTCGAGAGGGATCTCTCTATGACAGGCAAGGGTATATGTCTTTGAAGCTCTTTTTTTAGGTTTTAGGCTAGTTATAGGCACGGGTTCGTTGTTTTTATTGTTCGTTTGGTTGCTGGGAAAAAGGAATGAAGGGTTCACCATGAGAAAAGACTTAATTAAGAGGGTTCAGAACAAGGGAGGAATGATTTCAGGGAACACTCAAGACCATTGGGCAATGGAGTCGAGAAAGGGTTTACTTGCTATTCAATATGTGGGCTTTCAATTGGGCTAGTCATCTAAAGCATTGGATCTTAAAGATGATAGTGTGGCATGAAATGGTAAGAAAGAAGGTGAAAGGCAAGGAAACCTCCGAGGTGACCATTCAGGAATTAGATCCAGGGACAGGACATGCGATTAGACACCTGTGACCCAACTCCTAAAGGGTAAACTCTTCAGAAAAATGGAACATTAAGGATTCGAATGCAAAGGTGAAGACCCGAGATCAAAGAGAGACTTTGAACTCTCAATGCTTCGGCATCTAGCTTAAGGGATCTTAGAGAGGTTCAAATGATCGAGAAGGATCCTAGTAAGCCAGAAACAACATTCTAAACTCCCGGTAACCCAATTCTTTCAATTAAAACCAAAAAAGAACGTCTGAGGACAGATTCATTAATTCATACATTAGCTAGCAGTAAATTATAGCCACTACACTGGTTAAATTAACTTTAATCAACACTCAAATAACACATACATCAGAAAACATCGAAGGTAGGGAGAGCAGAAACATAGGGTACCATGCGAGGGTAAATCCTATGCCATATTTCTGGTGCGTACCAGAAGAAATGAAATATGATGAGTCACAAAGAGAAATAAAAATAGAGATAGAAAAAACATCACCGATGCTTTAAATCAGGATCCAAAGAAATGTGCTTGTCATATTAAAGAGCAACACCAGTCATGTAAAACATTGCCAACAGCTTGATATTCAGTCTAAAAAAATCTTCCTTAGCCCATCTCACAACTTTACACCGAGAACTATATCTCAAGAGAAAAAGCTTACAATTCACAGATATCCAATCAACAACCCTTACAATGAGTTTCTTTATGAGCTTTATAGTTGAAAGAGAGCCATAGGAGGTAGATGAAACATTAAATGAAACATTAAAATAGAGGATATGAAGAGGGTCAAGGCCCATTCTGTTTTAATAACTGAGCATTAATCTTCAGTACTCTTTGGATGAAAGAGTGGTCTTCGACAGGCTGCAATTTACTTCAGGTATGTTCTTGATGTGATTTCACTGCAGTACTGGTATAACCTTGGTGAATAAAAAAAAGGAAGATAAATGACTATGAGGCCTGCCATATTGTGTAAAAAATGTTCTGGTAGCATTAGGACTGCTGTCAGGGGAGATATTCTCGGAGACACAATGTAGAATAAGGACAGTATGGGTACTGTGTCCTTTCTCAGGAGAAAACTTCTGCCGATGTGAAACACTGTCAATATTGTTTTCTATGATATAGGCCTCTTTAGGCCTACTATGATGATCATGAGGTCTTAAATTTGGTACAACTTCCTTTTAAACAATGAATCAGAGCTAAAAATTTTCCATTACGGGCCTTAAACTCTCTGATTACCCACTGATACTCTTTGTCGCTTCATCACTGTCTCTTTCTGTGAAATTTGGAACTCTAATGGTGCCAGGGGGACTCTACAGAGTTAAAATCTGTTCTTTAATGAAAATCACGTTCTAACACCTTCCCAGGCTCTTCTGTAATATTAGGCTCTGAAATTAGCCTTCTCTGCGCTCTGTGCTACTATAACAGTGACTGTGAGAAATGGTGGTGTTCACCGCCTGTACCCTGCAAAAACACGCAAATACGTTAAGAAATCCATACATGGGGGAGGATGGCTATGGTGGAATGTTGTGACGATGGCAGCGCAGTAGAAGCGAATGCTATGGATGCAATGGAAAGTGGTGGGAACATGCCGTGAAACAGTGAAAATCAAACTGATGAAAGTCGGGCGAAACGAAAAACTTTAATGTAAAACATTAAAAATTAAATGCTTGGCAGGATTGTATGATGTTTTAATGTAAAACCCAAGGTTTGGGCCTTTGAATTAATCGCACAGAAAATGCATGGAAAACATATGAAATGGGTGGATATGGTGGGACCCGGTTGTGGGCGGAGGGCGATTCAATACAGACCGTAAGATCTCATGAGGAGATCGACGGCTGCGATCGGATCGGAACAGCCAAAACGGGAACATGTGGTGAAATGAGGGCGAATCCTAGAAATTGGTTCTTGTGGATTCAACGACCAGGATCGCGTCGGAGGATTGCAATCGGGAAGGACGGAGGATGGCCGGGTCTAAAATTTGCGATTGTGATCAGAGCGAGGAAACGAGGACCGTCAGATTAAAAGGTGAATCGACGGTGGAGAAGGTCATTGGAGGATTACAATAGGTGTGATTGGGGTGTGATGGAATAGGCACGGGCCGTCAGATCTATTCAAATCAATAGCGGGAACTATTTCAAAGCCGAAAAACCCTATATACTATCTCATCGGAAGTTTTTTTTTACAAAGAAAATAGGCATGTCCTGCTCCGACTCTCCGATGCGATTAGTGCTTTGTGGGCTAGCGCTTGGTTTTAGCGCCTGGGCTTACAACGAGGAAGTGGTTAGGGGCTAGCTAAAAGGGGCTTGGCCTTTCATAGATGAATGTGGGTCTTAGGCCTAAAAGTGATGTTTTTAAGGCTCAAAGAGGCTTTCGGTAAGGGAAAAAGGGATTTAGAAACCAATCAAAGGGATTTCACTTGGTTTTAAAAGGAAGAATTTGATGGTTTGGGAAACTTAGGAGGGATTTTTTTTGGGTTAAAGGGGAAATTTTGCAAAAATAAAAAGGCCAAGATGGGGTGCTTTGCAGAGATACAAGGGAAGATGAAGGCTCTTTTAAGCACGATTTTTCACAGACAATGAGGCTTTGGATGGGAACAGCAGTGAGGATCCTTTTAAGGGAAATGAACACACAGAGGCTTCAAGGATGATATATTTTCCGGGTAAATGTATCTCTTGAAGTCTCATAAAACAATTTAGCTACCTATTTGCTTGAAAAAAATTTCATAGGTGGCTAACAGTGGCTCCACGTGGGGATGGCTTCTTCTTGAAGGAGTCAAGAATTCAGAGAATAGACCTTTGGAGTAGACCAAATGCCTGATCCTTAAACCATATTTCTTCTTTGATTCAGCAGTACAAACATGATGGAGTCAATCAGCAAAAAACTTTCCTCAAATAATCTACCTACCCAAACTACAATCCTAACATTTTTTCTTCAAGGTGCGTTTGAATTTGTAGACCCTCTTCATCATTTTTATTGAAAGCAGAAAAAAAACTAATATAATTCTACCCTTATTCCTTCATGAGGCAAAATTAGACTGTTGGCCTCATATGTTTCTCTACCTAAATCTAATATCTGCTAGGATTAAACTGTCTAGTAGATTTCTTCTCTACATTCTACAACAGAAATTTAAAAACAATCCAACTAGGATCAGACAGTCTAGTTGGATGTGGATCCGAGGCATAAAGACGGCCGCACATGGACTAAATTGCGGAAAATTGACAACAAAAATCTTGAAATCTTGAGATCCTACGATATTAGAGTATCCTTCTTTTTCGTGACTCAAGTTTTGAGCTTCCTAGAGTCATTATTCTCTTCTTTGTTTCAGCTCTGGTTTTGGGCTTGCTAGAGCTAATTCTTCTTTCTCCCTTGCTGATCCAGGTTTTGAGAAGATTAGGACCAACTTTCCCTACTTCCCTTTGGCTCACGTTTTGATCATGTTTGAGCCATCCTTCTTGGAACTTCAGAAGTTCATGTTTTGGGCATGTCTGAACCTTTTTCTTTCTCTGTTTTTTGGAACATTTTTTATCTTTTCCTGGAAAGTAAAGACTGCAATGGTATTTACAAATGGAAATGAAAACTGTAAATTAGAAATTAGTAGTAGTAATGCTTGAGCATCCTGTCATTGACAGGACCCCCAAATAGATCTGTACCATCTAGCTCTTGCAGAAAAAAGGCATTGGGACCAATAGTGGACTGAATTATGTATGGACCCTGCCACAAACTGTCGAATTTGCCATGCTTTCCTTTGTCTTCTCTCCTGGAGTCCCATTTCAGAACTTTGTCTCAAATTTTGAAGTTCGAGGCCTTTTTTCTCTGTTCAAATAACTTCTTAATATTTTCCTGGACCTTCAGAGCTCTGTCATAGACCTCTTCTCTTATTTGTTGGAGATGAATTTTCTAATTTATCCTCCTCACCATACTATCCTCTTTTGTCTAGATCTCTTGGACTAGTTTAATCATTGGTATCCCAAGGCTGGTTGGAAATACTGCCTCTGTCCCGTACACAAGCTGATAGGGTGACGTGCCAATGGTTTTCTTTGTTGTAATTTTGTCAGCCCACAAAGCATGCACTAATTTGTTATGCCATGACTTTTTGTTCTCTTCCATCAGCTTTTTGATAATGGTCACCAAGCTCTTGTTTGATGATTCAGCTAACTCGTTACCCTATGGATAATAAGCAGTTGAATGACCACGTGCTATTTGATACCTGTGACAAAAATCAATCATTTTCTTGGATCCAAAAGCAACAGCGTTATTAGTGATTGTTTTTCTTGGGCAGCCAAACCTAGAGAGCATGTGGTCTTCTAGGAACTTAATGATGACAAGATCTGTGGCATTCCTAGAAGGTATGGCCTCAATCCACTTTGTGAAATAGTCTGTGGCTATAAGGATCCACTTGTGTTGTGCAGATGAAGCGGGGTGTATTTCCCCTATGAAGTCTAGGCCCCATTGCAAAAGGGGTCCCTCAACAGTAATGGGTTGTAAGGGAAAAGGGAGGAGTTTTCTCTTACCTTCAAAAATTTGGCATTTATGGCAGGAAATTATCATTTTGTGTATGTCATTGAAAGGAGTAGGCCAGTAATATTTAGCTCTGAGTATTTTTTTAGCAGTGGCTTTCGAGTTTAAGTGACCTCCACACTCTCCTGCATGGAATTCCTATTTAATTCTCTCTGCTTCAGTTTCAGGCAAACATTTAAGCAATAGACCATTTGCATTTTTCCAGTATAAACATTCATTCAATATGCAATAGTTTCTAGCATTTAGCTTCAGGAATATGGCCTTATTCTTCGATAGATCAGGAGGGGCACTGAGGTTCGTGAGGACATGCAAGATATCGGAATACCATGGAGAGTTTTGAAATTTTTCCTCAATAGTTGGATTAGGCAATCCTTCCTGTCCATCCAGGGCATCTTCCATGTTAATGTCAAGGGCTTGTAAATTTGATTCAGCCATTAGTTGAGCTAAGCCCTGACCTTTGATCAATTTCATGGGTTTTATTTCCAGGTCATATTCTAAAACCATAGCGACCCATTTGCCCCTCTTTCCGTCTGGATCTTGGGACAAGATGTCTTTAACCAATATGTTAGGCACTTAGGCTATGGTGTGAGAATGCAGTATGTACACCCTAAAATCCTTCAAGGCCTTTACCAAGGCATAGGCCTGTTTTTCCATTATGTTATATTTTAAGGGTGCATCCCTCAGAGCCTTGCTGAAGAAAGCTATAGGTGCTCCATTCCCTCTGGATTTTTCTGCAGCAGAACTGCAACTAATGTATGCTTGGAGGCAAATGAAAATATCAAGAAATATTTTGATAAATCTGGGCTGATTAGGATGGGAGCCTGGGTGAGTGCAAGTTTAACTGATTCAAAATATTTTTTAGCCTCTACAATCCACTTAACTCCTACACATTTCTTTAGCATGTTAGTCATATTCCTGAGGTGTTCAGCTAGATTTGGAATAAACCTCCTTAGGAAGTTAATTTTCCCAATAAAGGACTGTAAGTCTTTAATGTTTCTCGAGTGTGTGATCTTAAGTATTCCCTCAACCCTCTATGGGTCTATCTTAATTCCCTTCTTAGATATAATGTGGCCAAAAATATTACCCTCTTGCAGCCCGAATACAGTCTTTTTGGGATTTAATGACGGATCGAACCTTCTACATTTTTAAAAAAATCTTCTCAGGTGTTTTAGGTGCTCTTCATTAGTCTTGGAATAGACTGTTATGTCGTCCAGATAGATGACAATGAAGTTCCCTATTTCATCCGAAAAAACTATCTCCATTGCTCGTTGGAAGGTTGCACCAGCGTTCATCAATCCAAAGGGAATTTTTACGTACATAAAAGTGTCCCATGGAGTGGTGAAAGCAGTCTTAAGTTGGTCTTCTAGGAGTACTAAAACTTGGTTGTAACCTGAAAAACCATCTAACAGGGAGATCCTTTTTGAGCCTACTACCCTCTGAAGAATGTGTTCCATCTTTGGCAAAGGGTAATTGTCCTTAAGTGAGGCTCTGTTAAGGTTCCTGAAATCAATTCACAGTCTGATCTCACTTGTATTATTTCTCACAGCTACTAGGTTCCAAGCCCAGTCGGAGAACCTCACAGGCACTATTATTCCTGCCTCATCCATCTTTTTTATTTCCATTTCCACTACAGGCAATTTTTTTGGGTTAATTATGCGAAGTTTCTGTCTGAAGAGTTTCTAGTTATCTTTCAAAGGTATTTTGTGCTGTATAATGTTTGTGTCGTAGGCTTTTAAGTCCTCGTAACTCTAGGCAAACACATCAATGAATTCTTTAAATAACTCAGTGTATTTCTTTTTCATGTCTGCGGGAAAGGACCTAGCCAATTGTATCATCTTAGGCTTGTCTTTATTGCCTATATTTCATTCCTCAACGTTAGAGTTTGAGTGTTCTATGGTGGGTTCTTTTGCTACATCATCGAAATCGAAAAGATCTTCTAAAGGTGCCAGACCTCGGGGTATGTTTTTATCTTTTGCCTGCAACACCTCTATTTCCTCTTTATCTGCATTCCTATATTATTCTGTTGTATTTCCTATCTATTCAGTTAAAGTGTTTATTTCAATGTTACGGGGTGATTTTTCCTCGTCAGGAGGTTCCTAACTCAGGAAGCTATCCTCAGATTTAGAGTCTGAATCATAAAATTCAAACTCATTCCTGCCTATCAGGAAATCCTCAATCTGCTTATCGCCCTCAAAGACCTGCCAATATTTCTCGTTGTTAGGTACCACAGGTCTATACTTTGTCTAAATGATGATCTGTTTGTCACTGGGAGGCTTATGATATGAACTAGCTATGCAGGCTAATCCATTTACAATTACGTTCTGACTCCTAGGAACAAACACCAGTTCATATTCCACAAAATTTTTCAATAGATCCATGGCATTGTTCCTGTACGCTCTCAACCTAGGGTGTTTCGCTACGTATTCTCCATTCACTTGTTTTATGATTAACACAGAGTCTCCATGCACAGCGATCTTACGGGCTCCTAGTTTCTTCAGTAAATTCAGGCCTAGGATAAGAGCCTTGTACTTTGCAATATTGTTTGTACACTTGAAGTTTAGACTAAAGGCATGAATCTCGGCATAGTCACTCTTAGTGTTATGTAACCACACTCCCACCTCTGCAGTTTTTTTAGTACAAAACCCATCAAAGTTCACTTCCCATAAGGGTTCATTTTCAAGTTTATCATCGGTTTCTTTCCTAGCGTTGGTTTCATTGTTATGTTGCAGTGGGGGGCCTATGTTATGGTGTGGAGGGTTTCATTCTTCGTGTGGTTTATGAGCTTCAGTGAGGTGACTAGCTAGTTGTTTGCGTTCTACTTCTGGTTCACTCTAAGTTTCATATTCGGTGCACTATCCAGAGGATTCTTCCTCATTTTCTTCCAAGTCCAGAGTGGCCATTATGCCAAAATCCATGGGCATTGTCTCCTGGTTTGTGTCTCTGTTTTCTAATTCTAGCTCCTTTAAGGACTCATCGTTATAGAGGATAAAGGAGTCTAGATCTGTGTGGATAGAGTACATGGGTGACTTTTCAGGATTTTCAGGGTTGCTGACCAAGAATTTCATTTGTGCCTCTCTATATAGTCTCCTAAACTGGCTAAAGACAGGGATTGTGGCATATGCCCCATCCATCTGCATTGTACCCTGCAGCTTGGCTCCCCATGACCTTGATAATAGCATGCCATACTTGGGTGGCACATCTGCCACTACTACATCCATGACCATACATTTTGCTGGAATTTGGATCAAATTCACACACAAATCTTTTATCAGGCCGAGACATTTTACTCTGCTAGAGTCGAATGAATATAAATATTTATAGGGATAGGTTATCTCTAGGCCTAACCTCTCCATAACCACCTTAGGCATTAGGTTGTGTGAAGCCCCAGATTCATGCATTGCGTTGTGAAGGATCTTTTCATGGATATTGAGACTGATATAAAAAGGAGGTACTACCCCTTCCTGGAACTTCCCTTCTATCCTTGGACAAAACAGAAGGGTCGGTTGATCATCACTTAGATTGACAGTATCACTATTTTCACTTAGATTCAATGCTTTCAAAATTTGGCCTTTATACACATCTTGAGTGGCCAGCTCAGAGAGTGGGACAGAGATTTTAATTTTCACAATCTCACTTTCCAAATTGAAGGTGGACTGACTCTTCGCGACACTCAACCCTGTTTTGTTAGCCGCTGCTTTAGTGGCATACTCAGTGTGCTTATTCTCTCTATGTACAGTGTTAGGAACTGTTTTATTAGGAGCGCTAACTGTAGTGCTAGTTCTGCTAGTCAGTTGACTTTGTTTATCGGTGTTTGGGTTGTCTTTCTCTTTATCCTTCCCAGAACTCTTAGCTACTGATTTATTACTTTCAAAAGTTGCCTTAGAAGTTTTCTCAGGCCTTTTCTTAATGGTAATCTTGAAAGATTTTGGTTTGGAATTGTCTAAGCTCTTTTTTCTTCTGAGTTCATACTGTTCTTTGACCTGCATGATGGAGTTTTCAAACCCTAGCCTGTAATCCTCAAATTCTAATCTTTCCTCATCCCAATATGAGGGTGAGGACTGATCTTCTCCTGTGGAATAGTTGTGGATTGAGTTTTCTATTTCAAACATATTAATCATGGTTCCCTCAGACTCTTCTATGATTCCCTCATCTTCATCAAGAAATTTCTCCTGAAATGGGGGAATAACTTGCTAATCCGAGTCTCTTTGTCTGTTGGGAGTGGCATTGTTTCTCCTAAAGCTCTAGTTCTAGTTATTATTTTGGTTTCTGTTCTTATTATTGACTGAGACAACCATTCTTTCCATCATTTGCTGTAGCTTTTCCATGTTTTTGGCTAGATGTTCATACTTGGGATTAGATTTGGAAGCTACAGCGTCATCCCTATATGTTACCCTCTTCTCAGCTCTCATTCTGGCTTTCTTCTCAATCAGGTTAGCCTCTACACTCACTGCCCCTTTTTGCATGTCTTCCAGTGTGTTGTAATCTCTCTCCCTAAGCTGGTAGGCCATGTCAGCATCAAAGCCTTCAGGGTACTTGATTAAAGCCATACCTTGGGGAGGTTTCATATGCGGGGGAAGAGCATTATAAAAGCTGTTAAACCTTGTAGAATAGTTATGGACACTCTCTCCTACATTCCTTTTAAGGTTATTGTATTCCGCTAAGGTTTGGAGAGGGTTTGCCTTCACTTCCTATTTGTTTATGAAGGTTTGATATAGATTGGGAAGGTCTTGGATACTATTAGGAGGTAGGACTTTAAACCATTTCTTCACATCACCTCCTAAACTTTGGGAAAATATTCTCATTTTGATTGTCTCATCATCTATCTCCATGTAGTCAAAGGAATCCTCCATCCTATCTACATGGTGCTGAGCTGTGGTAGACTATTTTGCAGTGAAGTGTGGGATATTTGATTGATAATTGTTGGGTAAAGGCACTAGAGGCTGAGGTATCACCAGAGGTGCATACTAGGCTGCCATAATAATGTTTTGATGGGGTAAAGGGTTTTCTTGTGCAGCAAGTATGTGGATGACAGGGACACTAGGTCCAGCAGAAGTTTGCCGAGCGGATTTAGGGTGACAAAGCCCCAAGTTATGAATGAAATGAATATCCGGGGGAGTATATGGAGGGGTCTATATATCCCTAACGTTTTGACCACCATGGGATGGTGAACAAGGAAGCTCAAGGTCTGGCTAGTCTATAGCATCGAATGACCTAGTTCTAGGTAATCTGCTTGGAGAGTCTAGGTCAAATCGAGGGTCTGATAGAGCTGTAAAGTCTTCTGGTGCAAAGTTATCTCTATGGATGTGTTTGGAAATAGTTGGCCTTCTAGGTGCAAGAGATTTCCTAAGAATTCTCTCGGGGTTGCCAACTATTTTAGGTGGGTTTGGGTTAGGATAAGCTCTGGTATGAATGGTCCTTGAAGCCAGTATGTTGTCTTTAATCAAAGAAGCTTAATCCTACTAGTTAATTCTATTATGGCTGATGTTGTTATGGACTCTGGTCTCCCAGTGGAGTCTTATGTGAACTAAGATAAACAGCAGGCTTACTGATCACCAGTGGAGTCTTTAATCATTGAGGAACTATGGAGTCGCCAGGTGGAAGGTTTAGAATGCTTCAAGAGGGTATACTGTCCACCACAGTGGTTAATGCCAAACTAAGGCTACTATGGTCTTCTTTGAGTCTTTGAAGTGTTTAAGGTGTGTTTTACTCAAAGTTCCCTAGTGGAGTCACCATTATGTTGGGGATGACAAATGGGACACTGAACAATGTTAGCGATTATGGGCTCTCAGATTTTTCCCCGGCGGAGCCGCCATTATGTTGGGGTTCCCATGTTTTGGAAAGTTTGGAAATACCAAAAGATGAGAAAACATCATAACCACTTTCATACCTTAGGATCTAGCCCTCCTAGGTCCCGAGAGGGATCTATCTATGACAGGAAAGGGTATATGTCTTTGAAGCTCCGTTTTTAGGTTTTAGGCTAGTTATAGGCACGGGTTCGTTGTTTTTATTGTTCGTTTGGTTGTTGGGAAACAAGAATGAAGGGTTTGCTATGAGAAAAGACTGAATAAAGAGGGTTCAGAACAAGGGAGGAATGATTTTAGGTAACACTTAAGACCAATGGGAAATGGAGTCTAGAAAGGGTTTACTTGCTATTCAATATGCGGGCTTTTAGTTGGGTTAGTCATCTAAAGTATTGGATATTAAAGGTGATAGTGTGGCATGAAATGGTAAGAAAGAAGGTGAAAGGAAAGGAAAACTCCAAGGTGACCATTCAGGAATTAGATCCAGGGACAGGACATGCCATTAGACACCTCTGACCCAACTCTTAAAGGGTAAACTCTTCAGACAAAGGGAACATTAAGGATTCGACCGCAAAGGTGAAGACCTGAGATCAGAGAGAGACTTTGAACTCTCAATGCTTCGGCATCCAGCTTAAGGGATCTTAGAGAGGTTCAATTGATCGGGAAGGATCCTAGTAAGCCAGAAACAACGTTCTAAACTCCCGGTAACCCAATTATTTCAATTAAAACCCAAAAATAACGTCTGAGGATGGATTCATTAATTCATACATCAGCTAGAAATAAATTATAGCCACTACACTGGTTAAATTAACTTAAATCAACACTCAGATAACACATACAATAGAAAACATCGAAGGTAGGGAGAGAAGAAACATAGGGTACCATGCGAGGGTAAATCCTATGCCAGATTTCTAATGCGTACCAGAAGAAAAGAAATATGATGAGTCACAAAGAGAAATAAAAATAGAGATAGAAAAAACATCATCGCCGCTTTAAATCAGGATCCAAAGAAATGTGCTTGTCATATTAAAGAGCAACACCAATCATGTAAAACATTTCCAACAGCTTGATATTCAGTCTGAAAACATCTTCCTTAGCCTGTCTCACAACTTTACACCAATTCACAGATATCCAATCAACAACCCTTACAATGAGTTTCTTTATGAGCTTTATAGCTGAAAGAGAGGCAGAGGAGGTAGATGAAACATTAAATGAAACATTAAAATAGAGGAGATGAAGAGGGTCGAGGCCCATTTTGTTTTAACAGCTGAGCATTAATCTTTAGTACTCTTTGGATGAAGGAGTGGTCTTCGACAGGCTGCAATTTACTTCAGGTATGTTCTTGATGTGATTTCGCTGCAATACTAGTAGTACCCTGGTGAATAAACAAAAGGCAGATAAATGACTATGAGGCCTGCCATACTGTGTAACAAATGTTCTGGTAGCATTAGGACTGCTGTCAGGGGAGATCTTCTCAGAGACATAATGTAGAATAAGGATAGTATGGGTACTGTGTCCTTTCTCAGGAGAAAAATTCTGCCGATGTGAAACACTGTCAATATTGTTTTCTGTGCTAGAGGCCTCTTTAGGCCTACTGTGGTGATCATGAGGTCTTCAATTTGGTACAACTACCTTTTAAAAAATGAATCAGAGCTAAAAATTTTCCATTACATATTAAACTCTCTGAATACCCACTGATACTCTTTGTCGCTTCATCACTGTCTCTTTTTGTGAAATTTGGAACTCTAATGGTGCTGGGGGGACTCTACAGATTTAAACTCTGTCCTTTAATGAAAATCACGTTCTAGCACCTTCCCAGGCTCTTCCGCAATATTAGGCTCTGAAATTAGCCTTCTCTGCTCTCTGTGCCACTATAACAGTGACTGTGAGCAATGGCAGTGTTCATCGCCTGTACCCTACAAAAACATGCAAATACGTTAAGAAATCCATACATGGGGGAGGATGGCTATGGTGGAATGTTGTGAAGATGGCAGCACAACATAAGTGAATGCTATGGATGCAATGGAAAGCGGTGGGAACATGCCGTGAAACAGTAAAAATCGAACTGATGAAAGTCGGGCGAAATGAAAAACTTTAATGTAAAACATTATAAATTAAATGCTTGGTAGGATGGCATGATGCTTTAATGTAAAACCCAAGGTTTGGGCCTTTGAACGAATCACATGGAAAATTCATGGAAAACATATGAAATCGGAGGATATGGTGGGACCCAGTTGTGGGCGGAGGGCGATTCAATACAGACCGTGAGATCTCATGAGGAGATCGACGACTGTGATCAGATTGGAAGAGCCAAAACGGGAACACATGGCAGAATGAGGGCGAATCCTGGCCATTGGTTCTTTTGGATTCAATGGCCAGGATCGCGTTGGAGGATCGCAATCGGGAAGGATGGAGGATGGCAGGGTCTAAACTTTGCGATTATGATCGGAGCGAGGAAACGAGGACCGTCAGATTAAAAGGTGAATCGACGGCGGAGAAGGTCATCGAAGGATTACAATGGGTGTGATCGGGGCGTGATGGAATAGGCGCAGGCCGTCAGATCTATTCAGATCAACGGCAGGAACTATTTCGAAACCGACAGACCCTATATACTATCGCATCGGAAGTTTTGTTTTACAAAGAAAATAGGCATGTCCCGCTCCGACTCTCCGATGCCATTAGCGCTTTGCGGGCTAGCGCTTGGTTTTAGCGCCCGGGCTTACGACGGGGAAGTGGTTAGGGGCTGGCTGAAAGGGGCTTGGCCTATCATAGATGAACATGGGTCTTAGGCCTAAAATGATGTTTCTAAGGCTCAAAGAGGCTTTCGGTAAGGGAAAAAGGGATTTAGAAACCAATCAAAGGGATTTCACTTGGTTTTAAAAGGAAGAATTTGGGAAACTTAGGATGAAATGTTTTGGGGTTAAATGGGAAATTTTGAAAAAATAAAAAGGCCAAGATGGGGTGCTTTGCAGAGATATAAGGGCAGATGAAGGCTCTTTTAAGCATGAGTTTTCACAGACAATGAGGCTTTGGATGGGAACAATAGTGAGGATCCTTTCAAAGGAAATGAACACACAGAGGCTTCAAGGATGAGATATTTTCCTGGGAAATGTATCTATTGAAGTCTCATAAAAAAATTTAGCCACTTGTTTGCTTGACAAAAATTTCATAGGTGGCTAACAGGGAGGACTTAACCAAGTCCTCCATTGGCGAATTGGTTTGAGATCTAAATTGGAGGGAGGGGGTCGGGTGGTCAAACCCCGCTGCCTCCTTTATAAGTCGGAATTTTGTTTTAATAAGTGCACATTTTCTTTTTTTAAACACCATCATATATTTTTTTAATATAAAATATGTGTAGTTGGGGGGATGGGCCCACATTGGGCGGCCCACCCCCATAAATTTTGCCAACCTTTGTATATTATGGCATGAGGGAAGGGTTGGCAGTGGGGTTAACAACCCCCGCCACCCATATTCTATATATGGTGATCTGTAAGGTGTGGGGGTGGTGGGTTCATGGTCGTTGACCCCTATTTTTATAATATTTATTTGTTTTGACCATTGGGTAGGGCATGGGTCATGGCCCGCCCTGCCCTTTTTTTAATATATATTTTTTTATCTTTAAAAACAAACCATCGATTTTCAAATCTCCTAGATTTTGACCAAAGGAGTGATACTAAACGTCCCACAATTTCACTCGGAATCTGACCGGAGTTGGTCGGAATTTAGTGGCCGGGTTTCAACAAATGTTTTGCCTCCTTAAGCTGCCACATCACCAAGTCAACCCTCAAATTTTGATTTCTCCTAACTCCATACAGACTCAGAATTGAGTCTCATCTATGCCATTAGAATAAAAAATATGAGATATTCAACTTGACACTAAGTTTTCCACATTCCTAACACTTTGATTTTTGAGCCTTTGTACTTAAGCCACTAGTACTTGGACCTGTTTGATCCACTTGGATCAACAAGGAGCTATTAAATATGCGCCACAATATAAATATGACCTATGGGGTCACAATAGTTCACTTTTCTTTCTGAGTTATTTATGTGCTTTGATCTCCTTTATTGCCACCACATTTTCTGTGTCTACATCTTGTTTGGATCTTGGTTTCGAGGATGTATTGCATCGAGTGGAGCTAGGTTACACTATTCCTGAAAAGATGACAACCACAGGACTGGGTGATGACCCTGCTATACCTTTAGTACCAATTATGGAAACACCTACGCCCTCTAAGACTAAGAAGGGGCAATCTTTTGAAACACACAAATATCCCCAAGAGAAGACCAAAAGGTTGCGCCCTTCAGTGGGGGACAAAATGAAAAGACCTATGTCCGAGGTCCCATAAACCATTGAAGAAGAAGATGAGGATGTGGTGAAACTGGACCCATTCTCACAACTGCCAACCTATAATGCATCATGCAAACCATCTATCAAAGTACCTAAGGACCTGGAAAAGGTGTGCACAGGTATTCAAATCCCCCTAATCCTTAATAATGTCCCAATGGAAGGCGACATGTTCACAAAGTTTCTGCAGCTAATATTTTATGATTGGGACATCGTCAATGTCGAGAAGTTCCCATAGCTTGCACCGAAGCTATTCTTGGACCAGATTACCTATGAAGGAGGCATTGTGTGCCTTGAGCCTAAGATATGGGTCCTATGTCTGCACAAGGAAGGCCTACTCAATTTGTACAGATCCCTTATTTTAGGGGAAACCCCGTAAATGATATTTGTTTCAGAAAATTGTTTTTTTAGTCCATGATGACACGCTCTGGTTGGGAGAGCGCATCCATATTGACGTTGAATTAATCCAAAGAATCATGGGTCTTCCAGCTAAGGGAGCCGACCCTATTGTTGACTTTGGTGGTAAGGCATAGGAGAAGGAAATTGTTGATAAAATTAAGAAGAAATATAATGTCACCAGGAAGAGCCGGGGATTTGTGGTGGATGAAATAAATGACCCCGCAATGCAATTCGGTACAATCATCATGGTTTAACATCAGTGACAACTCAATGTCGAGTAAAAAATAATTATACATATCTTTAATTTTGAGTACACTAATAAAATGTTTTAATCATAAGAAATTATTTATTTTTAATTTCTTTATATGTAATACACATTATTTACATTTAAATATTTTATTCAATAGGGGCATTGGATTATGTTATTATGTTCAAATTCATCCACATTAAAATGTTTTGTTGCTATTAATGTTTTTAAAATCAATTATGCATCCTTTCATTTTAAAATGTTTTAACCATACTATATATATAGTTGATATTGAAATATTTTACTCAACATTCCCTTTGACTTACTTTACTTATGGCCACCTTGTCCATATCAAAATTTAATTTTGTTATTAATATATTTTAAAATAAAAGTATTGTTTTCCAAGGAAATTCAAAAACATCTCTCTCTCTCTCTCTCTCTATAGAGAAAGAGAGATGTAAAATCCATATTAAACATCAAACATTGAAGAAATTATACATCTTCCTCATGCCATAAATTGGAAAGCACCTATCAATGGAATAAATAATCTCCCTCTCTCTCTCTCTCTCACACACGTTTATATATATATATATATATATATATATATATATATATATATATATATATATATATATCTTAAGGTAATAAATTACAAATCTATGTCATTCTCTCTCTTTTTCTTAATTTTCAAAGTGGATATTGAAATATTTTATTTATTGTAAACATTCAAATAATTTTGTTTTACTTTCTCTTTATATATCAATTGTTATTAATAATTTTACATGCAATGTATCAACTTGTATTAAAAAAAAAATAAATTACACGTCTCTCTCTCTCTCTCTCTCTCTCTCTCTCTCTCTCTCTCTCTATATATATATATATATATATATATATATATATATATATATATATATATAGATATATATATATATATATATATATATATATATATATATAGATATATATATATATATATATATATATATATATATATATATTATTTAAGCTAGACATTGAAATATTTTATTTATGGTTAAAGTAATATTTATATTTTTTTCACAAGAAATTAGGGTAGGTCCACCCGAAGGGACCACACCCCCCATCCAAACTAATCCAAGCCTAACCCTGAGGGCATCGACGAGAATTTAACCTGCTGGTGCTGGAATCAACACTTGGACTGCAGCAAGCACCTGAACAGCCACATCTTAAACTATAAAGAAATTTAATAATATTTTTTGTGAGATTGGTGGGTGGTACAAAATTTGATTCACTGAAAAAACATTTTAGTCAAATTCACAGTTCTACTAATGAGGATATTGTAGCTCGATGTGGTAGCAAGGTGCAATTTTGTAGTCTATGAGGAGAGGAAATTGTAAGATGAGAGAAGAATCCGTAGGACTCTAAAACAGAAATCTACTGATTTAGTAGAAATTCACAAAATTAGGAGTTTGACAATATTCCATTAAGAGAAAGATATTTCTAGTCTAACAAGATTCTCATTGAAATATCATGAAGATTAACTATCATGAGTGATGCTCTTCCATTGTTATAATATATATTTTATCAGGAATTCTCACTGTGTGAGACTAACAAAAAACGATAAAACACATAACAAAATTAAGAGACTAACAAAAACACATAACAATATGATGATTTGCAAACTGGAACTAGAAGAAAGGAGATATGGAAACACAAGTAAAGTAGACAATACACACAGCAAATTGGTAATAAGTCCTTAGTAGTATTATTCCATTTCATTCAAAAAAAGGATTACAATTCATATAAGTCAAAATTCTATAACCACCAACCAACCCTTTTTGCATAGCAGCTAATCACATATACACAAAAATAATAAATTGTCATCTTCACAAAAGGAGTAAACATGTTCCCAAAAGTTATTATGATCTCGTGCAAGAGATGAGGCTTATCCTAAAACTTTCATACAAAATGCTATGACACAATGGAAATAACAGCATCAAGGCTAAAAATTCAAAGTGGTTTGTATGATGTGGCAGTTTATGGGAAGACTCCTCTTCCGTTCTAGTGCAACCAACTCCATAAAAAGTGTAAACAATAGTGAAAATGGAGTGTGGTTGTTCCTTGAATTCTACCTGGTGCCTTGTAGAAATGTGCTGGTTCTAAGAGACATGGTAGAAAACTGTTTCATAGAAATGCTGTCGATGTTTTTCTCTTCCTTTCCTTCTTTGGTGGAAAACCCTTTGTAATGGCGAAAAACCCGAAACTTTTTGGATAGAATGGAAGAGGTTCATTTTATGAGAAATTACAAAGAAAGCCTTTGAAAAAATTTTAATTGATAGGGTAGACATGGAGCAGAATGAATGATAAGCGAGAGGAGAAAAAATTTTAGTTTTGAGAAACCAGCTCCAAAAATAGAAGACAAGAGATATCAATGCCTCAGAAATAAGCCACTTCGAGGGGGAAACCTCCAATACATCACATGAATGAAAAATTCTTCGATGATACAAATGACAAAACCTCCTTTCTATATATAGGATTCCATGGGGCCACAATGTAATCCTAGCTGACCTAACAATAATAATGTAAGGGCATAATAATAAAAATATGGGGGTTAAAGGTGTGCAACAATAACAATAAGGGGGGCTACACTAACATAATAAGGGACTACACTATTAATATAGGGACTTAACATGCCCCTCTCCTTCAAACAAGTGTTGTCCTCAAAGCTTGATTATTTCTTGATGCTTCTGTATAAAATTATCATCCTCCCATGTGGAATATTCTACAGGAAATTTCTTCCACTTTCTGAGATACTCTGAAATTGATCGTACTTGTTGATTTCTTGTTTCTTTGATTGCTTCAGAACTTATTTCGATGTGATGTTGATCTTCCTATTGTTTCATTATATTCTTCACCAAAGTTAGGTTATCCTTTGAGAGATGGAGAACTTGTTGTTGATGCTCGATGTGATATTCCACTAATTATCAACCATATTAGCTATTATTTGATCCTTCAAACCATCCAAATTAGCTTCCATGCTTTTCTTCAAAACATTTATTTCATTTTTTGTTGCTCTTCGCGAGAGCGAAATTTGGTGCATTTGCTCTTGTAATTTTGTTATGTCATGTTTCATTTCTTCATCTTCATGGGCCATAATAGAGCCTTGTGAAGGCTTAATGGGTGTTGAATTATTTTTAGGGGGAATTTTAGAACCCAATACTGATATCTATTCTACAATATGCCCTTGGAATCAATTCAAATTGATTCTTCAAACAAAAATTATGCAATTCGGAAAAAAATACACACATTTTTCTTGCTTTTGAGGAGCTCGATATTGAAATTGAATTATCTCTGTGACTCCCAATCCTCAATATCTGAATTTTGTCCCTAAGGTAGCACTCTGAATCCTATTTCAAATTCCATAAGTCTGACTTGATTTTGACTCTTCAAGAAAAAGTTATCTCCAATCTCCCACAATGACCTAATTATGGACTGGTTCAATAGAGTGAAATTGTACGACTTGACATGTGTGACTGTTTGCTCCTTCTGATCTAAAATTGATAGACAAGAAACTATAGTCCGTGTACTTCTAGCCATTATTTATATAATTCCAATCCGATACTTAGAGAGAGATTTATGAAGATCTTCCCACGTTCACCTCTTTGAGATGAAATTCAGGAGCCTGAAAAATAACTAACTTCCACAGATCATATCTCCGAAAATTTTGCGAATCAAGCTTTGAAATTTTGTGATGATATTTCTCGGTATTTTGGCTTCGGCTCTAAACATTTCATATTCTGAACCTTCGTAGAAAAAATTTATAGCAAAAATTCCACGATGACGGGTTTGGAGCAACGAAAACCCTAGAATCCAAAGCTCTAATACCAAATGTTGGGAAACCAACTCCAAAAATAGAAGAAAAGAGATATCAACGCCTTAGAAATAAGCCAATTCTAGGGGGAAACCTCCAATACATTACATGAATGAACAATTCTTCGATGATACAAATGACAAATCCCCATTTCTATATTTAGGAGTCCATGGGGCCACAATGTAATCCTAGTGGGGCCACAATGTAATCCTAGCCGACCTAACAATAATAATGTAACGGCACAATAATAAAAATATGGGGGTTATAGGGGTACAACAATAAAAATAAGGGGGGATACACTAACATAATAAGGGACTACACTATTAATATAGGGACTTAACATTTAGACATATATCACAATCAAAAATCGGGGTCGGAGTGTTTAAACTTAAGACACAAACGAGATAAAATGTGATTTTGTGATGGGGTGATGACGTGGCAATGAAGTGGGACCGATCGCAGATCGTGCATCGGAAGTTTATTATGAAACACGAGAGTTAAATGTTGGAACTGGCGAAGTGCGATGTGTGATGAGATGAAAGGTGGGGCCCAGACAATACCACATATCACACATCACAAGTTTTGATATGAGATACGAGAGTTAAACATTGAAACTGGAGAAGTACGATGTGCAATGTGAATGGAGGGACGTGTCATGAAAGATGGTGGGGCCACCTACAAATCGCAAATCGGAATTTTTGAGGGAGCGGAAGTGAATGTGGTAAGTGAAATTTGAAAAAATGTGATTTGAAAAGGTAGGTGGGGCCCTTTAAATGTCTTTTGAAAGCGGAAAATGAATATTTCGTTAAGTCGTGGTAATATGATAAAAAGACGTCTGAAGCATTAAAAAGGATTTATAATGTATTGAAGGCATATCAAAGGGAGGTATGCATCCCAGACCATACCTCAAATCACATTTCGGGGGTGTTGTAGGAGACAGAAATTGTAACGTAAATGGGAGTTAAAACTACGAAGAGCCTATTGTGATGAAAGGTAAGGGGTCCACAATGTTTATTAACTGTGGTAAGTTATATCATATAATATATGATATAGCCAAGGTTTTTTTGTGGTGTTGGTAAAATATGTGATAAAATAAATATATGGTAAGTTAAAAAGGAAATATTATATGGTTTTTGATGGGTGTGCAGAGCTACTTTTTTAACTATAAAAGTTGGATTTTATGAGTTAAAAAGGGGTTTTGGAAAGGGAAATGAGAGGCTGGACTTTGGGTTTTTTGGGAAAATGAAAGGTGAAAAGAGGAGAATGAAATGAATGAAGTTAGAAATGAAATTTTCTCACCACTACACTTTGACAGTGATAATTTCATCTTATAATCAAATTGAAAAGGCAGGTTGATTCCTTGGAGAATGATGACCAGACTTTGAAAGTATTTGGAAAAATCACAATGCTAATAGTGGCTCCTATTGGGGATTAAGTCCTCCATGCGAGGCTTCAATAATTGTAGAATCAATGCCTTAAAAACTTTTTAAACTCAGAAGACTTCTTGAAAATTAAGACTTGGACTGACCATTGACTGTGTTAAAAACCATGTTGAAGCACACACATGGTGTATGAGGAGAAGAATGCACACACACAAGACTCAACACACAATGAAAGATAAGCGTGAGGCTTTCTTATTTTCCATTATAAAAAGATGTACATTTATAGTACAATGGTGTGACTCTTGGTTTCATCTTCCAAGGTCACTTGGACTCCATTGTGACTTTTCGTATTCCACACCTACCCATGTAGGATTAGGTGTTCCAACATCCCCCCTTAATCCGAAGGGGTATGTGTGAGTCCAAGAAAAGATTTGTAATACAAATCTGCAAAGTATGCATGGCAGCACTTGGCTGAATCAACTCTCTGAAATGTTGGAAAAAAGAGGTGGTTTTAGGATGACCACAAACACTGGAATGCAAAACTTGTTGCACTTCCCGGAACTCTTCCAAAACTAGCAAGAAGCTGAAAGCTTCTGCTAGAGGAATTGTCCCTCACAAAAAAGGGAGACCTTTGACCTAAAAGAAGGGAGGTCTACTACCTGTGGTGGTTTTAGGTTGTCCACCAACCAAAGATGATGGTTTTAGGTTATCCACCAACCGAAAATGATGGTTTTAGGTTATCCACCAACCAAAAATGATGGTTTTAGGTTATCCACCAACCGAAAATGATGGTTTTAGGTTATCCACCAACCAAAGATGATGGTTTTGGGTTATCCACCAACCGAAAATGATGGTTTTAGGTTATCCACCAACCAAAGATGATGGTTTTAGGTTATCCACTGGCAGAGGCATGCTCATGGGCATGGTGTATATGCAGCTACATCTGCGAATACGGAATGACGGTGTGGCTCGGGCTGCGAGTGCTGGCTACAACTCTGAACATGGAATGAGAGATTGTGGCTTAGGTTCGCTTGATCTGACATTGAAGCTTGTACATGATCACCATTTTCCCCCCTGTCAGGGACAAGGTGAGATGATGGCAAAAACTCAACTGCAAGTTTGCTAAATATCTGAGAACAAGTTCTGACATGTGTCTTAAACATCTTCTTGGCCGCTGATGCCCATTGCCAAGAAGCGATCCATCCAAGATGAATCTTAGTTCTTGTAGGAGGCTTGTTTCTGAAGCATCTGTCTGAAGAATGAGTGTGTCGACCACAGTGCTTGCATGGATGAAGATCAAAACAATAATCTTTCATATGGCCAACTCGATCACAGTGTTGGCATTTTACAATTTGTTGTGGAAGTGGAATAGGATCTGGAACAGCTGCAGGTGAACTGGCATACATGAATCCGGCACTCTGAAATATGATGGGCTTGTTGTAGTCTGGAATATGAAAAGACACATCCTTGTCATATCCAAGACCGATTCCCCGTGCCTGTGGACAAGCTCTTCCCAAGGTACGATGATGAAACCGATGGAAATTTGGGATCTTTGCATCTGCATGTAGATGCAGCACTCTGAGTACAAGGAACTGAATGTGAATCAACTGGAACTTTGCTGACTTGCTGCTGATGGGAGTCTTTCACAATGTTTTGAACATAAACAGGTTTAGAATGGTGACTCTTTTGGTGAAGTTCGTCTTGTTGGAGGTGAGATTCCAACTACAAAAACTCGATCTTTTCATGTGCATCTAGCAAACAACTCTGAATATTACAAAGAGCATTCTTGCTCATTCTTATCACATCATCAACATTTGAATTAATGAGGTTACTCAACAACATTAATGCCTCATTGATTTTGTCCATTTTCAACAATTTAGGCTCAAAAAATGAAAGGGTGTCGGCTTCAACCGAAAATGCACCCGTTTACAATGTGATTCAACAACAAATACAATTGACTCAAGAAATTCTCAAAGTACAAAGTGTGCTCCTCAAATGATGGAGGGAAATCAACAATCCAACAACTCAAATACTGATTGCAACTATGAATGAAGAGGCAAATTCACTCAAAATACAATGTCAATATCTCTGCAAAATGAATGTGTAGCAAAAACATTTGTGCCGCTGAATTTTTCCTTCAAATAACTGTTTTCAATGATGGCAAACTTGTCTTCTTTAAGAAAATCTTCAGAAAATCACCCTTCAAATCAATGCCACGAAACACAATGTAAATCTGCAATATTCAGTCCATGTGCTCCTCATATGCCATTTCCTCTTTTTCTGCTGTTCAAATTCTCTTCTTCCTCTCTCTCTGCCTTTTTTTTTTTTTAATTAATTAAAAAAATGGGAATAATTAAAAATGGATGGATTTTTAATTAAGGAAGGGGAAATATTAGAATGGAATGAGATAATGGGTGTGGGGGGGTTATTAAAAAATTTAAGAATGAATTTAAAAAGGTGGAGGGGGTATTAAAAGGGAAGGAGATTAAAAAATTTTAAAGTCGAAAAAGGGAAAAGAGAGGGAAATTTAAATGAGAGGGGAGGGTAATTATATGGGGAGGGGAGAATGTATATTAAAATGGTGGTGGGTTTTATTAATGGGGGAGGGGGAATTAATGTAACGTGGTAATCTAAAAAATCGGATTTAAAAACAATTGAAGAGGGGTAAGGGATTATTATATGTGGGATGGGGGTATGTTAAATAATTTATTTATTTATTTATTTTTGTTTTTAAATTAAAAGAAGGGTAAGTGAAGCGTGTGAAGGGTTTGTGGAAGAGCGCTGTAAGGCGTAGTGGGGACCGTAAGGCAATAGAGTATGCAGTGAGGATTGGGATGAGCGTATCAGAGAGGGAGGGGCGTAGATCTGTGAGTTGAGCGTATGCGGTGTATTGCAGAGAGGAGAGGGTGTGAGCGCTCATGTGTTGGAGCGTTTGAGAGGGCGGTAAGGGGCGCGGCAGCCGAAGTGTGAGAAGCTATTTGCAGAGCGTAGGGGTGTCGACCAGCGAGGGGATGAGGCGCCAAGGGGAGTGGGTAGAGCGCGTGTAAGGGAGTGTAATGCAGGGGGTAGAGGGGAGCGCAGGTGCGTTGAGATAGGTGGGGATTAGCGAGTGGGGGGAGGGGCGTGTTAACGCAGAGAGGGGGTGTAGTTTGTAAGGGGTTTCATGGTGCAGGGCTCGAGGGGTGGAGTGGGAAGCGAATGCTGTGAGGAAGAGAGGTGTGGCTGGATAGTGGAATAGAGTTGCAGAATTTTTTTTTTATTTTTTTTTTATTTTTTATTTTTTTTTTTAATATAACAACAACAGAGAGCAGTGAGAGATTTTGTACAATAGCAGCAGAAATTTAAGCACTGAAATATGGGCGGCAGATTGCAGATATTGGCAATAAAACCCAGAAATTTTCTAGTAGTCCAGCAGCAAAGTATTGGACAAAATGCAGAGATTTTTCTCAGGAAATGTGGCAGAATTGCAGAAACTCAGAAATCTCAGAAATTTTCCAATGAAAACTCAGAAATTTTTCTAATAAAAACCAGAAACTTCTTCAGAAACTTTCTTTAAACACTATTTTCCAGCAGCTCAAAATGCAGAATTTAATAGGCAGAAATTGCAGGAAGAAATAAAACTTCAGATGTGCAGTGCTGTTTTTTTCTCCAAAATGAAATTTCTGAATGCTGCAAAATCACTGAATGCTGCTCCTCTTCAAAACACCTCTGAATGGCGGCAAAAAAACTGCTGCAGAAACTCTCTAAATGCTGCAAAAATGCAGATATGCACAAGCCATAAACACAAAATGGCTCACTCAATTTGGAGCAGGGCCAGCAATCGCCCGCTCTGATACCATGTTAAACACCATGTTGAAGCACACACATGGTGTATGAGGAAGAAGAATGCACACACACAAGACTCAACACACAATGAAAGATAAGCGTGAGGCTTTCTTATTTTCCATTATACAAAGATGTACATTTATAGTACAATGGTGTGACTCTTGGTTTCATCTTCCAAGGTCACTTGGACTCCATTGTGACTTTTCGTATTCCACACCTACCCATGTAGGATTAGGTGTTCCAAAAGACTGACTAGACTCTAGACTGACCAAATATACAGACATAAGTTCTATTGGGCATGGATTTTATTAACACATCACACCAGTTATTTACAATGGAGTGACTCAACTGAATTACTAAATAAAGAAACTTTTAATAAAATGACCATTGACTGGGCTTCCAGTCAGTTGATCATCATCTAGATGTTTGAACATAAAAGTATTATTCTCCAAAAATTCAGCAATTCTAAATGGTCTGAACCACAAATTTCTGAACTTACCATGCTCTCCATGGTATTATCTCCTAGCATCCCAATGCAATGCCAAATCATTCTCCTGAAACAACTGTTGATTTTCTCTTTTATCAAAAACATATTTGACCTTAGCCTGATACTTTTGAACTTTTTCCAGCAATGATTCTCTGATTTGGTGTGCCTCTATCAACTGTAGCATTCTCCTTTGAAATGGGTTTTCATGATCAACTTCATCTTGTAGGAACTTCATCATAGGAAGAGCTAATTGCAAAGGCATTACAAAATCTGTAACATATACAAGCTGAAATGGAGACATTCTAATTGATTTTTTACCACTTACTCTATCTTCCCACATAGCATGTATCAGCTGATGAGTGTCCCGATTCCTCTTATTTTCAGGCAGCATTTTCTTAATAATCCTTACCAAACTTTATTTGGATGACTCAGCCAATCCATTACCTTGAGGGTAATAAGGTGTGGAATGAGTCAATTCAATCCCATATTGCTGACAAAATTTGTACATCATAGCAGACTTAAAGGCCATTGCATTATCAGTTACTAATTTCTGTGGACAACCAAATCTTGACATAATATTTTCCAGCATAAATTTAATAATTACCGTATTAGTAGCATTTCTGGTTGGTACAACTTCAATTCATTTAGTGAAATAATCTATAGATGTAATAATCCATCTATGATGTCCTGATGAAGGTGGATGAATTTTACCAATTAAGTATAGCCCCCACTGCTGGAATGGAAAATCTGTTGAAATAGGAATGAGAGGTAAAGGTAGAAATTTCTATTTACCATCAAATTTCTAACGTTCGAAACAGCTCGTGACTTTGGTAAAGACATCAGAGAAAAGAGTTAGCCAATAATAGCTAGCTCTTAATATTTTATTTGCAGTGGCTCTCCAATATAAATTCCCTTCGCATACTCCTGCATGTATCTTTGTAATAATCTCCTGGGATTATGCTTCATTTACACATCTTAACAAGACTCCAACAGGATCTTTACAATAAAGATGGTCTTCCAAAATGCAATACTTCACAGCTCTTAGTTTAAAATCTCTCCTTTTAGAATTCTCCATTTCAGGTGGACAATTGAAATTTAACAAGAAGTAAACTATATCCTTGTACGAATCTGAATTGAATATTTTAGAATAATTAGAAATACCTTCTCCATCTTCTCCTTCAGCTGCCTCTACATTTAGATTTAAAGCTTTGTAGTTAGATTCAACCATCAAGTGAGCCAAGTCCTGACCCTTTATCAATTTAGTTGGTTTGATTTCAACATAAAATTCTATAATCTCGGTTAGCCATCATCCTCTCCTTCCATCTGTATCTAGCTGTAGCAATACATCTTTAATAGTGATATCAAGCACAAAAGCAATTATTTTTTAATGTAGCACATAAAATCTAAAATACTTTAAAGCCTTAACTAGTGTATATGTGTTTTCTTCATTCAAGTTGTAATTTAATTCAGCATCCCTTAAAGCATGACTGAAAAATGAAATTGGTTGCTCCAAACCCTCCTTGTTCTTCTGTATTAAAACAACTGCAATTATTTCTTCTGAAGCATATGAAAAAATCATAAAATTCTTTTCAAAATCAAGACTAATCAAAACTGGTGCTTCAGTCAAAGTGGACTTAATTGCTGAAAAATAATCTTTAGCTTCATCTCGGCACTTAAATTCTGCATATTTTTTCAACAAAACATTTATATATTTGATCAGCTCTGCAAATTTAGGTGTTGGGTATGTGTTATATTCTTTCCACGACTAAGCACACGCCCGGGGGGGTAAAGCGCTGGGCGCAACCGGGGGGTGGTAGCCCCCCCTATCGGGGTCCGGGGCAGCGCCCTGGCAAAAATTTTTGGTCCTTAATTTCTGATGGGTAGTCTACGTCCATGGTTTTGTGCATGTTTTTGCACTTGGTATTGGGGCACAATGGTTTTTGGCCTCTAGTATTTTTGTAGATCCGGTCAAGGGAACTACAGTTATGTTCTAATCCAGGGTTTATGGATTGGGGTTTATGTATGCTTTGGCATGTATATATTTGTGTTGTAACAATAAAAGGAATATAATGAAAAATCAAGCTGGTCATCCCGATTTGGGATCCAGGGGAAAATCTCTGTGTTTATCTGTTTTATGTTTTATGCTCTCACTATTGTTTATCTTCTGTTATAAGATTCATGAGTAGATAATTTATGTTCAGGGTTAAAACCTACATTTGGTATCAAAGCAGTTTCAGCTTCAAGGGGACGCCTTTGCTGCTGAGGGTTTTTTTCTCAGGCCTATCGTAGACCCTGTTTAGTGGGAGATCTGCGGGATCGATTCTTGCGGTGAAAGAAGATGGTGAGTAGCGAGAAGATAGAGATCAAAAAATTTAATGGTCAGAGTTTTGAGTTATGGAAGCTCAAGATGGAGGATCTACTGGTGGATAAAGATCAGTGGATTGCAGTAGATCTAGGTACTAAACCAACGGCAATGTCAGATGAAGACTGGAAGAAACTGGATCGGAAGGCTAAGATCACAATATGGTTGTGTGTCTCAGATTCAGTATTGTTGAATGTATCTGGGGAAGCTACGGCGAAGACCTTGTGAGACAAGCTAGGGAATTTGTACCAATCTAAGTCTCTGGTGAATAAGTTGTTCCTGCGGAAAATGTTGTATAACCTGAGGATGAAGGATGGAGACTCGGTGACAGAGCATCTGAACGCCTTCAATACTGTGGTAAGTCAGTTGTCATATGTTGATATTAAAATATCAGATGAAGATAAGTGCATCAGTTTGTTGTGTTCTCTACCAGACTCGTGGGACAGTCTGGTTATTGCAATAGGTAGCAATACAACTACCTTGAATTTTGATGACATTGTCTCAGCCTTGCTGTCGGAGGAAATGAGACGGAGAAATATGGAGGGTCAAAATGGAGATGCCTTATCCGTACGAGGAAGGTCCCAGAATAGAAACAAGAATAAGGTTTCGAGTGGGAGATCTAAATCTAGAGGGAGATCTAAATCTCCTGGAAAGTTTGTAAAGGTGTGCTGGAAATGCGGAAAGGAAGGGCACTACAAAAAGGACTGCAGATCTAAAGCTCCCGAGAAAGGAAAGGGATCTGATGATGCTCCTTCTGCAGAGGCAAAAACCACCTCGGATGAAGGTGGGGATGTGTATTTGGCTTCTTCTTCAAATACACATGTAGATCATGAGTCATGGTTGATTGACTCAAGTGCATCCTTTCACTTCACTCCCCATAGGGAGTGGTTCTACGAGTATGAGAAATATGATGGTGATGTCTTCCTAGGAGATTATAGGAAGGCCAAAATCGTCGGACGTGGAAAGATCAAGCTGAAGCTACAAGGTGGAAGGATTAGAACACTTCATGGTGTTCTGCATATTCCTGCATTGGCCAGAAATCTGATTTCTGTAAGCAAGATGGATGGTGCAGGTGTAAAAACAATGTTTGAGAAAGATGCCTGCAAGATGGTTCGAGGAGCACTGGTATTAATGCGGGGAGTTCGAACTGGAACTTTGTACAAGCTACAAGGTAGCACTGTTATTGATGGGTGTAACAGTTCTGTGGTTTCTGAAAGTGGGATAGAAATCCTAGCTGTCTCTGGAGAAAAGACCATGCTATGGCATCAAAGGCTAGGACATATTGGAGAGAAGGGCCTTCGGATACTGCATAGAAATGGTATGGTAGAAGGTATGTCTAATTGTTCTCTGGATTTTGATTTATGTGAAAATTGTGTATATGGGAAGCAGAATCGGGTGAGTTTTCCTTCTGGTGCTAAGAGGGCAAACAAGATATTAGAACTTGTGCACAGTGATGTGTTTAGACCTGTGTCAGTTCCATCACTGGGAAAGTCTATGTACTGTGTTTCATTCATATATGACTTCTCAAGGAATACATGGATATATTTCTTGAGGAATAAATCTGAAGTCTTTGACAAATTTAAAGAATTTAAGGCTCTGGTGGAAAACCAGACATAGAAGAAGATAAAGGCGTTGAGGACAGATAATGGTGGGGAGTTCTGCAAGAAGGAATTTGAAGAGTTATGTAAGAAGTGTGGTATAGCACGGCAGAAGACTACTCCATACATACCTCAAAAAAATGGAGTTGCAGAAAGAATGAATAGAACACTGATGGAAAAGGCAAGAAGCATGCTCAGTGGTACTGGGTTAGGACAAGAATTCTGGGCAGAGGCAGTGGAGACTGCATGTTACTTAGTTAACAGATCACCTTCATCAGTGTTGGAGGATAAGACCCCATATGAGGTATGGACTGGTAAGAAACCCTCTCTTTCACATCTAAGGGTATTTGGATGTGTGGCATATGTACATGTTCCAAAGGAGAAAAGGACCAAGTTGGATAATAAATATGAAAGGTGCATCTTTATTGGGTATAAGGATGGTTTAAAGGGTTACAAGATTTGGAACCCAGAAACAAGGAAGGTTGTGTATAGACAAGATGTGGTGTTTAGAGAAGTGAAAGATGTTGTTAAACATGAAGTCCTACCAAAGGAACCTGAGAAGATAGAGTTTGAGCTAAAGGAGGATGAATCGGACTCTACAACAGAAGAAGACTCAGAAGATGAAGAGCCAAACTCCACTTTGAGAAGACTGCCTTATGAATGCAACCGTAAAAGGTATAATCCACCGTCTGCTCAAGTTTCACTTAACTATAATCGATGATGGACCCGTAAATTTCTGGTGGAGGCAAGAGATTCGCAGGAGGAAAACTCTGAAGGAGGCCATGGTTGATGAAATGGCATCTCACAAACCTATGCATGTGATCTAGTGGTGTTGCCTAGGTAAGGAAAGATCTCCATTGGGAAAATGAAAGCTTAAGAAGAAGAGACTGGTCAAGGTGGAGAAATACAAAGCTCGGTTGGTAGCGAAAGGCTATTCCCAGGTGCTGGGAATTGATTTTGGTGATATTTTTTCTCCTATTGCCAAAGTTACTTCTATTAGATTACTTTTATCTGTTGCTGCTGCATTTTATTTTGAGATAGAACAGATGGATGTGAAGACAACATTTCCTCATGGGGATCTAGAAGAGGAGATCTACATGAAGCAACCTGAAGGATTTATGGTGAAGGGTAAGAAAGAACCGGTATGCAGGTTGAAGAAGTCTCTGTATGGGTTAAAACAGTCTCCAAGGATGTGGTATCAGAAATTTGATACCTATATACGGGGACTTGGCTTCACCAGAAGCAAGGAGGATCACTGTGTTTATTTTAAATTAATTGGTGCCCATGTTATTTATTTGGTCTTGTATGTGGATGATATGTTGTTGATTGGAAATGACAAAGAAATTATCCAAGATTTAAAGACCCAACTATTCTCCAAATTCGACATGAAGGATCTGGGTGCTGCAAACTATATTTGGGGCATGGAAATTAAGAGAGATTGGGAAAAGAGGAAGCTCTGGTTGGGAATGGTAGGGCAGGTCATATCATATTGGCAGAGGTTCAATACAAGATAAAAGAACCCAGGAATGTTCCCATTCCTACAGGTGAAGTTTGCTCATCGAAATGTTGTCCCAAGACACAAGAAGAAGAGGAGGATATGTTCCGTGTTCCATATGCAAGTGCACTGGGTAGCCTAATGTATGCAATGGTCTATACTAGACTAGACATTGCACATGCAGTGGGAGTATTGAGCAGGTCTATGTCAAACCCAAGGAAGGAGCATTGAGAAGTGGAAGTCTACCAGATATTTACGTAAGGTCAATGATTATGGCTTTGTAAGCATTTTGCAGTTAATTTCAGATTGAAAATAATGTTAAAATTGTGGTTTTTTTGATGATGGGCCAGAGATTTGGACCAAAGAAGATCTACAAGTGGGTGTTTAGCCTATTTGGAGGCTACTGCCTGATGAGTAAAAGATGTATTGTAGTGGCTCTTTCCACCACAGAGTGCGTTAAACATACGCCCATCATGCACGCAAGGAATCAATTTGGTTGCAGAGATTGTGTTCAAGTATGGGGTTGGTCCAACAAGCTATAAGGATAGATTGTGATAGCCAAAGTGCAATTTTCTTGGATAAGAACCCTGCTTATCATTCAAAGACAAAGCACATTGATGTTCAATATCACTTTTTTATAGATATGGTTGAGGCTAAAAGGTTGTTGCTGGTAAAGGTGGACACTTTGAATAATGTTGCATATGCATTGATGAAGTCTGTGAGCACTCAGAAGTTCTCTTGGTGTATAGAAACAATGGGTGTTGAATAATTGGGCCAATGACTAAGGTCTCTTGTGGCCCCCTACGGAAAGAAAACATCAAGTGGGAGAATGTTGGGTATGTGTTATATTCTTTCCATGACTAATCACATGCGGGGGGGTAAGAGGGGGGGCGATAGCCCCCCCTTTGCACTGGGCGCAACGAGGGGGGCACAGGGGGGGCGGTAGCCCCCCCTGTCGGGGTCCGGGGCAGTGCCTCAGAGAAAATTTTTTGTCCTTAATTTCCGGTGGGTAGTCCACGTCCATGGTTTTGTGCATGGTTTTGCACATGGTATTGGGGAACGATGGTTTTCGGCGCCTGGTATTTTTTTAGATCCGGTCAAGGGAACTACGGTTATGTTCTAATCCAAGGTTTATGGATTGGGGTTTATGTATGCTTCGGCATGTATATATATGTGTGTTGTAACACTAAAAGGAATATAATGAAAAATCAAGCTGGTCGTCCCGATTTGGGATCCAGGGGAAAATCTCTGTGTTTATATGTTTTATGTTTTATGCTCTCGCTATTGTTTATCTTCTGTTATAAGATTCGTGAGTAGATAATTTATGTTCAGGGTTAAAACCTACATTAGGAACAAAACGCCTCAGAAAATCGATTTTCGCTAAATATGATTGCAATTCCTTCTTATTTCTTGGCAAACCAATATTATGAATAGCTTCTACTCTTCCCGGATCAATATAGATTCCAATTTATGTTACAATATGTCCCAATAATTTATCTTCTTGGACATCAAAAAATTACTTTTTTGGGTTCAAGGACAAACCAAACTTTCTGCATTTGTCAGAAACTTCCTTCAGATGTTTCAAGTGGTCTTCACTGGATTTTGAATATACTGTGATGTCATCCAAATAGATGACCACAAATCTTTCCTTTTCTCCCGAAAAGGCAATGTCTATTTCCCTTTGAAAGGTTGCACCTGCAATCATCATACCAAATGGCATTTTATTGTAAATGAATGTGCCATAGGGTGTGCTAAATGTTGTATTTTCTCTATCTTCCCTATCAATTTAAATCTGATTATAGCTTGAAAATCCATCAACCATTGACAATCTTTTAGATCCTACAACCTTCTCCAAGATATAATCCATCTTGGGTAGTGGATAATTATCTTTCAAAGAGCATCGGTTCAGGTTGCCAAAATCAACACAAATCCTTATTTCTCCATTCTTTTTCCGGACTGGGACTGTATTAGCTACCCAGCTAGAAAATCTCAAAGGTAGAATAATCTTTCCTTCCCATAATTTTTTTATTTCTTTCTCAATGATTAGAAGCAGCATGGGATTGATGTGTCTGATTTTTTGTGCTACAGGCTTTGCATCTGTTTTCAAAGGGATCTTGTATTCCATTATTCTCTTATCATAAGTTTTCAAATCACTATAATACCATGCAAAAATATCAGTAAATTCCTTCAGCATTTTGATATATTTTGTTCTGGTTTCTAGAGGAAGGAATTTGGACACTTTGACTAATCTTGACTAGTCTTCTATACCAATGTTACAGTCTATTGTACTCTCTCCATCAACCTTGCTTTCACGCTTGAGAAAAAACATCATTATTATCAAACAATCTTTAAAAGGGAACCAAACTCTTAGGAATAAAGTTAGTTTTCATATTTATAATGTTTTTCACAACCATAGTTTTCTTAAAATGGCTACTATTTTGGTTTTCAACAATTTCCTACTCATCATCAACTTGTATGTCTGCAAACTCTTCTACACACTCTAAAAATTTCTGAATCTCCCCGTCATCCTCAAATACTTGCCAGTGATTGATGTTATCAGGAATTGAAGGTATGTTTTTTATTTGAACATCATAGAATACCTTGACATCTAGACGAACTTTGAAATTACTAGCAGCAATAGCTAGTGAATTAGAAATTTGATTTTCTTCTCTAGTGAAAAAATTCATATTAAATGTTGAAAAGTAATGTTCGATCAAATGCCAGACTTCATTCCTATAATTCTTCAATTTGGAACTGTTCACTTGGTAATATTTTCTCACCTGATTAATCACCAACTCTGAATCACCAAAATAAATTAGTTGTTATGCTCCCAAATCTTTCACTGCCTTCATACCCAATACAAGTGCTTCATACTCAATAGTGTTTTTAGCTGTAGAAAATTGCATTTTGTATGATATGGTTACCTTCTGCTGAGTAGGAGAAATGAGGACTACATCGACTCCCAATACTTCTCTTGAAGAGGCTCCATCAAAATAAAATTTCCAGATCTGTCCTCCTTCTGAATGCTGCTCATTTGTACCTTGAGAGTGTTGTTTTTCACTTATTTCAGGTTGGAAATCATTATCATCAATAGTAAGGTGCAGAATTGATGACCCCAATTACTTTTCTTCAGCATATATGGGATGGTTTGATGGATTGTGTTGATGACTAATTATGTAGGCCATTTGAGTTTCCCTATACAACCTTCTGAATTCCCCTCCAAATACTGGGATGGTAGCATATGACATATCCATTTGAAGGGTACCTCCCAATTTCTTAGACCAAGATATGGAAAGTAACATGCCAAATATAGAAGGAATGTCAGCAACCACAATGTCCATCACTAAGCTCTTCATAGGAAACTAGGTAAGGGAAACAACCAAATCCTTAATCATTCCTAGACACTTGAAATTTTTGGAGTCAAAGGTGTAAAGATCATGGTATTACTTGGTGATATCTAATCCAAAGTCATCCATCACTTTCTTTGGCATGAGATTATGGGAAGCTCCAGAATCTAAGAGAAAATTATGGAAGGTCATGGACATGATATCCTAGATAAATAGTGGGATGCTCATCCTCAAGGTTGATTAAATCAGGAGTGAGAGGAGGCTGCAGTAGACTCTTAAAAGACTCTTTATATGTTGGATTTTTCAATAATTCCAGGATTTTGTTGGGGTTCCCATGTTTTGGCAAGTTTGGAAATACCAAAATATGAGACAACATCGGAACCAGTTTCAAACCTCAGGATCTAGCCCTCCTAGGTCCAGAGAGGGATCTCTCTATATAGGCAAAGGTTTTATGTCTTTTAAGCTCTGTGTTAAGATATTTGGCTAGTTATAGGCATGAATTTATTTGATTGATTGTTTGTTTGGTTGTTGGGAATCGGAAAGGAAGGGTTCAATGTGAGGCAAGGATGTGCAAAGAAGATTTTATGAAAAGGAGGGATGATTTCAAAGAACACTCGAGACCATTAGAAAATGGAGTCAGGAAAGGGTTTACCTGCTATTCAATATGTAGGCTTTCAATTGGGCTAGTTATCTAAAGCATTGGATATTAAAGATGATAGTGTGGCATGAAATGGAGAGAAAGAAGGTGAAAGGCAAGGAAACCTCCAAGGTAACCCTTCAAGAATCAGATCCAGGGACAGAACATGCCATTGGACAACCTATGATCCAGAACCTAAAAGATTAACTCTTCATACAAGGAAACATTAAAGATTTAAACACAAAGGTGAAGGCCTGAGATCAGATAGAGACTTTGAACTCTCAATGCTTTGGCATCCAGCTTAAGGGAAACTTAGAAAGGTTCAATGATTGAAAAGGATTCTAGTGAGACAAAGACTGTGTTTTAAACTCCCAGCATCCCAATTCATTCGATTAAAACCCAACAAGAACATCTAAGACAGATTCATTAATTCATACATCAGCTAGCAGTATATTGTAGCCACTACATTGGTTAAATTAACTTAAATCAGCGCTCAAACAACACGTATAGCAAGAAAACATCAAAGGTAGGGAGAGCAGAAACATAGGGTACCAAGCAAGGGTAAATCCTATGCCAGATTTCTGATGCGTGCCAGAAGAAGTGAAGTGTGATGAACTACAAAGGAAAACAAGGACAAAGATAGAAAAACATCACCGCTACTTTAAATCAGGATCCAAAGAAATGTGCTTCTCATATTAAAGAGCAACACTAGTCATGTACAACATTGCCAACAGCTTGATATTTAGTCTAAAAATATCTTCCTCAGCCTATCTTACAACTTTACACAGAGAACTATGTCTCAAGGGAAAAAACTTACAGTTCGCAGATATCCAATCAACAACCCTTACAATGAGTTTCTTCATGAGTTTTATCCCTGAAAGAGAGGCAGAGGGGGTAGATGAAATACTAAATGAAACATTAAAAAAGAGCAGAGAAAGAGGCTCGAGGCCCATTCTGTCTTAATATCCATGCATTAATCTTCAGTACTCTTTGGAAGAAAGAGTGGTCTTCGACAGGCTGAAATTTACTCCAAGTATGTCTTTGATGTACTTTTTGCTGCAGTACTCGTAGTACTCTTGGTGAACAAACAAAAGGTAGATAAATGACTTCAAATTCTTCGATACCATGTAACAAATACTCTCGTAGCACTAGGATTGTTGTTAGGGTGGAAACCTTCTCATGGACACAATATAGACTAAAACAGCATGAGTACTATGTCCTTTCTCGGGAGGAGACTTCTACTGATGTGAAATCTTGATGATATTGTTTTCTGTGCATTAGGCCTTCTGTGTAATCATGAGGTCTTCAATTTGGTACTTTGTCTTTAAAACATGGAATTAAGGCTTAACATCTTCAATAATGTGCCTTAGAACTCCTTAACTTTGTACTGATACTCTTTGCCGCTTCGTGACTGTCTCTGTCTGTGCAATCTGAGCTTTAATGACTCTGGAAAGGTTTTACAGAGTTTAACTCTATTCTTTTAATGAAATTCATGTCATAACACCTTCCTAGGCTCTTCTCCATGATTTCAGTCCCTGAAAATGGTCTTCCCTGTGTTCTGTGCCACTGTAACAGTGACTGTGAACAATGGCGGTCGTCCACCGCCCGTAACGTGCAAAACACACAAATTTGTTAAGAAATCCTTGCATGGGAAGGATGGCTATGGAGGGCTATGAGAATGGAAGTGCAGCATGGATGAGACCAGTGGATGCAAAGGATACTGTGGAAGAATGCAGTGAGACAGCGGGAAATGCACGTGGAAGTCAGGCGAAATGGAAAAATTTAATGTAAACATTATAATCTTAATGCTTGGCGGGATGATATGGCTTTCCAATGTAAAACATAAGGTTTCGACCTTCGAATGCAATACACGGGAAATGTATGAAAATGCAATGAAAAACATTATGGAATGAGCTTGAATGGTGGGACCCGGTCATGGGTGGAGGGCGATTGAATGAGGACCGTCGAATCTTAGGAGGAGATCGACGGCTGCGATCTTATCGGCAGGAAGCAATGGGAGGGTCAAAATTTGATGAGAGATGGAGCGATTAGCCTAAGACCGTTGGATCTTATGTGAGATCAACGGTGGAGATCACGTCGGAGGATCACAGATCGGGAGGAACGGAAGGTGGCTCCATCTGAAAATTGCGATTGCGATCAGAACGGGGAAGCGAGGGCCGTCGGATTAGAAGGGAAATCGACGGCGAGGATTACAATCAGAGGATCGCAATCACAAAGGGCAGGGGGTGGCACTGTTTATGTTTTGCGATTAGCGATCGGGTGACTGTGCTATGACCGTCAGATAAGAATGGGAATCAACGGTGGGGATTATCATCGGTGGTTCACAAAGAGCTACTGTGGGGTGCGCGAGAGATTTTGCGTGGGCCATCAGATCTTAATAAGATCGACGGTGGAGATCATTCCCGAGACTCATAGAACAACGTCATCACATCGAAGTTTTCTTTGTTTAACATAGGAATGCGCTTCCTTCCATCTCTAGCGATAAGCACCTTACGGGCTAGCGCTTGGTCTTTGCGTTGGGGTCATGTGGGGAAGTGGTTTTTGGGGCTGGGCCGAAGGGGGCTAGCCTGTTTATAGAGGAAAAAGGGTTTTTTAGCCTTAGGGACAGCGTTTTAAGGCTAAAAGGAGGTTTTCGGTAGAGGTAAAAGAGGGATTTAACATCAATTAAAGGATTTTCACTTGGTTCTAAGGATGAAATGGATGGTTTAGGGGATTTTGGAGGGATTTTGGGAAACAAAAGGGGAAAATTTAAAGTGGGAAACAGGTTAATAATGGGGAAATTTGCAGAGGTGCAACGGCAAATGGGGGATTTTCTGAGCACAATTTTTCACAGGCAGTGAGGCTTAGCGAGTGGGAACGACAGTGAAGATATTTCTAAAGACAATAATCACCCAGGGCCTTCAAGGATAATGTGTTTTCGGAGGAGATGCATTCCTTGAAGGCTCAAAAAAAAAAACAATTTAGCCACTTGTTTGCTTGACAAAAATTTCATAGGTGGTTAACAGTGGCTCCACATGGGGATGGCTTCTTCTTGAAGGAGTCAAGAATTCAGAAAATAAATCTTTGGAGTAGGCCAGATGCCTAATCCTCGAATCGTCTTCTCTTCCCTGATTTCAGCTGTTACAAACATTATGGATATTAATCATTGGAACACACTCCCCAAACAATCTACCTACCCATCCTACAGTCCTAACATTTTTCTTCAAGGTGCATTTGAATTTGCAGACCTTCTTCATCATTTTTTATCGAAAAAATAAAACACACTAATCTAATTCTACCCTTATCACTCCATGAGACCAAATTAAACTATTGGCCTCACATGTTTCTCTACCTAATCTAATATCTGCTGGGATTAAACTGTCCAACAGATTTCTTATCTACATTCTACAACAAAAATTTAAAAATAGTCAAACTAGGATTAGACAGTCTAGTTTGTTGTGGATCCAAGGCATAAAGATAGTTGCACATGGACTGAAATTGCAAAAATTTGAAACCAAAATCTTGAAGGCTTGAAATCTGAAACTGTGAAGCATCCTTCTTTTCTTTGTGACTCAATTTTTTAGCTAGTTAGAGTCACTTTCTTCTTCATTTCAGCTCTGATTTTGGGCTTGTTAGAGCTGCTTCTTCTTTCTTTTTTGCTAGTTCGGATTTTGGGCATGTAGAACCAGCTGTCTTCACTTATTTTGGCTCAGGTTTTGATCGTGTTAGAGCCAATCTTTGCACTTCATGGGTTCATGTTTTAAGCATGTTTGAACCCCTCTTTCTCTCTTTTTCGAAACGTTTTCTCTTTTTATTTGAAAACAAAACACAGCAATGGTATTTACAATGGAAATGGAAACTAGAAATTGGAAATTAGCAGTAGTAATGCTTGAGCATCCTGCCATTGACAGGACCCCCAAACAGCTCCGTACCATCTAGTTCTTGCAAAAAAAAGGCATTTGGACCAACAGTAGCCTGGATGATGTAAGGACCCTGCCACAAACTGTCAAACATGCCATGCTTTCCTTTGTCTTCTCTCCTGGAGTCCCATTTCAAAATTTTATCTCCAATTTTGAAGTCGCAAGCTTTTGTTCTTTTATCAAATAACTTCTTTATATTTTCCTAAACTTTCAGAGCTCTGTTATAGACCTCTTCCCTTGTTTTTTGGAGATGAATTGTTTGATTTATCCTCCTTACCATACTGTCTTCTTCTGTCTGAATCTCTTGGACTATTTTAATCACCGGTACTCCAAGGCTGGTAGGAAACACTACCTCTGTTCCGTATACAAGATGATATGGTGACATGCCAATGGATTTCTTCGTTGTAAGCTTGTCAGCCCACAAAGCATGCACTAACTTGTTATGCCACGACTTCTTATTATCTTCAAGCAGTTTTTTGATGATGGTCACCAAACTCTTGTTTGATGATTCAGCTAACCCATTACCTTGTGGGTAATAAGCAGTTGAATGACCAAGTGCTATTCAATACCTGTAACAAAAATCAATCATTTTCTTAGATCCAAAAGCAGCAGCGTTATCAATGATTATTTTTCTTGGGCAGCCAAACCGAGAGAGGATGTTGTCTTCTAGGAACCTAATGATGACAGAATCTATGGCATTCCTAGAAGGTATGGCCTCTATCCACTTTGTGAAGTAGTCTGTGGCTGTAGGAATCCACTTATGTTGTGCAGAAGAAGCGGGGTGTATTTCTCCTATGAAATCTAGGCCCCATTGCATAAAGGGGGCCTCAACAGTAATGGGATGTAATGGTAAAGGGAGGAGTTTTCTTTTTCCTTCAAAAATATGGCATTTATGGCAAGCAACTATCATTTTATGAATGTCATTGAAAAGTGTAGGCCAGTCATAGCCAGCTCTGAGAATTTTGTTAGCAGTGGCTTTCCAATTCAAGTGGCCTCCACACTCTCCTGCATGGAAATCTTGTTTAATCCTCTCTACTTTAGTTTCAGACAAACATTTAAGCAACAGACCATTTGTATTTTTCCAGTATAAACATTCATTCAGTATGCAATAGTTTCTGGCTTTTAGCTTTAGTGATCTGGCCTTAGCTTTTGATAAATCAGGAGGGGCATTAAGGTTTGTGAGCACATACAGGATATCGGAATAACAAGGAGAATTTTGAAATTTCTCTTCAACAGTAGGATCAGGCAATCCTTCCTGTTTATCCAAGGCATCTACCATGTTAATGTCAAGGGCTTGCAAATTTGATTCAGCCATTAGTTGAGCTAAGCCCTGACCTTTGATCAATTTTGTGGGTTTTATTTTCAGGTCATATTCTAATATCACCGCAATCCATTTTCCCCTCTTCCCATCCGGGTCCTGGGACAAAATGTCTCTAACCACTATGTTTTGTACATAGGTTGTGGTGTGAGAATGCAGTATATACACCCTAAAGTCTTTCAAGGCCTTAACCAAGGTGTAGGCCTATTTTTCCATTATGTTATATTTCAAGGGTGCATCCTTCAAAGCCTTGCTGAAGAAAGCAATAGGTTGTTCCATTCCCTCTGGATTTTTCTGCAGTAGAACTGCAGCCACTGTATGCTCGGAGGAAAATGAAAATATCAAGAAATCTTTTGAGAAATCTGGGCTGATTATGACAGGAGCCCGAGTGAGTGCAAGTTCAACTGATTCAAAATATTTTTTAGCCTCTACAGTCCACTTAACTCCTACACCATTCTTCAACATGTCAGCCATATTGCTGAGGTGTTCAACTAGGTTGGGAATAAACCTCCTTAGGAAGTTAATTTTCCCAATAAAGGACTGTAAATATTTAATGTTTCTCGGGTGTGTGATCTGTAGTATTCCCTCAACTCTTTGTGGGTCTATCTTAATTCCCTTCTCTGATATAATATGGCCGAGAAGCTTTCCTTCCTGTAGCCCGAATACAGTCTTTTTGGAATTTAATGATAGACCGAACTTCCTACATTTTTCAAAAACTCTTCTCTGATGTCTTAGGTGTTCCTCATCAGTCTTGGAATATACTGTTATGTCATCCAGATAGATGACAATGAAGTGCCCTATTTCCTCCGAAAAGGCGATGTCCATTGCTCGTTGGAAGGTTGCACCAGCGTTCATCAATCCAAAAGTCATTTTTACGTACATAAAAGACCCCCATGGAGTGGTAAAAGCTGTCTTGAGTTGGTCTTATGGGAGTACTAACACTTGGTTATAGCCTAAAACACCTTATAACAGGGAGATCTGTTTTGAGCCAATTACCCTCTACAAGATATGTTCCATCTTTGGTAAGGGGTAATTATCTTTAAGTGAGGCTCTGTTAAGGTTCCTGAAATCTATGCATAGTCTGATCTCACCTGTCTTCTTTCTCACAGCTACAAGGTTCGAAACCCAATCAGAGAACCTCAAAGGAACTATTATTCCTGCCTCGTACATCTTTTTTATTTTCTTTTCTACCGCAGGCAGCTGCTTTGGGTTTATTCTACAAAGCTTTTTTATGAAGGGCTTCTGGTTCTCTTTCAAAGGTATTTTTTGTTGTATAATTTTTGTGTTGTAGGCCTTTAAGTCCTCGTAGCTTCAGGCAAACACATCAATGAATTCTTTAAATAAGTCAATGTATTTCTTTTTCATGTCTGCAGGTAAGGACTTAGCCAATTTTATCATCTTTGGCTTATCTTCTGTGCCTATGTTGCATTCCTCGACATCAGAGTCCGAGTTTTCTATGGTGGGCTTCTTTGCTATGTCTTCAAAGTCAAAAAGGTCCTCTAAAGGTACCAGACCTCGGGGTATGTTCTTATCTTTGGACTGCAGCACCTCTACTTCCTCTTTATCTGCATTTTTATATTCTTCGGTTGGATTTCCAATTTCTTCGGTTAACACATTTATTTCAATGTCACGGGGTGATTTTTATTCGTCAGAGGGCTCTTCACTTAGGTAGCTATCATTGGATTTAGAGTCCAAATTGGAGAATTCAAACTCGTTCCTGCCTATCAGGAAATCCTTAATCTGCTTATCGTCCTCAAAGACCTGCTAATATTTCTCATTGTCAGGCACTGCAGGTCTGAATTTGGTCTGAATGATGATTTGTTTTTCGCTGGGAGTCTGATGGTGTGAACTAGCTATGCAGGCTAATCCATTTTCAATTACGTTCTAACTCCTAGGAACAAACACTAGTTCATATTCTACAAAAGTCTTCAATAAGTCCATAGCATCATTCCTGTATGCTCTCAACATAGGGTGTTTCGCTCTGTATTCACCATTCACTTGTTTGATGATTAACTCAGAGTCTCCTTGAACAACTATTCTACAGGCTCCTAATTTTTTCAATATGTTCAGGCCAAGGATGAGAGCCTCATATTCTGTGATATTGTTTGTACATTTGAAGTTCAGATTGAATGCATGACTCTTTGCATGGTCACTCTCTGTGTTATGTGCCCACACTCCTGCTCATGCAGTTTTCCTGGTGCATGACCCATCGAAATTCATTTCCCATAAAGGTTCATTCTCGGGTTTATCATCGATTTCTTTACTAGCGTTGGTTTCATTGTTTTGCTGCAATGGAGGGTCTATTTCGTGGTGTGGAGGGTTTTTCTCTTCATGATGCGTATGGAGTTCAGAGAGCTGACTAGTTAGTTGTTTGCGTTCTATTTATTGTTCACTCAGAGTTTCATTTTCAGGGCACAATCCATCGGTATCATCCTTGTTTTCTTCTAAGTCTAGGGTGGCTATTATATTGAAATTTATGGGCTCCACCCATTTGTTGGTATCTCTGATTTCTAGTTCTGGCTCTTCTAAGGGTTCGCCGTTGCAAAAGGATGAAGGAGTCCAGATCTATATGTACAGAGTACAGAGTGTTGGCATGTGTTGTCCTTGATGGCAACTTAATTGATGAAATGAGATGATTGGAAATATGATGCAGAGTGTTGTCCTTGATGGCAACTTATCTGATGAAGTTGTTCTTGATGAACTTGTAAATAATGTAAATCTGATGTATCTACAATTAGTACAGAAGTTGCAGAAGAAAGAATCTCCAGTATGAGCAAGAATAATGTTAAACAAGGTATGTCACAAAGAATACGCGGGTTTGTTTAGGGGAAGTCGCGTATGCACGCGGAAAAGATCGTGCCAAGTTGAGTATGCTCAATTGCGCTCTAAATGTGTAAAACCAGGGGTTACTACCATGGTATTCACCCATTGTATTGAGCGTTGGATTGTCTATTTGATCCTGCCCAAGATTACCATCGGAAGTGAAGTGGTTTTGGCTCATGGTATTGACAAAGGCTAAACCTATATAAGGAGAAGAAATTCATTGTGCAATGGGGGTGCAAGTGTCTGGACTTTAATGAATACTTCACTCTGAAGTTAATCTGTATGGTTGAACTCTGTTATTAATTGATAGATCTGAATCTATGATGCACCTATGAACATGATGAAGGTTCAAGACCTCTAGATCTAAAAAGATGAATCTCTAGGATGATCTGAAAAGAAGTAATGAAGACCTGGCGCAAATCTGTTGAAGATCTTGAAGAAATTTGGTAAGTTCATAGATCTGGTATGTTGTACAAAGTTTATCTTTTATAGATCTATACGCAGGTTCAGCTCGTGAAAAGCGCTTGTATACGCAGATTTGTTTAAACAAAGGAGCGTATGGATAGTTAGGGTTATTTTGGTAAATGCACAGATGTATACGCGGCTTTGCTTCATAAAAAGCGCGTATATACGCGGGTCTGATTAAATAAAAGCACGTATGGTATCTGATCTAATGGTTGGTTAAGGTTGAATGTGTTTCTGCATATTTATTCTGAATTCTGGGTTATCTCTGATATTCTGGTTACAGTGGTTTCACTGTTCTGTTTGAAGCATTGGGCAAAGGTTGTTTGTTGATAAGTAAAGGGTTGTGTTGGAGCTGTTTGTTCCAGTTTGAAAATTGATTAAACGTGGTCTGCAGTGGATCTGAGGGTTGAAGCCTTCAGTCTGAAAGTAGAAGCTTTCTACCAGTAGAGGCTAGTGCTAATATCAGGGGGTAGTAGCTCCCTTCTAGGTGAGGCTGGTAAACGAGAGCAGGGGGTTGTTGCTCCCTTCCAGGAGAGGCTAGTAAACGAGAGAAGGTTGTAGCCTTCTGCAGGTGGGAGCCTACGTGCTGGTATGAGTCTGCGCCAGTACATGTTGTAAGAAGTTTTCTTAATAATAAAGATTGAAGACTGAGACGACGGCAGCGGTGGTTTTCTCCCGAATTGGGTTTCCACCTAAAAATCCTGGTGTTCATGTGTGTTGCTTATGTTTGATGATTGTTTTGTTCTTTCTGCACCTGTTTACTGTTTTCTAAATATCTGATGAATGAGTAATGCAATGATCTAAGTCAAGAACTAAATGCATAATTAGATCACTGGATATACGTGAGTTCTGTAAAGGATATCCGCGTATATACGCAATTTGGCTTCAGGAAAGTAGCGTATGGGTTGTTAAGAAAGAAATATCAAAGTTTTATTGTCTGCACTAAATACTGATTCACCCCCCCCCTCTCAGTATTTTTCCAACAATTGGTATCAGAGCAGGTCCTTCTGAAAAGGCTTAATCACTAGAAGGAAGATCAAGCAAGATGAGAAATCAAGAGGGAACAACATCTATCAAGCCTCCACTCTTCAACGGAAGTAATTTAATCTTCTGGAAAATAAGGATGAGATCCTATCTTCAGTCTATGGGAGCAGATATATGGGCCATTGTTGAACAAGGATATCAATATCCAGCTGCTATACCAACATATCCAACTGAAAGGAAGGACTATGAATCAAATGCAAAGGCGGTCAATGCTATAACCGGAAGTCTAACTGAATCTGAATTTTTCAAAGTCATGCAGCTGAATACAGCAAAGGAAATATGGGACAAAATCATTCTAAGTTATGAAGGTGATGAAAAGGTAAAAAGTGAAAAACTTCAAACTCTCAGAATTGAATATGAAAATTTAAAAATGCATAGTGATGAAAGTATTGCCAGTTTCTTTTTACGTCTTGATGATGTTGTAAATCGTATGAAAAATCTGGGAGAAACAATCACGGAATCTACTTTGGTTGAGAAAATCTTAAGATCGCTAACGGCAAAATTTGAATCAAAAGTCTCTGCTCTTGAAGAAAAACAGGATCTTCAAACTCTTACTGTGGTGCAACTTCATGGCATACTAACTGCATATGAAATGAGGAGAGGAGGACCATTTGAAGTCAAAGAAGTTGTTTTTAAAGCTTCTACAAAAGGGAAATAAGTTCAAAAAGCAGAAGCATCAGGATATATCTCAGAAGAAGATGAGGCAAATTTTGTGAGAAGACTCCAACTAGGAACCGGAAGATTCAAACGTAAGCTTCCTTTCAAATGTTTTGATTGTGGAAGAGTTGGTCATTATGCTGCAAAGTGTCCTTATAAAGAAACATCTGCTAAAGGGAAAGAAGTAGCAAGAAGGAATAATAACCGATCTAGCACTAAGAAAAGTTACTATACTAATGAAGATAGTGATGGGTTATGTGATAGTGAGGAAGAATGTGAACAAGATCTTAGACTTCTCATGGCATTTGAATCTATAGAAGAAAATGATACGTTTGTGGATGCTCTAGAGGACAATGATTTTCTTGAAGAAAAAAATCAACTCAAAATATGCTTAGAAGAATGTAAAATACTCTTAGAAGAAAGGAAAATAACCATAGAGACTCTGGAAAAGCAGTTTGAAGAAGCAAAGAAACACATTGAGAAATTAGAATATGAAGTGGTAAGTATAAGAAAATATTTTGAGAAATAAAAGACTCTGAATCTTAGATTTGCTAAGGATATGAAACCTTAGATGAGATTATCAAGGTACAACATTCTCCTCTTATAAAGACAGGTCTTGGATATACCGGAGAATCTTCTCAAGCTTCAGCACCAAATTATCTAAAAGCAGCTACAACTGGTTTACTACATTCTGCCACTCAGCAAGGGAATAAAGAATCTTTACAGGTAAAGCATGATCATCTCAATTCAAGGAACACTAACAGGGATATCTTTCAAAGAAGCTACAACCAACAGGTAAATTCAAATAGAAGATTTCATGATCGCAAAAATTTCTACTTCAATGGACAATGTTTCTCATGTCACAATTTTGGTCATAAAGTTTTTCAATGTGTTGCATATAAAACCATCATGACAAGAGAAGCAAGAAAGAAGAGGATGGATATTGAACCAAAGAAGAACACCTATAACAAATTTTATCCTCTTCAAAATGAAGTTGAATGTGCTTATTGCAATAACTTTGGCCATGAAGAATCTGAATGTAGGAGCAAAGTCCAGCCAAAAGAACGTGTTCCTTCAAGCTCCAAAGTGTGGAAAAAGAAGGAAATACAGGTTGAAAATTGTGGCATAGCTTTATTTGCAGAAGGTGAAGAAAATCAATGGTATATTGATAGCGGATGCTCAAAACATATGACAGGTGACAAAAACAAACTTCATGCATATAATTCCCTAGAAAAGGAAAAGAATGTTACATTTGGAAATGATACACCTGCTGTCATTAAGGGAAAAGGGTCTATTTTTCTAAAAGAAAAGGTGAAAGCTAATAATGTCATGTATGTGGATGGATTAAGACATAACCTGTTAAGTGTAAGTCAAATGTGTGATCAAGGAATTGAAGTTGTCTTTAGTTCAAAAGAATGTGTGGTACGTGATCTTGATACAGGTAAAGCAATTATAAAAGGAAAAAGAACTCCAAACAACCTGTATATATTGAAGAACCCCAAAGAACAATGTTATTTGAGTAAATCTTCAGAAAATTGGATATGGCATAGAAGGTTGGGGCATCTGAGCTTCTCTCAAATCAACAAATCAAGCAGACTTAAAGTTGTTCGTGATCTTCCCAATATTACTCTACCTGAAAATATCATATGCAAATCTTGCCAATTTGGTAAGCAAACCAGAGTAAAATTTAATGCCAAGGAAGGATCATCAAGTAAGCCTCTTGAACTCATTCATACCGACATATGTGGACCTATGAGGAAAAATTCACCACGTGGTGAAGAATACTATATCTTATTTATTGATGATTTCTCTAGAATGTGTTGGATTGGGTTGATTAAACACAAAGATGAAGCATTTGAAAAATTTCAGATCTTCAAAGCACTAGTGGAAAATGAATTAGATCTAAAAATCAAGTGTCTTAGATCTGATCGAGGAGGAGAATATACATCAAATGAATTCTTTGAATTTTGTGAACAACATGGCATAAAAAGACAGTTCTCTGTAGCTGGCACTCCACAACAAAATGGCGTAGCAGAAAGAATGAATAGACCAATTCAACAAATGGCTAGAGCTATGCTTGATGATTCTGAAACTCCTGACATGTTCTGGGGAGAAGTAACACATACAGCAGCAAACATTCTCAACAAGGCACATGTTTGGGTAAATAGTGACAAAACTCCATATGAACTCTGGTATGGTAATTCTCCCTCTGTGAAGCATTTTAGAGTTTTTGGAAGTAAATGCTTTATCAAAAATAATGATGAAAAGCTTGGCAAGTTTGAACCTAGATTAGATGAAGGAATACTTCTTGGTTACTCATCTACAAGAAGAGCTTACAAATGTTACAATAAAAGGCTTCGAAAGATTGTTGAATGTATTGATGTTGTTATTGATGAGTCTCCTGCAGCCCCTAAAGAAGAAAAACAAACAACAAAAGAAGATGATGGTGACTTATGTCCTTCTACATCAAATAGAAATGATATAGATAGTGGATCCAATGAAGAACCTGAAAATGATCTATCTGAAAAAGTTCCATCCAGATATGTTCAAAAGAATCATCCTGAATCTCAAATTTTGGGAGACAAGGAATTAGGTGTACAAACAAGGAGGACTCTTGTGGGATCTTCTAGCTATCTGGCATTTCTATCCACGATTGAACCACACAATGTCAATCAAGCTAGCAAAGATGAATGTTGGATTCAAGCCATGAATGAAGAGCTTGATGAAATTGAAAAGAATCACACTTGGGAATTGGTACCAAGACCACATGATAAAAATGTCATTGGAACTAAATGGATATTCAAGAACAAGTTAAATGAGAATGGGGATGTTATAAGAAACAAAGCTAGACTGGTTTGCAAAGGGTATACTCAACAAGAAGGTATAGACATTGAAGAAACTTTTGCTCCTGTAGCTAGACTTGAAGCCATAAGAATGTTTCTTGCTTTTTCAAGTTATCAACAAATCAAAGTTTATCAAATGGATGTTAAATCTGCGTTTCTTAATGGTGATCTAGAAGAAGAAGTATATATAGAACAACCGGAAGGATTCATTTTGGGAAATGATGGAAATCTTGTTTGTAGACTTAAAAAGGCTCTATATGGTCTCAAACAAGCTCCAAGGGCATGGTATTATCGTCTTGACAAATATCTTCATCAACAAGGATTTTCAAAGGGGTCTTCTGATAGCAACTTATACACAAAAGTTGAAAATGATAAACTATTGATTGTGGTTGTATATGTTGATGATATCATTTTTGGGAGTAACGAAGAATCTATGAGTCAAAAATTTGCTTCTGTCATGCAGCAAGAATTTGAAATGTTCTTACTTGGGGAACTAACATTCTTTCTTGGCTTACAAGTGCATCAAACTGCAGATGGTATATTCCTATCACAAGCAAAATATCTTAAGCAAATTCTGAAGAAGTATGGCATGGAAGAATGCAAACTTGTAAGTACACCAATGATAACCGGATGCAATCTCAGTTCTCATGATGATTCTCCCACGGTGAATCAACCAGAATACAGATCAATGATAGGAAGCCTACTTTATCTCACTGGGACTAGACCAGACATTATGCATGCAGTTGGGATTGTTGGACGATTCCAAGCTAATCCAAAAGAGTCTCACCTTCAGGCTATCAAAAGAATATTCAAATATCTACAAGGAACTCAAGACTTTGGACTATGGTATCCAAAGAATGTTGATCTTACTCTTCATGCTTACACTGATGCAGATTGGGTTGGAAATGTTGATGATCGGAAAAGCACTAGTGGTGGTGCATTCTATATGGGACCCCGGTTAGTATCTTGGTTCAGCAAGAAGCAAAATTCTATTGCCTTATCTACAACAGAAGTAGAATATGTGGCTGCCACATCTTGTTGCACTCAACTCCTTTGGATGATGCAAACCTTACAAGATTTTCAAATCAAATGTACACCTCCTATCTCCATTATGTGTGATAATACAAGTGCCATCAGTATCTCAAAGAATATTGTTATGCATTCGAAGACCAAGCACATTCCCATCAAGTATCACTTCTTACGTGAACAAGTGCTTGAACAAAAGGTGAAGTTGGAGTATGTTCCCTCCAAAGAACAAGTTGTTGATATCTTTACCAAACCTCTGCCCAGGGAAGCATTCGAATATCTAAGACAGAAGCTGGGAGTAGTCTCTGCCAGTCAGAAGAACAAATCTGCTTAAATTCAGAAGATTAAATTGGATACGCGGGTTTCCTGAAAGACAGTCGTGTATATACGCGAGTTCATACACAGAAAACCGCGTATGAGTGGTTGCTGACAATTTTTTCAGGGTCAGCATTCCTTCAACACAAGATGTGGTGCTGTTTGGTATCTCTGATATGGTTTGGAGTCTCTGGTGGTATTTCAGCTCTTATATTTCTGTTTCATTCTCTATTGGGTGAAGATGCCTTAATGATTTGATGTTGAAAGTGTTCAGGATGCACAAGCAAAGGGGGAGCTTTGGTCATATGGAAAGGATGCATTGGATGCACAGCTTCAGGGGGAGCATTAGCCTTGCTGAGTATAATGCATTGTTGGCATTATGATGGTTCTGTAATATGATCTCTCTCTTGAGGTCTTTCTGGTATTGGTCATAAAAATTCATATTTGTAATTTGTTGAAAAGGTCATGTTGAGACCTATGATGTAAAATTGTAATTTTCAATCATGTAAGGACTTGTTCAAATTTGTAAACCCACTTTGTTGGGTAGTTGAGTCAAAATGTGTAAATCCACTTGGTTGGATCTTTGATGTATGTATGAATCCTTGGTGATAGGAAAGTCATAGAGTCATGTACTTCATTGAAAAATATGTTTGAAGACTCAACTTGAACTCAGGGGAGCATGTTAACTTCAGTGCACATCAGATCTACAGCGCTCTTCTTTCTCATGATGGTTTTGATCTGCCCTTTCCCTTGATGTCAAAGGGGGAGAATGACATGGTGTTTGAATAGGGGGAGATTATCATGGTATCTATCTAATGTGGTGATCAAACACCATCGTGGTTGCCATCAAGTACAAAGGGGGAGATTGTTAGCATGTGTTGTCCTTGATGGAAAATTAATTGATGAAATGAGATGATTGGAAATATGATGCAGAGTGTTGTCCTTGATGACATCCTATCTGATGAATTTGTTCTTGATGAACTTGTAAATGATGTAAATCTGATGTATCTACAATCAGTACAGAAGTTGCAGAAGAAATAATCTCCATTATGAGAAAGAAGAATGTTAAACAAGGTATGTCACAAAGAATACGCGAGTTTGTTTAGGGTAAGTCACGTATGCACGCGGAAAATATCGTGCCAAGTCGCGTATGCTCAATTGCGCTCTAAATGTGTAAAACTAGGGGTTACTACCATGGTATATACCCATTGTATTGAGCATTGGATTGTCTATTTGATCCCGCCCAGGATTACCATCGGAAGTGAAGTGGTTTTGGCTCATGGTATTGACAAAGGCTAAACCTATATAAGGAGAAGAAATTCATTGTGCAATGGGGGTGCAAGTGTCTGGACTTTAATGAATACTTCACTTTGAAGTTAATCTGTATGGTTGAACTCTGTTCTTAATTGATAGATCTGAATCTATGATGCACCTATGAACATGATGAAGGTTCAAGACCTCTAGATCTGAAAAGATGAATCTCTAGGATGATCTGAAAAGAAGTAATGAAGACCTGGCGCAAATCTGTTGAAGATCTTGAAGAAATCTGGGTAAGTTCATAGATCTGGTATGTTGTGCAAAGTTTATCTTTTATAGATCTATACGCAGGGTCAGTTCGTGAAAAGCGCGTGTATACGCAGATCTATTTAAACAAAGGTGCGTAGGGATAGTTAGGGTTATTTTGGTAAATGCACAGATGTATACGTGGCTTTGCTTCATAAAAAGCACGTATATACGCGGGTCTGATTAAATAAAAGCGCGTATGATATCTGATCTAATGGTTGGTCAAGGTTGAATGTGTTTCTGCATATTTATTCTGAAGTCTGGGTTATCTCTGATATTCTGGTTACAGCGGTTTCACTGTTCTATTTGAAGCATTGGGCAAAGGTTGTTTGTTGATAAGTAAAGGGTTGTGTTGGAGCTATTTGATCCATTTTGAAAATTGATGAAACGTGGTCTGTAGTGGATCTGAGGGTTGAAGCCTTCAGTCTAAAAGTAGAAGCTTTCTGCCAGTAGAGGCTGGTGCTAATATCAGGGGGTAGTAGCTCCCTTCCAGGTGAGGCTGGTAAACGAGAGCAGGGGGTTGTTGCTCCCTTCCAGGAGAGGCTGGTAAAAGAGAGAAGGTTGTAGCCTTTTGGAGGTGGGAGCCTGCGTGCTGGTATGAGTCTGCGCCAGTACATGTTGTAAGAATTTTTCTTAATAATAAAGATTGAAGACTAAGACGACGGCAGCGGTGGTTTTCTCCCGAATTGGGTTTCCACCTAAAAATCCTGGTGCTCATGTGTGTTGCTTATGTGTGATGATTGTTCTGTTCTTTCTGCACCTTTTTACTGTTTTCTAAATATATGATGAATGAGTAATGCAATGATCTAATTCAAGAACTAAATGCATAATTAGATCACTGGATATACGCGAGTTCTGTAAAGGATATCCATGTAAATATGCGAGTTCACACATAGGTCTTTGATCCATAACCATACATTTGGCTGGGATCTGGGTCAAGTTCACACATAGGTCTTTGATCAGGCCAAGACACTTTACTCTGCTAGAGTCAAATGAATATAAGTATTTATAGGGGCGGGTTATCTCTAGGCCTAAACTTTCCATAACTACCTTAGGAATCAGGTTGTGTGAGGCCCCTAAGTCATGCATTGCGTTGTGAAGGATCTTGTCATGGATATTGAGACTGATATAAAAAGGAGGTACTACCCCTTCCTGAAACTTCGCTTCTATCTTTGGACCAAACGGAAGGGCTGGTTGATCATCACTCAGGTTGATAGTATCACTGTTTTCCCCTAGATTTAATGCTTTCAAAATTTGGCCTTTATATAGATACTGAGTGGCGAACTCAGAGAGTGGGACAAAGATTTTAATTTTAGCAATATCACTCTCCAAGTTGAAGACAGATTGACTCTTTGCGATACTCAACTCTGTTTTGTTAGCCACTATTTTAGTGGACGAATCAGTGTGATGATTCTCACTATGTACAGTGTCTGGAACTATTTTATCAGGAACACTAGCTGCAGTGCTAGTGCTGCTAGTTGGTTGACTTTGTTTATCAGGGACTTGGCTGTCTTTTCGTTTGTTCTTCCCATAAATTTCAACTACTGATTTGCTATTCTCAGCAGTTGCTTTAGAAGTTTTCTCAGGCCTTTTCTTAATTGTAATCTCAGAAGCTTTTGGTTTGGAATTTTCTAAGCTCTTTTTGCTTCTAAGCTCATATTTTTCTCTAACCTGCATGATGGAATTTTCAAATCCTAGCCTGTAATCCTCATATTCTGATCTTTCCTCATCCCAATATGAGGGTGGGGGTTGGTCTTCTTCTGTGGAACAGTTGTGGATTGAATTTTCAATTTCAAACATATATTTTTTTTTTTCCTCAGACTCTTCTATAGTCCCCTCATCTTCATCAAGAAATTTCTCTTGAAATGGGGGTATGACTTGTTTTTTTGAGTCCCTTTGCCTATTTGGAGCGGTATTGTTCCTTCTAAAGTTCTGGTTCTGGCCTTGGTTCCTGTTTCAGTTATTGACTATGACAACCATTTTTTCCATCATTTGCTGTAGTTTTTCTACATTTTTAGATAGACAGTCATAATTGGGGTCAGACGTGGAAGCTACAGTGTCATCCCTATAATTCACCCTTTTCTCAGCCCTCATTCTGGCCTTCTTCTCAATCAGGTTAGCCTCAACACTCACTGCTCCCTTTTGCATATCTTCCAGTGTGTCGTAATCCCTCTCCCTAAGCTAGTAGGCCATATCGGCATCAAAGCCTTCTGGATATTTCACTAAAGCCATACCTTGGGGAGGTTTCATGTGTGGAGGAAGAGCATTGTAAATGCTGTTGAACCTTGTAGAGTAGTCATGTACACTCTCTCCTATGTTTCTTTTCAGGTTCTTGTATTCTGCTAGGATTTGGAGAGGGTTGGCCTTGACTTCCCATTTGTTTATGAAGGTCTGATATAAGGAGGGAATATCATGGATGGTATTAGGAGGCAGGCATTTAAACCATTTCTTCACATCACCTCCTAAACTCTAGGCAAAGATTCTCATCTTAACTGTCTCGTCATCTATCTCCATATAATCAAAATAATCTTCCATCCTATCAACATGGTGCTGATATGTAGTGGACTCTTTTGCAGTGAAATGTGGGATATTTGATTGATAATCGTTCGGTAGAGGCACTAAGGGTTGTGGTAACACCAGAGGTGCATACCAGGCTGCCATGAGGATGTTCTGTGGAAGTACAGGGTTGGATTGAGCAGCAAGTATTTGGATGACAGGAATGTTAGGACCAGCAGCACTTTGTTGAGCTGATTTAGGATGGCAGAGCCCTAAGATTCGAATGAAATGAATATCCAGAGGTGTAGATGGGGGAGTCTCTCTATCCCTAATGTTCTGGCCACTGTGAGATGGTGAACCAGGAAGCTCAAGGTCTGACTGGTCTAGAACACAAATGACCTAGTTTTGGGTAAGATGCTCGGTAATTCTAGGTCAAAAAGAGGATCTGATAGAGCTGTAAAGTCTTCTGGCGCAGATTTAGCTCTATGGATATGACTGGAAATAATTGGACCTCTAGGCATAGGAGATTTCCTGAGTATGCTCTCGGGGTTGTCAACTATTTCAGGTGGGCTTGGGTTAGGATAAGCTCTAGTATGAATGGTTCTTGAAGCCAAAATGTTGTCTTTAAAAAAAGGAGCTTAATCCTACATGTTACTTCTATTATGGCTGATGGTGTAATGGAAGCAGGTCTCCCAGTGGAGTCTCATGTGAACCAAGACAATCAACAGGCCTATTGATCACGAATGGAGTCTTTAATCGTTAAGGAGCTATGGAGTCACTAGGTGGAAGGTTTAGAATTTTTCAGGAAAGTATACTATCCACCACAGTGATTAACCACCAAACTAGCATACTATGGTCTTCTTTGAGTCTTAGAAGTATTTAAAGGTGTGTTTTACTCAAACTCCCTAGCGGAGTCGCCATTATGTTGGGGTACCCATGTTTTGGCAAGTTTGGCAATACCAAAAGATGAGACAACATCGGAACCACTTTCAGACCTCAGCATCTAGCCCTCCTAGGTCCAGAGAGGGATCTCTCTATATAGGCAAAGGTTTTATGTCTTTTAAGCTTTTTGTTAAGATATTAGGCTAGTTATAGGCACGGATTTATTTGATTGATAGTTTGTTTGGTTGTTGGGAATCGAAAAGGAAGGGGTCAATGTGAGGCAAGGATGTGAAAAGAAGATTTTAGGCAAAGGAGGGATGATTTCAAAGAACACTCGAGACCATTGGGAAATGGAGTGAGGAAAGGGTTTACTTGCTATTCAATATGCAGGCTTTCAGTTGGGCTAGTTATCTAAAGCATTGGATCTTAAAGATGATAGTGTGGCATGAAATGGAAAGAAAGAAGGTGAAAGGTAAGGAAACCTCCAAGGTGACCCTTCAGGAATTAGATCCAAGGACAAAACATGCCATTGGACAACCTATGATCCAGAACCTAAAATTTTAACTCTTCTGACAAGGAAACATTAAAGATTTAAACACAAAGGTGAAGGTCTGAGATCAGAGAGAGACTTTGAACTCTCAATTCTTCGGCATCCAGATTAAGGGAAACTTAGAAAGGTTCAATGATTGAAAAGGATTCTAGTGAGACAAAGACTGTGTTTTAAACTCCTAGCATCCCAATTCATTCGATTGAAACCCCACAATAACATCTAAGACATATTCATTAATTCATACATCAACTAGCAGTATATTGTAGCCACTACACTGGTTAAATTAACTTAAATCAGCACTCAGACAACACATATAGCAAGAAAACATCAAAGGCAGGGAGAGCAGAAACATAGGGTACCAAGCAAGGGTAAATCATATGCCAGATTTTTGATGCGTGCCAGAAGAAGTGAAATGTGATGAACTACAAAGGAAAACAAGGACAAAGATAGAAAAACATCACCACTGCTTTAAATCAGGATCCAAAGAAATGTGCTTCTCATATTAAAGAGCAACACCAGTCATGTACAACATTGCCAACATCTTGATATTCAGTCTAAAAAAATCTTCCTCAGCCTATATTACAAATTTACATAGAGAACTATGTCTCAAGAGAAAAAGCTTACAGTTCGCAGATATCCAATCAACAACCCTTACAATGAGTTTCTTCATGAGTTTTATAGCTGAAAGAGAGGCAGAGGGGGTAGATGAAATACTAAATGAAACATTAAAACAGAGCAGAGAAAAAGGCTCTAGGCCCATTCTGTCTTAATATCCATGCATTAATCTTCGGTACTCTTTGGAAGAAAGAGTGGTCTTCGACATGCTGAAATTTACTCTAGGTATGTCTTTGATGTACTTTTCGCTATAGTACTCGTAGTAATCTTGGTGAAAAAAAAAAGGTAGATAAATGACTTCAAATTTTTCCATACCGTGTAACAAATGCTCTGGTAGCATTAGGACTGTTGTCAGGGTGGAAACCTTCTCATGGACACAATATAGACTAAAACATCATGAGTATTGTGTCCTTTCTTGGGAGGAGACTTCTACTGATGTGAAATCTTGATGATATTGTATTATGTGCATTAGGCCTTCTGTGTGATTCATGAGGTCTTCAATCTGGTACTTTGTCTTTAATACATGGAATTAAGGCTTAACATCTTCAATAATGTGCCTTAGAACTCCTTAACTCTGTACTGATACTCTTCGCCGCTTCGTGACTGTCTCTGTCTGTGAAATCTGAGCTTTAATGACTCTGGAAAGGTTTTACAGAGTTTAACTCTGTTCTTTTAATGAAATTCATGTCATAACACCTTCCTAGGCTCTTCTCCATGATTTCAGTCCCTGAAAATGGTCTTCCCTGCGTTCTGTGCCACTATAACAGTGACTGTGAACAATGACGGTCGTCCACCGCCCGTACCCTACAAAAAACACAAATTTGTTAAGAAATCCTTGCATGGGAAGGATGGCTATGGAGGGCTATGAGAATGGCAGCGCAGCATGGATGAGAGTGGTGGATGCAAAGGATACTATGGAAGAATGCAGTGAGACAACGGGAAATGCACGTGGAAGTCAGGCAAAATGGAAAAATTTAATGTAAACATTATAATCTTAATGCTTAGCGGGATGATATGGCTTTCCAATGTAAAACATAAGGTTCAGACCTTCAAATGCAATACATGGGACATGTATGAAAATGCAACGAAAATCATTACGGAATGAGCTTGAATGGTGGGACCCAGTCACGGGTGGAGGGCGATTGAATGAGGACCGTCGAATCTCAGGAGGAGATAGACGGCTGTGATCTTATCGGCAGGAAGCGATGGGAGGGTCAAACTCCGATGAGCGATGGAGCGATTTGCCTAAGACCGTTGGATCTTATGTGAGATCAACGGTGGAGATCACGTCGGAGGATTGCAGATCGGGAGGAATGGAAGGTGGCTCCATCTAAAAATTGTGATTGCGATCGGAACAGGGAAGCAAGGGCCGTTGGATTAGAAGGGAAATCGACGGCGGGGATTACAATCGGAGGATCTCAATCACAAAGGGCAAGGGTTAGCACCGTTTATGTTTTGCGATTAGCGATCGAGCGACAGTGCGATGACCGTCAGATTGGAATGGGAATCAACGGTAGGGATTATCATCGGCGGTTCACAAAGGGCTGCTATGGGGTGCGCGAGAGATTTTGCGAGGGCCGTCAAATATTAATAATATTGACGGTGGAGATCATTCCCGAGACTCATAGAACAACGTAATCGCATCGGAGTTTTCTTTGTTTAACACAAGAATGCGCTTTCGTCTGTCTCTCCGATTGCGATAAGCACCTTACAGGCTAGCGCTTGGTCTTAGCACTGGGGTCATGTGGGGAAGTGGTTTTTGGGGCTGGGCCGAAGGGGGCTCGCCTGTTTATGGAGGAAAAAGGGTTTTTTAGCCTTAGGGACAGCGTTTTAACGCTAAAAGGAGGTTTTCAGTAGAGGTAAAAGAGGGATTTAACATCCAATGAATGATTTTCACTTGGTTATAAGGATGACATGGATGGTTTAGGGGATTTTGGAGGGATTTTGGGAAACAAAAGGGGAATATTTAAGAGTGGGAAACAGGTTAATAATGGGGAAATTTGCAGAGGTGCAAGGGAAAATGGGGGATTTTCTGAGCACAATTTTCCACAGGCAGTGAGGCTTAGCGAGTGGGAATGGTAGTGAAGATCTTTCTAAAGACAATGATCACCCAGGGCCTTCAAGGATGATGTGTTTTCGGAGGAGATGCATTCCTTGAAGGCTCAAAAAAAAAAAAACAATTTAGCCACCTATTTTCTTGACAAAAATTTCATAGGTGGCTAACAGAGTGGAACTGGAATTTGATTTTATTCAATTCAAATTTGAAACTAAAATAAATTGGAACTAATTCCTTATTTTCTACTGTAATTTTGACAATTGGAGCAGACTTTTGAGGTGGAGGAACCTCATTTACCTTGGCCTTCTATTTAGCAGTTTTTTTATCTGAATCTGATTTTTGTTGAGGCTGTTGAACAGGGCCTTTTGACCTCAAAGGGTAATTTTTGTTTTGAACTTCTTGCTATTTTTTATCATTCTATGCATAAATTTGCGCATTCATATCATTAGAAATATATATATATATATATATATATATATATATATATATATATATATATATATATATATATATATATATATAAAACAAATTCTTGATCTATCTTCATATTCCTGCAATGTCAAACATGTTGACTGTGAAGTTTCTCCCACGTGGTTTATTTCTTCATTTTCTTCCTCACTTCCTTGTTGTTCTTCTTCATCAAAATTATTCAAAGGAGGCTGAACATTTTGATCATCGGCATTCCTCCTTGGGCGTTGTAGGATTTTTTGAGGATGAAAACGCCTCCTGAAGGGAGCCTGATTTCTATTAGCTTCATTTTGATTGGCTCTAGCAGCTAGTTTATTTTCTACCTCTAATTTTGACATCTTAGAGGCAAGTTCCTTGATCAAATTGGACATTTGATTGATCTTTTCTTATGCTAAAAGAGACTTTGAAGACAAAGGATTTTCTTCTTTCATATTCTTTTTATATTTAGCTGCCTTTTCTTCCTCCATTTTAAATTTAATAGAAGCCATGAGTTTAGACTGCACTCCAATTGCATCCTCTTGCATAGTTTTCAATGTCTATTCTTTACTATTTCAAACCCTGATGATAGATTTCTCATTGTGTATATCTCATCGATATCTTTCCAAAAATGCTTGAATCTTCGAAATCTGATATCGTATGACAAAGTTATGTTGATTCGAAATTTGGGTGAAATAGTGAAGATTGTCATGAGGTTTCTCAGTTGCAGGATTGTTATTCAACTGCAAAATTGCACAGTTTCTGTAGCTAAAAAAACTTGAATAGAAAGTTAAGTATACACAAATATGTATTTTTCATGATCATTCCAATATTTTAATTAATCAGTACCTCCCATAAAATGAACAAATTATACTTGTTCTGTTGATGCAGTAAACATTTTTTTTTTTTGGGAAAAAAACAACTAAAGCTAAATTTAAGAAAAGTGAAGATTACAATAATGAGTTGGGAATCTGATAAATATACAAAACAGTTAGAAAATTAAATATTACAGAGCAATGCAACACATAAAATATGCCGAAAATAAAAGCACACAAAACACATAAAACCAGAGAGACACAGATATACGTGGTTCACCCAATTTGGGCTACGTCCACCCCGAACAGCCAGTCCTTCCTTTCTATTATCCAGCAAGCTGAAGAGACAAAACCTACAGCAGATCCGCTATAATATCCTGTGTTCTCTCTCACAGTCTCCCTGTATGTTTTCTTCTCAGAGAATACACATATAATACATAGCCGCAATACAATACCCTCATAAAAGCGAGGGGTTGTCTTCTAGGGAAAAAAACCCTAAACTAGACATAACTTCTACTGTCAAATCATCTGCCTAATGAATGGCCTAGATTGACTAGAAATTACTGTACTTTTACAAGGAAATTTTACATCTATTTTTGGCTTCGGGGGCGCTGCCCCCTAAACCCCCGCCGGGGGACCGCTGGCCCCCGGACCCCGCAAGGGGGACAAGTACCCCCCGCACCCCCCGCACCCCCCACCCCCCCCCCCCCCCCCGCGTGCAAGGGTGTACAATTTTCCTGGGGTATACATCCAGCTAGAACAAGGATCTCTGAATCAAGAAGAAAATCAGGCTCCACACCCAACAATCTCCCACTTGGAGACTGATTGTAGCAACTCCACCGCTACTTCATTTGCTGGACAATGACTCCTCTTTGGACCTGGTTGCTCCTCATCTTCAACATCATCCTTGAAGACCAATTAAAACTGAGCACATTTTCAGTTTCTCCCTAGTTACAACTTTTGTTAGCATATCTGTAGGATTTTGGCTAGTGTGTATCTTTTCTAGCTTCAACTCTCCATCTTCCAATACTGACCGTATGAAATGGTACTTGAGATGTATGTGTTTAGTCCTGGAATGAAATGTTGAGTTCTTTGCAAGATGAATGGAACTTTGGCTATCACTGTATAACGTGCCCATATCATGCTTCTTACCTAATTCACCCATAAGCCTTTGTAACCAAATCATTTCTTTACTAGCCTCTGTAGTAGCAACATACTTTGCTTCTGTTGTTGAAAGTGCGACAACACTTTGGATTTTCGAAACCCAACTGAAAGCTGTTCCACCTACAGTAAATACATATCATGTAGTCCTCCTCCCGTTATCTTTGTCACCTGCCATATCTGCATCAACATATCCTTGTAGAGCAATGTTTGAACCACCAAAGCATAATACTTGATTTGTGGTACCTCTCAAATATCTGAGAATCTATTTTACTGCCATCCAATGTTCTTTTCCTGGATTATTCATGTACTTTCTTACAACTCCCACTGCATGTGAAATATCAGGCCTTGTGCAGACCATTGCATACATTAAGCTTCCAACTGCTGATGCATATGGAAATTTAGACATATAATCCATGTCTTCTTGGGTCTTTGGGCACATCTCCTTACTAAGTTTGAAATGGCTAGCAAAAGGTGTACTAAATGGTTTTGCATTGTGAATATTAAATATTTTCAACACCTTTTCTATGTACTCATTCTTAGACAGTGTTAATTTGCGATTTTTCCTGTCTCTAGTTATCCTCATACCAAGGATTTGTTTTGCAGCTCCCAAATCCTTCATTGCAAATGAATTTGCCAATTTTCTTTTGAGCACATTTATTTCTTGCATGTTAGATCCTACAACAAGTATGTCATCTACATACAATAACAATATAATATAGCTGCCATCATTTTTACTTTTTAGATAAACACAATGATCAGAGTCACATATATTATAACCTTGTTCAGACATAAACTTGTCAAATTTTAGATACCACTGCCTTGGAGCCTGTTTTAAGCCATACAAGCTCTTCTTTAACCTACACACCAATTTTTCTTTCCCTTTGACCTCATATCCTTCTGGTTGCTGCATGTATATCTCTTCCTCCAAATCTCCATGGAGAAATGTTGTCTTTACATCTAACTGTTCAAGATGTAAATCTTCCACTGCTACAAGACTTAAGATAGTTCTGATTGAATTCATCTTAACAACAGGATAAAATATTTCATCAAAAACAATACCTTTCTTCTATGCAAACCCCTTCACCACAAGTCTAGCTTTGTACCTCTGTTTTCCTCCATCTTCTTCCTTCAGCCTGTAAACCCATTTATTCTGCAGTGTAGTTTTACCTGCAGGCAACCTGACTAAGTCCCAAGTTTGGTTATGCATTAAGGATTCCATCTCTTCTTCCATGGCTAGCTCCCACTTCTTCCTGCTTTCAACCTGCATTGCTTCTTCATAACATTCAGGTTCACCAGAATCAGTGAGAAATAAATAATATAATGAAGGAGAGTATCGTTCAGGGGGTCTACTTATCCTGGTAGATATTCTAACACCACTTTCAGGTGTTTGAGGTGCTTGTTGCTGTTGTGGTGGTTACTGCTGCTGTGGTTGTTGATTATTATCATTTTCAGGCACCTTTACTTTTTCAGTTATCTCATCAAGAACCGTGTATTCCTTGCTTTCTTTTTCCTATTTCTTTTCCTGCAACTGATTCTTATACAAGACCTTTTCATTGAATATTACATCTCTGCTCCTAATGATTTTGTGATTTTCATAATCATATAGCGATAACCAAAATCATTAGCACCATATCCAATAAAGGTACATTTCTTTGATTTTGCTTCAAGCTTTGTTCTATTTTCTTTATTAATATGGACAAAGGCCTCACAACCAAAAGGCTTTAAAAAAGAGTAGTTTACCTTTTTACTTGTCCATGCTTCCTCTGGAATACCACCATCCAAGGAACTTGAAGGCCCTCTGTTTATTAGATAAACAGCAGTATCTACAGCATCTGCCCAAAATTGTAAAGGCAATCCTGCATGCAATCTCATGCACCTTGCACGCTCCATGATTGTTCTGTTCATCCTTTCTGACATACCATTTTCTTGTGGTGTTCTTGGAACTGTCTTCTCTCTACGAATTCCATGCTCTGAACAGTACCTATCAAACTCTTTGCTGCAATATTCACCTCCATTGTCTGATCTGAGACACTTCAACTTCTTTCATGTCTCAATCTCAACCAAAGCTTTCCATTCTTGAAAGTATCAAATACATCAGATTTATTCTGAATACAATAAATCCATGTTTTTCTAGTTGCATCATCAATAAAAGTAACATAATAACGAGAGCCACCGAGAGATGATACCTGAGCAGGTCCCCATACATCTGTATGCACAAGCTCCAATTTTTCGCTCTTCTTTTCTTTCCCAACTATGAGAAATCTGACTCTCTTTTGTTTTCCATAAATGCAATTTTCACAGAAATCCAAATCAACATTCTTCAAACCTGGCAACAAATTTCTTGAGTGAAGAATCTTCATTCCCTTCTCACTCATGTGTCTGAGCCTATGATGCCATAATCCTGCATCTGCTCCTTTGGAAGTTAAAGCATTAATAGAGTTAGAAATACCATTGCATAAATACAATGTACCAACCTTTTCTCCTTTTGCTATTACCAGGGCTCCTTTGGTGACCTTCCAAGTTTTATCTGTGAAAGTTGTCACACAACCTTCACCGCCTAACTGCCCTGTTGAAATCAATTTTTTCTTTAGATCTGGAACATGCCTTACCTCCCTTAATAGCCATTGGTTTCCATTCTGCTGTTTTGCAAGAACCTTACCCATTCCAACAATTTTACAGGGCTTATCATCACCCAAACGAACTTGTCCAAAATCTCCTTGAACATAGTCATGAAAATATTTCTTATCGGGTGTGGCATGGAATGAAGCCCCTGAATCTACAACCCAAGAATTAGTAACATTTTCGAAAGAAAGAATCAAAGCATCTTGTAACACATCACCTGTCACATTTTCTTCATGATTATTTTCTTTTTGTGCATCTCCTTCTTTTCCCTTCTGAGATCCACAGTCTTTCTTTAGGTTTCCTTTCTTTCCGCATTTCCAGCACACTATCCCTGATCTGGACTTGGATCTGCCTTTCCTTGATTTACTGCGATATCTCGAGCTCTTTCCTCTTTCCATTCTTCTTCCTCTAGACTCTGCACTCAAAGCATTACTCGATGTCTCATCGGAGCTTTTCTGTCGAATTTCCTCGCTAAGGATAGCATCGACAACATCATCAAACTTTAAAATACTAGATCCAGAGACAGAGTTACTAATGGCCATTACTAAACCATTCAAACTCTCTAGCAATGAGCACAAGAATAAAAGAGCTATAACTTCATCATCAAATTTTACCCCTATAGAACTTAACTGACTGGTAACTGTATTAAAATCATTTAAATGGTATGCAACATATCCACCTTCCGACATCTTCATATTAAATAGTCGTTTCATAAGAAATACATTGTTTGAGGCCAAGGGTTTTTCATATAGTTTCGCCAACGTCTGCATCAAACCCTCTGTTGTTGTTTCCTTCGAAATATTTAAGGCGACTGATGCCGCAAGGCACAACTGTACTGTTCTGAGTGCCTTTCTCTCGAGAATGTTCCATTCCGCGTCTGTCATGGCCGCCGACTTCTTTGCTTTTCTGCTCAATGGTAGGTACAGATATTTCTGATATAGATAATATTCCATCTGCATCTTCCACAACGGGAAGTTGTGGCCAGTAAAGTTCTCGACCCTAAACTTAGCATCTTCCACCATTTCTCCCACTCGAACCAGGAACCCTTCTTTCCTGCGAGTTTATCAGCCAAATATACTTTCGGCTCTGATACTAGTTATTAGAAAATTAAATATTACAGAGAAATGCAACACATAAAATATGTCGAAAATACAAGCACACAAAACACATAAAACCAGAGAGACACAGAGATACGTGGTTCACCCAATTTGGGCTACGTCCACCCCGAACAACCAGTCCTTCCTTTCTATTATCCAGCAAGATGAAGAGACAAAACCTATAGTAGATCTATTGTAATATCCTCTGTTCTCTCTCACAGTCTCCCTGTCTGTTTTCCGCTCAGATAATACACATATAATACACAACCGCAATACAATACCCTCATAAAAGTGAGGGGTTGCCTTCTAGGGAAAAAAACCCTAAAATAAACATAACTTCTACCGTCAGATCATCCGCCTAATGAACATCCCAGATTGACTAGAAATTACTATACTTTTACAAGGCAATTTTACATCTATTTTTGGCTTCAGGGGCACTGCCCTCAAAACCCCCGCCAGGGGATCGCTGGCCCCCGGACCCCCCAGCCCGCAAGGGTGTACAATTTTCCTGGGGTATACATCCAGCTAGAACAAGGATCTCTGAATCAGGAAGAAAATCAGGCTCCACACCCAACAAAAACTGCAAATGTAGAGACTTCAAAAAGCCTCAGAAATAAAGACCAAAAATGACATATTTAATTATCACTTGTAAGCATCTTGCGAAGAATCTGGTTTGAAGTGGCACATTCCTCACAGGTGTTTGTTAATAATTGTAAGAAATGAAACTAAGGTTTGAGGTTGAAAATCCAGACACCAGTCAATATAATTACCCAAAAAACTTCCTCACTATTGACGTTTGATGAGAGAAACCTCATGCTGGCAAACCCTCTAGGGAAGTATGAGATAACATAGTATGACAGGGCCAATACCTAAACAAAAAATAAAATAACTGATAATATATAGCTATGAAGCACCATTGACACATAAATTGAAGATTCCATGCTCCCAGCTAACGAAAATAGTTGTATCCATGACGGATCCTTCTCCTGAAGATCAGGAAACTAGATTTGTTGCATGGCTACAATTGGCTGCATTAAATTTTAAATCCATTTTTCTCACACAACCTAAAAATTAAGACTCTGAAGAACCCCGAATTTCTCTCAAACTATTTCGAAATTGAGGAAACAGTTTCTGGGTTATTTAATTCACCCTATTATGAGAAAAATCTATGTTTTGGTTTTTTCATATTTTCTTCCTTTTGGCCACAAAACGCATTTAAAAATGACATGTCAAAACTACTACGTTTTTCTGGAAATATCGTGACAATAAAATAAATTACTTCTAGATCTGGAAATTTGGAATCACCTTCCTCTGTTCATTAATAATCTTCCTGCCAATGAGGCCTGTAATGAAATTTTAGTAGAGGAAAATACCCATCTAATATTTAATCATTTCAGTAATGGCAGATTTGCCTTAGCGAAGGTATCTTGAGGATTGGATTGTTCTCGAATGATCGGATAACGTACTTAAGAGTCTTTCTTTCTGATGGCCATCTAAGTCCTAGTAGGACCCGAAGGAGAGCTGAGAATGATGGGGTACAGGCCTTGATCAGAATAGCAGCCACGCTTGATCTCATTTCCTCAATGAAAGGACTGAAATAAAGGAAGGAACAAAAGCTGGCTGAAGAGGTTGGTCGAATCCTATGGTTTAAAAAAAAAAATATGGATCTGCCTAATTTTCCCAACGCTGACTTAATATTTCGATTTCAAAAGTTCAACTCTTTAATCAACGCATTGAAATAATTTGGCTTAAATATTTTGCAAGTTTAAAATAAAGCCAAGGTCGGAGCAGTGGTTGGATTCACCCTTCCTTTTGACCTACGCAATCCCCTGTTAATTCAAACCCATGTTTTCTTGTTTCGTTCAGCCCTTTGTTTTATTGTGTATTTTTTTTTATGTTTTTGTTATTTTCGATTTTTCTTTTATTATTGTTTTTGTTTATTGTATTTATTAAAAAAAAATTAATTCTAATTTTAAAAAAAATAAAAAAAATAAAAAACTTAAAAGGAATTTCAACTTTGATTTTTATTGTATTCTATTTGATTTTGAAAGAGTTTGTTTTTTTTTTTTTTTTTTTAATTTGTCAAACTATAAAAACTAATTTTATTTTTTCAAAGTCTAAAAACTAATTAAATTTTATATTAAAAAAAATGATTTCTAAAAAACTGAAATAAATTAATTGAAAAATGAAAATGAAATTGCATTAAAAAATGAAATTGTTAGGTAAAATGAAAAATTGAAAAATGAAAATGAAAATAAAATAACATTATAAATTAAAAACTAATCCCTATGTATGCTAGGTAAAATGAAATTAAAAAAAATGACGTTCTAGATTGAAAAATCATCCTTATGTACGCCTCCCCAGTAACAACACCAAAATGTTGAGTAAAATAATTTGTATTAGATTACTAACATAAATTATCAATCTGGTATTTGTAGGACTTGTGAGACATACGTGCACAATATATTCTAGGGATCAGTTTATGAAAATTAAAAACTAACTTAATCTCACCATTCCTATGTTAACTTGAAAATCTATTCTATATTCAGGAATCAAAATTTAATCTACTTGCATAATTGAATTGTAATCTACTTGAAAAATTCAAAACTAATCTAATCAAGTCTGCATAAACCAAATCTATCCTAATATATTCTACTTGTGTAATGGAAATTCTTATGTATGCTTGCAAAATTGTAAACTAATATAACACACATGCATAAATCAAATCTAATCTATCATTCTTCATGAATTCACACATGCATAAATCAAATTTAATCTCGCATAGTCCATGAATTCAAGAAAAAGAACACTTTTGCATGAAAATTAAATCAACAATCGACCGGTCGAACACATTTGCATTAATTAAACTTGCATGAATTGAAAATATAAACTATTAAACTTCCAATGAAATGAAAACAACATAAAAATTAAAATGAAATGGCATACTTGAATGAAATAAAAACTAATATCAAAACAAAATTGCAAAATAAAACCTACTCTGTCTTACATTCTAATATGCTCCATGATATCTCCTACTTCACATCTACCTCCATGCTTGGAACCTCAAAGTTTTATTCAAATTCTCCAAAATTAAAAAGTACAAAATAATAAGATGACAAGCTAAAGTAACAAAAGTTCAGTACAAATAAAGGAGAGAGATCTCCTATTTATACAAATTCTTAAGGAACCTCCTCATTAATAAGGATCCTTCTTCCTCTCCTTTGATCCATAATATTCTCAACCAATTTTCTAACCATAGGCCACATATCCCTCCTTCAAATCTCCTTCATATCATGAAGATAATTTCGAATTTGATCCTTGGGAGCCACATAAGAGGGTCTTGGAAGTTTCCAATGAACCTACACATGTCACAAAACTCTTTCCACTTTTAAGGTATAAGCATATGCATATTATTTCCTAAATTTTGATCACAAATTCACTTAAAAACACTAGAAATTAATAATGTTTGGAAAACACAAGGTTAACCCAAATGATGATGAAAGTGAGATGAATGTAGTGACATGGTAGTGAAATGGAGGTGAAATGGAGGTGATATAATGGACATGATGGTGAAAGTGGATGTCTTTTTAAGGACAATTCTGAGACCCAACAACTACAATCATATATTAGTCATTACTTATGTGAATTTCTATTGTAGTGTCTAAGGGTCTCTCCTTGTGCTTGATTTTTATACAAAAATTCTCATAACCTCTTTGAAATAATTTAGGATTTTTTTAAATACAAAATTGTCCATTCAAATGGCATTTTTTTCTAGTCTTTTCTTTCCTTAGTGGCCTTTCCAATTATTTGACTAAATTTGTGAATCATTTATAACAAACAATATTCACAAATGTGATGGGGTTGGTTTGGTGGGTCCCACAACACTAAGTCTACGTGACGAGCTAATCAGACTATAGGACGTATATGTGGATGCCACGTAAGCACCTTATCATGATAAGGATTACATGTAGGAACTTAAGTTAGGCATAATTGTGGGATTAGCCTCAATTCCAGTTATGCAACCCTGGGTTGTGTGTGGAGTTTTATCTTTGGTATGGGTGAGGGACCCGAGATCATGAGGACGTGACATTGATGATGTGGATGATTCGATGACATGGCACACTATACATGTGACATGTGGTTGGCAGAAGCAACCCTCTTGGGTGGTCAACTGGCTTGTTTTTAGGTGATACTTGGAACCACTAAATGATTCCACGTGGTAGAATGATGTCACCCTGATGACATTATGACGTCAACAAGACATGGTGGAGGAAGGGTGACACAACAACAACCTATTCATTGATGAGAATTAGTCAAAAACTAAGTTGGCCAAGTGGCATGGAAAGACATTTTGGTCATAGACCACTTAACTATGGCTTAAGTGCAGGATTAGCCCTAATCACCAGTAGCATGGCCTTGGGCAAGAGTAAATTTTGATGGTCAGAATGGGTCGTAGACTTAAGACTGGGAGGATGTGACACTAGGTGACATGTCGCAGCATAGAGGTATGACGCGTAGTAGGAAAATGTTGTGGAACCATAAAAAAATAGGCATATATGACAAAAAATGGCACCCCCCTCCCCTTATTAAAGTCAAAAGGTAGGGTGAGGGTTGAGATGGCTCATCGGTCATTCAATTCTACACACCCATGTGGAGGATTTTGCATGCTTAGGAGATAGGTGATGGGGTTCATCACATAAGTGACAAATTTCGCCCACCACCCCCCCCCCCCCCCCCCTTTGTTAGCCATCAAGTAGGAATGAGGGCCCTGAGATGGTCGTTCTACCATTGATCAACCTTCAGAGGTTTAACCATTTAGCTTCTAGGTGCATGAAGGCCTACATGGATATCATGGTGTGCTAGTTGATGATTCTCTAGTCACATGTCACTATCTATTTGGTCAAACTTCAAATGGGAATAACTTATAATTTGGGTGTCAGAATTAGATAAAGCTTATTTCGTTTGAAGGCTCTTGATGAGCTGAATACAATGATAATTTCTTAATTTAAGTATGTAAGCTTCGAATAAAGAAGGCTTTTGTAACCCCATGTTCATAATGGACCATGGTGGCCAAGTTAATTTTAATGTAACACCTCTCAAAGCCTGAGAAAGTCTAAAGGGAGTGGGAGAGATCATTACAGAGCGGCATCAGAGATCTAAGGTCCATCACTTGGATTGGGTTGGCTATGAAAGATAAAATTAGAATCAGAGTTTAGGTTCAACACTAGAGCTGAAAGGGCTCGTGGAAAAAATTTAATGCAACAATTTGGTTAATGCATATGTTAATTTTCTTTTGATTTATAGCTTATGTAAATGCTAAAATTGATGAAATGTTGATTTTAAAACTATTGTTGAATGTGATTATTAACATGATGATATGTCCTCTAATCTCTTGGAAAATGTGACTACTATGACTTTATATGTGTGAACAACATTAGATCAACATACTTCATACCAAAATTCTTAGCGTTGGCATGGCAAGGTAACAAAATAATATGTTTATGCTTGATATAACTAACATGTGTGTGTGTGTGTGTGTGTGTGTGTGATAGCACATAAGAAGATATAATTGCAGCGAGGAATAGAGGAATGGACGATAGTTTGGTACTCCATGGTATGGACCAAAATCATCATGAACAAGAAGAAGAAAGTTTCCCTGATGGATCAGATACTCTCAAGAGATTGAAGGTTGAGTTAAAATTTTACAAAGAAGAGAATTAAATACTCATTAAAAAACATGAAGAATGGGAAAAGCTAAACACAATGCTACCACAAAACATGCCCTACATGCAAATGTTGATGCAAAATTGAACCAACATATAGAAACATGGTGCCATGATGACAGCATCAAAGAGAAGCCTCGTAATATTGGGAAGAATAAAAAACTATTAACATGTTGGGGTTGTGGAGAATAGCACCCTATCCATGAATGCTCTTACAAAAAAAAAAGGATAACCCATGTAAACTCTAGACACATGAACCAACAACCAAAAATACCAAATAAAGTAACTAAAAGAGGAAGAGAGAAGAGGGATCATTTCCATGAGATATCTAAAGTAATGAAATGTCCTATTGAACTATTTAGAAGGTTTTTTGGAACTTTAAAATTGTTAAAGAGCTTGGGAAAGGGATTGCCTCAAATTTTGTGCGAAAAGCTAATGTGATTAGTGCTCTTGTTGAAGTAAATAGAATATTTTTTATGTGTTGTGAATCGAGATGTTTTACAATAATTTGTGTGTTGTTGGATACATGTTTTTATATTGTTTACTTTGAGCATGGGAATGCTTCTTTGTGTGGTTGTCATATTTTGTTGTTATGGTATTTTCTTTATTTTAATTCTTCTTTCCTTTTTTTGGTTTGGTATTATTTGGTTTGTTGGGTTTGGGAAAGGAAAGAAAATGAGCTCATGAATAAGAGATAAATAAAAAACAACCAAAAGTAAAGACCCTGATTAAGCCTTATGCGTGAGATAAATTGCAATAGAGGGAAGAAGAATATAATGTATCATCCAAAACTGGCCTTGATGGGGCCACTTAAAGAAAATAGAAGTTACATGAGGGCTATAAAAATAACACGAGAAGGAAGTTTCCCAAACTAAAATATTGTTGTGTGATGAACCCTTGACTAAAATGAGAAGGGGGGGGGGTGAATCAGTTTAGTCAATTCATGGACATTAAAATTCATTTCATTAAAATCATTAACATAACCATTACATGGGAAGCTTCGTAAATAATAGTCAGCATACTGAATATGTGAACAAAAAGTAGTAAATAGGCTAACTCATCACATCCACAAATAATAATAAATTTCAGGGAAAATTTTAAGGATGGAAAATTATTTTGAATTTAAAAAATTGGCGAATCTCACTAGTCCCTAATATGAAAACTATAAAATTTTTATTGATGTATTTTTAAAATTATTCAAATTTATAATGATATTATATATTTTTTCTATATAATGTTGGCGATTTTTAAGGTAAAATAATTTTATATTGTAAAATTTGGGCGAATCACTTCTATAAAAATATGGAAATTGGAAAATCTTTTTTTTGGAAAAACCATGGAAAATTAGCCCACCTGCGAATATTAGTCCCTAAAATTTTCCATGATAATAATGCACATGGACACCAGATATAAGTGGAAACCCATAAGGGATACAACCACAATTATTTTTGTTTTGATGCAAAGGCAAGCTCCTACTCCCTATTACATCTGATTTTCTATAGGCTCCAACCTACAGGAGGCTTCTACTTCAAATTCCATCAAGCTACAACTTGCAAGCTCCGACTCCCATATGTTTTATGCAGGCTACAAACCACAGGAGGATCCTACCTCAATCAGTTCCAACTAAAAATTTATCAAGCTACAACTTTAAAGGAAACCACAATTCCCTCACACAGCATGAAAACAATATGTTTATTTACCTCGTTATCAACTGTGTATTCCTCCATCTTTACTTTTTCCTCTTCTCCCTTCAAATCTGCTTCTCGTCAGCTTCATATTTGCATCATATGTCAATCAACTCTCCCACATTCTCTAGCTCTATAACCTCATGAATGCAGATCAAAATGACACCTTTATAGAGATAATTTGATGGATGTTTGGATTCTATACTGGAATATGAAGTGAACATACTTAACTCTTTGCCTTCCACGCATTTGTTTCCAATCTCTTCATATCATGAATATTAGAATAAGAAATAGATCATTTATCCAATATCAATTTCAGCCATATGTAACGTATCGCAACAATTCAACTTAATATATCTTTGTCTTTTCCTTGGAGTCTTTCCTTTGCCTTAAATACTTGCCTTTGCATCACAACAATTTAGCTAAATCAATAATTTCACATAATTATAATTTCTGCAATGTAGCCCTTTTGTCTTCTTTTCCTTGATGTACGTTTATTCCTTCTCTTATCCCTGTGTTTTGTTAGCAATTCTTCTAACTGTGTCTCCAATGTTCTATTTCAAAAATGTGCAACATAAACACTGCTTCAGAAATACAATATCACGCCTTTATACCACAGCTTCTGTCCCTGGTTCTGCTAAATATGTCACAGAGATGTATGGTTACCACAGTCTACACCAAGTGTTATATTTTCCAAAGGAATGGTGCCAGTAAATTTAAACAAATTTACCACTGGTACCGAGTACCTTCTTGTCCATTCTCTGATAACATGAATATCCTCATAATCCCAGATCCATTATGGTGTTTGAATATAGTTCTAGAATATACCATGTCTGTTCATGAATCACACATCGGCCCAAGGCTTCTAACTTCTACTAAGGTGATTTTCGATTTGTGATTGTGTGTTTCAATCCCACCGGCTTTCGCTACACCATCGCAATTTCTCCATCGCACTTTCCCATCACACTTTCTCATATCTTAACTTTTTCACCACTTGCAATCTTGCGACTTGTGATTTTGAAATTGGTGGGTTCGAGCCCCACTGGCTTCCGCGACGCCATCGCAAGTTCTCCATCGCATTTTCCCATCACACTTTCTCATATCGTAACGTTTTCACTGCTTGCGATTTTGCGATTTGTGTGTTCAGGTCCCACCAAGAATTCCACATCATCTATTGCCATGACATATGTGCCACATCATCTATCTCCATGTCATCTATAGCCACATCATCTGTCCCACATCATCTGTCACCATGTCATCTGCACCACCTCATCTATTGCCACATTATCTATGGCGCATCATCTATCACCATGTCATCTATCGCCAAGTCATATGTGCCACGTCATCTATCATCATGTCATCTGCGCCACGTCATATCTCACATTTTTATATCGCACTTTCCCATAACACATGCTCATATCGCAACTTTTTTACCAGTTTGTGATTATACGATTTTGTGATTTTGCGATTCCGCAATTTGAAATTTTGTGATTCTGCGATTCTACGATTTTCGATTCTGTGATTTTTTGATTCCACGATTTTCAATTTTCTCACAAGTCTACAAAAAGTGAAGGGGAATTCATCATCTATGCACTGGAAATATTCCACTACTCCCATGCGACCACTAATTTTTCTCCAAAGCCAATGATAATGTTGATGCTGCTCCTTTTCCATAAATGATAATGTTGATGTTGATCCTTTTCTTCTTTTTTTATCCTAATCTGCTCATTTTCCATCAATTGCAATATTTCCAACAGTCTCCCCCTTTGGCATTGATGGAAAAAAATCCTCCCCCTCTCATTATGAGAAATGTATTCCTTCCTCCGATTACATTACCTCCCCCTTTGACATCAATGGCAAGGGGTTACAGATTTTTAATTGTAGTTTCCATCATTGCATTACTATTCTCTGAGTTCTGTATAAACATTGTTCATTATGTCCTTCTATTATTGAATGAATGCCACTGCATATGCCTTGTTGAGGTTGTTCCAGAATGAATGTTTCTCCATATGGCATATAAGTATTGTTGGGAGAACACTTTGGAAATCATTGAAATTTCATGTATATACACAACAAACTAATACCATAAGAAGAAGAAAATCATTGCACTTGCATAATGTTGAAGATGATAATAAATATGCTCCATAGACAAAAATATACAAGAATATATATATATATATATATATATATATATATACATGCACAATCAAAATAGTATAAGAATAATGAATATGCTCCATGTGATATATAAACTCTGCTCCGCCAATAACGCTGCTCCAATAAGGCATTGATGTATTTCTACTATACCAATACCATAACGCTTTGATGCGAATAAAACTGATAGATGTCACTTGTGATTGTGACGAAGAGGGCTTGATTTCAAACTCTTATTATGTATTTGATTATGTTGCTTGTGATTTATGATAAATTTTTAAGAAAGTAGTTTCTCTTCTTTGCTTCTTTTTTCTCCTGTAATCTCCCCCTTAGCTAGAGCACTCAACTCCCCCTCCTTCCCCCTATTTTTTTCTTTTAACTCTTCCTTCGAGATCATATTAATGAGCATAATCTGTAGACATTATCCTAAGCTTGTTTCTCAAGTATTCGAATAGTTCTCTAGCAAGTGGTTTTGTAAATATGTCTGCTATATGTTCCTTTGTGGGGATGTATTCCATCTTTACTACCTTCTCAGCTAATTTTTCTTTGAAAGTGGTATTTAATAGGGATGTGCTTGGTATTTGAATGTAGCACAGGATTTTTTGACATGCTTATTGCACGCTTATTGTCACATCTAATAGGAATAGGCTCATTGAAGTTTATTTTCATGTCTTGAAGTGTTTTTATCATCCACATCACCTGTGTGCAACAAGCTACAACTGCTATATATTCATATTCAACTATGGATAGAGAGATTGATGTTTATTTCTTGCTTACACATACCACAAGACTCTCTCCCAGATAGAATGCACCACCACTTGTGCTTTTATTTTCATCCACACAACTCGCCCAATCCACATTAGTATATGTTGTCAGTGTAAAATATTTACCTTTTGGATACCATAATCCATAATTTGTAGTTCCTTGTAGGTATTTGAATATCCTCTTGGTTGCTAACATGTGATTTTGTTTAGGTGTTGATTGATATCTTGCCACTACTCTGACTGCCAACATTATGTCTGGTCTAGAAGTTGTCAGATATAACAAACTTCCTATCATATACCTGTAAAGTTTTTTATCTACATCTATGTTGAGCATTGGAAAAGGTATGAATTTTCCAAGTATTTCTCTATCTTTTTCCTTTAATCATAACTCCTTTATATTCTAGAATGGTAATATATTGAAGAATTATAATAGAATTAAGGATATTAGTGATTGTTGCAAATTGATTAAAGATTGTCTTTTCCTATATGCAGAAAATAGATGAAGCGGGAAGCCACAATTTGGGAGAAAAAGACAAAGCAGAAATAACTGTTGTCCCTTCAACAAAAGGCCATATCCAGACAAGAAGGTCGAGATCAGAGCGCACAGTCAAAGAAAAGAAAGGAACAGCGCGGCATCAGCGCAAGAAGACAAAACGATAACTGAAGATAGAAGATAGAGTGAATCCCTCAGGATCTCTCGATCCTGAGTGATCGTTGCTCAAAGCGTATCTGTATTTCTTGTTTCATCCATTGGCTGTTATAAAATGACAACACTTGTAGAAATAAAAGAAGTATTATGATTATTCATATTTCCTGTTTTATTTTCATGATTGCTCATCAACTCTCGTTGGTTAAAACAGAGTGTGATTTCTTGTAAAATTTATTACATATGATTAATATATAATCCGGTTGTCGTTCCATTATTTGATACTGGAGTAGTTTGGCGATGCCTCACTAGTGGCTAAGGGCCCGGCCCTGGTGGATCCACTTGCTATCTATACCATTACTTTCCAATTCCAGTCATGTGATGGTTTTCTTTAGTTCTCATTTCCTTTAGTCACATTGCTTGATAGTTTCCATGTTTTATAGCTTACTGTTTCAATGTTTTATGAAATCGGTTTGTTGCATCAGTTGAGTGAATTGCGTTGCTATTCCTTTCCAAAATAACAAGATTATTTATTCCTCTGTAACTTGTATTTTTATACTTCTCAGATATAAAGCTTCGTTGTTCAGAATTTGTTGTTCATTTCCATTAAATAGCTTTGCTGTTCAATTCTAATAACTAGCTTTACTGTTTATTCCTTTCCTGTAAGTATTTGGTTTGCTTTAGAATGTTATTGCAAAGAGCGTGTTTATTCTATTTCTATTAGCAACATTATTGATTCAACTCAGTTACCATTTCAAATTAGTTTCTTTATTGTGGAGTGTAAGATCATCAGCTATAAAGGGCATTGGCTATCACTATCTAAGTTCTCAGATTGAGGATCTTGTTTATGCTTGATTTCATTTACATCAGTTGACAGAGGAAATATTTATTACTGCTACATCCTTGACTGACGATTTCCGAGTGAGTGATTGGATTTTAGAACACTAAGTTTCATGTCATTACAATTAGATTTCATTTTCAAGAATCTGTTTACTCTTGTATTTGAAACACTATACTGCAAATTGGAGAGCATTACTCTTAGATTAAATTTCCGCCTCAGACTGAGTACATTCTTGAGATAGAAATTCGTACCTGTATTGATAATTAATGTAGGATAAATAGGATTTAAAAAGACACCTTTTATACCTCAACATTTTGGCGTCGTTGCCGGGGGGAGTGTAGCTATTTAGAAAGAGTGATGTATATTTTATTTTCTCTGGTAAGGAAGAATTGGGTATTAAAAACGGAAGGTAAGAACCTACGTAACGAACGAGGAACATGCTCGTTCACTTGTCTGCTTCATAGCAGAACTGCGTAGAAGTTTAAAGGTAGGAATGAATGCTTGAATTTTTTGAATGACTAGAAAATCTAAACAAATCAAAATTCCTCCCAGACCTGGAAAACCTAAGGGACTGGTGACCCTTGGGTGAACAACCTTTATCGACAATATCATTAAGAAATTTGAATCTCAGCCATTAGTAGGCCCTAGAAAAATTGCTTCTAGACAACCTACCAGCTCCCTTCGGGCCACCGAATCACCATCTGTAGATTTTTCTGAGGTGCATAGCCAAACAGAAGGGACTGAGCAATATTCTCAAGAAAATGAGAATTCTCGCCCAATTTCTTTACAAGAAGGGAACTCTAGTAATCTCCACAAAGGAGGAGGAGAAACAGGGGAAATAGAAGAACCAAGATCCCCTCTTGAAGTAATCCAAACACTAAGCAGCCCAGATAAGGGAAGTGCTGTCAAAATCATCCAAAACAAAGTTTAAGAACCTGAAGAACAAAAATCCCCTTAGATAATAGTTCAGTAAGGGACACTCATTATCCCAGACCAAGGAAGTGTTGTTAAGGTCATCCCTACTCCTTCTAGTCAGCCTAGGAATAATTCCCTAGAAATACAAGAAGGATATTGGCACATATTTGATCAAATGGCCTAGAACCAGCAACCACCCCAAACTTCCACACTGCAATATCCCATTGTGGACACTACAGTTAATGCACCTATGAAGGCCATTCCTCTCCAGAATATTCCTACATTCCATGGCTTAACATCGAAAGATCCAGATGCATTTCTGTTTGAATTCGATGTATTATGCAGGGGGTATGACTATACCACTGATCCCCAAAAGCTAAAATTATTCCCCTCCACATTAAAAGGAGCAGCTCTATGATGGTTTATGGGGTTAGGTGGAGGTGTTATAAATGACTGGGATCAGATGAAAGCTGCTTTTATAAAGAAATATCAGGATTATTGTAGGTCAAGGGAATTAAAGGATGAAATATTTCAGATGACAACAAAACCTAATGAAACATTGGAGGAATATGTAGAACGCTTTCAATAAAACCTCTAGAGATCACCTTATGCATATTTACCCTTACCTGATAATGTGTTAAAAACTACATTAATTAAAGGGATGAAGGAACAATGGGTTGAAACATTAAACATCATGGGAAAAGGTGACATATATCAGGAAAATTTTGCTAACATTATTAATTTATGTATCAGGAGTTCGAGAGGCAGCACAAGATTGAAACTAGCAGAACGTGACATGATCACAAGGGATAGCAAGACCTCCGGTGGAGGTATAACCCGCATAGAAATTGGAAATCTACTAGAAGATATAAAAACTGATATTCTAGGGACTCTGACAACCCAGCTCGATATCATGAAAGCTAAACAAAAGCAACAGAAGCAGAACAATATTTGGAAATATTCTTCCCTAGATGCAGAAAGAAACATAGCCATAAGGAGTGCCCACTAGATACAGTCCAATTCTGTGCCATCTGCACAAAATATCACTCCATAGAAAGTTTCCCCTCACTCCCGGGATTGAAAGTAGTCTACAAAGAAGCAAAAGAAGAAACAAAAACTATATGCCTACTCAATCAACATCGTCAATGGCAGCCACGACAAACATGTATTCTCATTGATCCATCCTCTTTTTTTCAGTCTCTTGAGTATAATGCTCAGCAATATAATGGAATGTGGCAAAATCAACCACCCTTCCCCAGTTGGTCACAGTAGCCATTTCCTACACCGCCATGGCAAAATCAAATAAATCAAACCAATTGGCCGAACTTTCCTTACTATCCACCATTTTGGAAAAATAATACATATCCAACATAATGGTCCCCCTCCACCTCATAGATTCATACCTGGCAGTCAAACTGGCAAAGATCTATGAATCAATCAGCTGGAACGATTCCTCTCCCTCCACCTACACTGCCAGCACCATATACATTGCAAAAAAATCCCTAGACCAACTTAAGACTGCAACTCCCAGCCCAACCCAACCTGAACCCTAATAATAGGTCGGTTCAATCTGTTCAAATAATCGAAGCACCAGAACTAGAAACCGATTTAATGGAGTGCAACGACCTTCAACTAAGGTCTAGGAGCATAATAGAATCGGAGGGAGACAAAAATGTTCAAGTTGAAAATCTGTTACCTTCAAAACAAACATTGCAAAAGGAGAATGTGGTTAGACAACAAACTCATGAGCAAGAAACCACATCTTCTCCACCATTCCCAGAACGACTAATCATACCTCGTGCAATAGGACATCCTGATTTTGATCTTCTGGGAGAACTAAAAAATTTGTGTATAAAAATCCCACTCCTCCAAGCTATCCAAGATATTCCCATTTATGCAAATACCATCAAAGTACTATGTATAAGAAAGCCAAAGAGGAGAACAACAACTAACCCAACCGTCCAAGTAGTTGGCACTCTATCTGACTTACTATCAGGAAGAGAAGCACCTGTAAAGTATGAGGACCCAGGAAATCCTATAGTTACGGTGAAAATCAATGGACAATCATTTCCAAATTCCTTAGTTGATTTGGGAGCTATAATCAATATCCTAACAACCACCACTTGTCAAAAACTTGACATTACATCATTAGATCCAACAACAACCTTATTGGAATTGGCTGACTGATCGGTAGTCAAACCAGAATGCACACTACATGATGTAATGGTATCTGTAGACTCTTGGGAATACCTTGCCGACTTCCTAATTATTAACCCCAAAAACCGGCTAGATGGACACCCTTTAATCTTAGGTAGACCTTGGCTGGCAACTATTGATGCTTACATTGGCTGCCGACAAGGCAACATGACTATAACTAGAGGGAGTTATGTCAAGAATTTAGCCTTATACCCTCCAGCCTAGCCAAGCCTAACAATAATAAAAACAAAGAAAAAACCTGTATCATACCTCATAGAAAACATTAGATGACCATTAACCATAGAAGATGCCCTCGACTTTAAAGACCAACCAGAGGATGACATCATTAACAGTTTCATTAACCAACCAAAAACCATATCCCATTTGCAATGTCACATGATCAAGGCAGCATTTGATAATGAAGAAGAAAAATATCCCCTGAAAGACATTCAAGATCAATCAATACCTACCACTTCTATTTAAAATAGAAAAACTATAGAAATTGAGCCAGGAAAAACTCTGAACATTAACAAAAATCTGACTGTTGAACAAGAAGAGAAGATGGTCCAACTACTGAAAAATATAAGGGAGATTTTGCATGGGATTACCCAGACATGAAAGAAATTGATCCCCAGTTATGTACACACCACATTTATACAGAAAAATATTCTAGACCCATTATCCAACCCTAACCAAGATTAAACCCTAATCTTAAGGATATTGTGAAAGCTGAATTACAAAAAAATTTGGATGTAAACTTTATTTATCCAATATCTGATAGTAAGTGGGTCTCTCCACTAGTAGTGGTGCCAAAGAATAATGGAAAGTGGAGGATATGTGTAGACTACAGAGAACCAATCAAAGCAACCCAGAAAGACCACTTTCCCCTTCCTTCCATTGATTAGGTATTAGATATATTAGCAGGAAAGAAATTATTTTCTTTCTTAGATGGCTTCAGTGGATACAATCAAATTCAGATTGCCCCTAAAGACCAAGATAAGACTACTTTTACCTGTCCTTGGGGAACATTTTCTTACAGAGTTTTACCCTTTGGTCTATGCAATGCCCCTGCCACATTTCATAGGGCCATTCTCAGCATCTTTTCAGATTTAATAAATGAAGGGCTCGAAGTATATATGGATGATTTCACACCTTATGAAGATGATTTTGAGCTAGCATTATAAACTTTGGAAAAGGTGTTGCAAAGGTGTATTGCCACCAAAATCTGCTTAAGCCATTAGAAGTGTCACATGATGATGACTGAGGGACTCATCTTAGGTCATTATATCTCAGCAACTGGAATATAGGTAGATCCAGCTAAAATTCAGATAATTATTTTAATACCTACTCCTACCACACAAATAGAGGTATGTAGCTTTCTAGGATTTTATGGTTATTATAGAAGATTCATAGAGAATTATTCTCTAATAGCTGCACCTATATATGCACTAACAGGGAATGTTGATTTTATTTGGACAGATAAATGTGACCATGCTTTTGAGGATCTGAAAAAGCTTGTATCAACAGCCCTAGTGCTAAGGGGCCCAAATTGGGATTTGCCTTCCAAATTTCATCTGATGCCTCAGACATAGCTGTTGGAGCAGCCCTTGGGCAGGAAGAAGATAAAAAACCATATGCAATTTATTACATTAGCAAGAATCTATCTCCTGCTGAATTAAACTATATTGTGACTGAGAAAGAATTTTTAGTCATAATACATGCTATAAATAGATTTAGACATTATATAACTGGGTATCCTGTAGTTTTATATACAGATGACTCTGCCATAAAATTTTTAGCAAATAAACCTATTACAAATGGTAGAGTAACAAGATGGTTGATTCTATTGCAAGAATTTAACATCACAATAAAGGACCGACCTGGAAAAGAGAATCCTGTAGCTGATTTTCTCTCACGAATGCCAAAACCAATGGACGCGGCAGCAGTCGAAGATCAGTTTCCAGATGAAAATTTTTTTGTTGTTACTGCTAGAACCCCATGGTATGATGATGTTGCAAATTGTTTAGCAGTAGGTAAATTACCTAACCATCTAACGCCCATTGAATGAAAATAGATAGTACAGTGTAGTACCCGATTCTCTTGGATTGGGGGCTACCTATTTCATACAGGAGCAGATATGCACATCAGAAGATGCGTCTGAGAAGAAGAAATATTTGACATCCTAAAAGCATGCCACGACGGGCCATGTGGCGGACATTTCACAAATCGCAGAACTGGTCACAAGGTTTTACAAACAGGCTATTACTGGCCAACAATTTTTAAAGATGCTAAAAAGTTTGTACAAGCCTGTGATAGTTGCTAAAGGGCGGGAGGCCCTGGACAGTCCGATGAAATGCCTTTGAATCCATAGTTAGTAATAGAGCCATTTGAGCGCTGGGTACTCGATTTTTTTGGTCCTATTAACCCACCATCAAATCAGAAAACATACATACTAGTTGCAAGAAAGTATGTTACTAAATGGGTTGAAGAAGAAGCACTTCCAAGAGCTACAAAGGACTCTATAATACAGTTCATTTTCCAAATATTTGTGTGATACGGCCTCCCAAGGGACATAATTATAGATGGAGGACCACAATTTGTAGGCAATAAAATCGCTGCAACATTAAAAAATTACCACATTCAGCACAAAATTACAACCCCATACCACCCACAGGAAAATGGCCAAGTAGAGAGCACAAATAAGGTGATCGAAACAATACTTACAAAAACATTTGCATCACACAGACATGACTGGGCTTCAAGATTTCCAGAAGCCTTGTGGGCATACTGAACAATATGGAGAAATACCACTCGGTATTCACCATATCAATTAATATTTGGAAAAGAACCCATCTTTCCAATAGAATTTGAAATTCAAACATTAAGAACAACCCAGGAGGTGGGTTTGAATTTAAATGAGGCCCAGGTCAGTAGATTGTAGCAAATCAACGAGTTAGATGACATTAGGCTCTTTTCCCTCCAGCACACTGCATTAATTCAACAACAGAGAGCAAAATGGCACGATGCCCTCATTAAAAATAAAATCTTCCACGGAGGAGATTGGGCACTCCTATATGACTCCAGGTTTAAGGATTTCCCCATAAAACTCCAGACATGATGGCTTGGAACTTATGAGATACAGAAAGTGCATGACAATGGCACCATTACGTTAACTACCATTGATGGATTTGGACATTCTTTCAAAGAAAACAGTCATCGAGTACGACTTTACCACAAACCACTTAATCGGAAATCCTTTTACCAGCAATTACAGGGAGATTCTACTATGAAGATTCTTGCTGAGGAAGATAACTCCTCCTCAGCCTTCATTCACTAAACAATTCCTTTATTTCTGAAATTTGTACATAAGCTTTTCTTTTAATTTTGCTTGTATGAACTGTTTTTTGTACAGATTTTATTTTTCATGTTGTTCTTCTAAAGGAACAGCTACTGTTCCTCTTAAGGAACAACATTCGTTCCTCTTAAAAAGGAACAAAAATATTGTGTGCCTTTATTTTTCGTGTTGATCCTCTTAAGGAACAGTTGTTGTTCCTCTTAAGGAACAACAGTCGTTCCTCTTATGGAACAACACATCTGTGTGTTCATCTTTTTACTATTCCTTTTAAAAGGAACTACATTTCTGCTTATTGTTTTTTCTGTTCCTTTTAAAAGGAACAACATTTCCATTGATTACCTTTGTTGTTCCCTTTAAAAGGAACAACCCCTTCACCATTATTTTTCACTTTCTGTTGTTCCTTCTAAGCAACAGCAGTTTCGATTTGGAGTGTTTTTTCAAGTTGTTCCACCAAAGGATCAACATTTCTTGTTTGTTTTATCTGTTGTTCCGCTTAAGGAACATTTGTTGTTCCTTTTAAGGAACATTTATTGTTCCTCTTAAAGGAACAATAGCGTGTGTGTTTTTATCTTTTTTTGTTCCTCTTAAAGGAACTGCAGTTTTGCGTGCAGATGTTCTTTTTGTTGTTTATCTTAAGGAACAACAGCTGTTCCATCTAAGGAACAACACTTTTTGAGTGCATTTTTTTTTTTTAGAAAAAAAAATTGAGAATTTTTGTGAATTCTTCATGATCCTTTTAAGGAAAATATACAAATTTGTGCAAGGATACAAAAATTAGAGGTTACTAGAATCAGCATATCATGGAGAAATTGTAATCTTTAAAAAAATTGTTGTGTATTGATCAGAAAAAAAGGAAAGGACACAACTATCTATATCACTTTGTTGTCTTTATTTTCACTAAAACTAATTTGATTGATTATTTTATCATGTTGGTTCTTCCCTAATCCTCATAATTCTCTTTGACTTTTATTATTGAATAAGAATAAGGGCATATTTTCTTCTATTGAGATGTTCAGACTTCTTCCACCATCCCTACCCTTAAGGAGTGTTGAGCCATCCTTTATACATAAATAGGCAAGTGCTATATAAAAGAAAAAGAAAAGAAAAAATATATCTATATGATTACTAAAAATTCTATGATATGTCAGATGGAGGATATGGGGTCTCATCACGAGCCAGCCTACCATGATCATAAGGAAGAAGTGAAGTGGCACTCCCATTATGGCCACCACACCAGGGATATGATCCAAAGGGAAACTCAGAAAAATAAAAATTCCTTGGAACAGGAGATCTCATCATGAGCCAACCTGCCCACCTTTCACTCCTTCCTGGTGAATGGCATTGTGATTCATCTGGTTCCCAAGCCAGCACAATGGCCTCCATCATGACATCACAAAGCACTTTCCTAGGCATATATAAAGGATTATGGTTCCAAGGGTGAAAAAGAAACTTTGTCAAGGTTATAGACACATGTGGGAAACCGAGCTCTGTTGATGGTATTGGAGTCATATTTTTCACAAATCAATAGCAATTATAAACCCTTTTCTTATATATTTATCTTAATTTCAAATGAGATTATGCTCCTAAACCCCTTTTTTGAACCTCTTATACATGAAATATTGTTTATAAATTAGTCATAATGGTTTAAATGGATAATGACCTTATAAGCACTTTTATTTATGTCAGCTACCCTTTTCCCTATTTGCAAATCATTACATAGCATTTCCATATCTATTCACAATTTCATAATATGCCTCGATTTCAGTAATTCGATAATTTTTTATCATGTCATGAATATGTACGACTTTTTTCCAGTACGCTAATCCTCCATTTTCCGGTCGAGGGCGACCTATCATATTTCAGGGGGGCGTGGGTGACTTCCAAAATACACCTGCATATGGGTCAATTCCCTATTTTCATCAGATCCCGGAAATAGCAAGTTTAATGATATTTTCCAATATGCATGGGGTGTTGTTACATTTCCATTTCTATGTATTATTGTGAAACATTAACAGTGTGCAGGGCTTAGACGAAATGGGAGGGTGAGCAGTACGTAGTGAAGCTCAAATACTAACAGTTTTCAACGCTGCATGAGAAATTTTGGAGAAAGCAGGGTGGATTACCTACCTTACACGACTGCAGCAGCCCCATGAAACTGTGGCCATCAAATTTTTGCAGAACTTGTAGCAGGAACATTCCATAGTAAGAGAAAGTAAAATAATAGTGACAGATGCAGTAATTGTTGAGGTGTCCGGTCTACCAGCAATTGGACCCGTATGGACCCATAAAAAATTGAGACTTCAAGAGGCCATGAACATCTTTTGGGACGAAGGACAAACCCTGACCGTCAAAGGAAAATGGGTCCAGCCGGCAACTTTGGGGGAACCATGGGCAGAACTGGCTAGAGTAGTGCAAAGCTACATTACATGCGACGGAAGAAAGGATGTGGTAAGACCACGCCACCTCAAATTATTAGTAGTACTAAAACAGAAATGTGTTGTGAATTTGCCTGCATATTTAAATTTTTTACTACATGACGCCGCTTGGAGCATAAGGAAATATCATCATACAAGGATGGTAGTAAGACACTATTGTTTAATTCGATTAATAGTTAGCTACATTCTTGCTCAGCAGCAGACTAGTTGGGAAGAATTGTTAATTTCGCTAGACGGGGGAACAAACTTACCTGCCCCGAAACGAAAAAGAATCACCAGCATAGCAAACAAACCTCTAAAATGTAGATAGTCCTCCAGATTAAGAAGAATAAGGGTAATTTTGGGAAACCTCAAGAATAGCAGCAGCCAACCCTTAGAATTACCTAGTTTTGGAGATGAGCAACCCCCGCAACTGGAAGGAGGAGAAAATCTGGAAGAGGAAGAAACTAACCGAACCAATGAAGAAGAAAGAGAGGAAGTGGAACCTCCCGTAACCTCCAGCACAAGTCCACCACAGAGTCCATTGCAGGAGGATGAATTGGCCCAAATTTTGGCCAATATGTGTGAGTATATGCAACCCTAGAGTCAGCTCAACCTCAATATTGAGGCAGAGCAATCACAGGAACATTCTGTCCACAGCAAGGATACATCTAAGGAAATTCATGACGAGGAGGAGGCAGAACTAGAAGCCCCTCAGGAAATAGCATATCAAACTAGGGTTTCCTCCCCTGAGAAACCTAGTTAGGATAATGCAAACACTGAAGAATTGTTCCAAACAGAGAATGTGGAAACAAGCCAGGACAAGGGCACAGTTCCTAAAGAAAAAAACCCAGCTAAGCAGCCAAGTCCAGAAAAGGAAACAGTTGTTCCTCCCAAGAAAAAGAAGAAGAAGACAAATGATATTAAGCGGCTGCGGAAGGAATAGAAAAAGCTACTAAAATTAGTAAAACAGCTTAGACAGAAGATAAGGGTTCTGAAAAATGGGAAATCTCTAAAAGAGCCCCGAAAATGGGGGATGCAGCCATCCAAACGGAACCCCATAATACAAGGTCCATGGAGACTCAAATCGAGCCCATATTCATTCAGGATAGCAAGGAACAGCAGGAAGTTGTTACAGAAGCAGTTTCCCAAACCGAAAATGTACAAGTCTGTAATAAAGATGTTAATACTGAGGCATTGTCCTCTAGCAGTATGGCCAACCAGAAAATTTTGCAAGAAAGAGACACAGGTTGTAGGAACTCGATATTGTAATAAGAAAACCAAGGTAGATCTTCAACCCAAAAGAATTTTGATAAACAACAACCCTGGTATAGAAAAACCTCGAGAGGATCTGGCACAGGCTCAGCGGGCTAGATAAAAGCTCGAAGAAGATATTGTTCCTAGGAATAAATACCAAGAGTTATAGCAGAAATTAAGGGATATCAATGCATCAAAGGCAGAAGCCTTCGATAAATGTCGGAAGGCAAAAGAAAAAGTTGAAGAGGTAAGGAATAGACTACAAACAGTCAGGAATCAAATGGATACTCTCTATTCTCTATATACAGATGTTCTAGCATGTAGGTCCCCTGCCAAAAATTATGCTTTTTTTGTTAGAAAGATATTTGCAATTAAAAATTAAAGCTGTTAAGGCAGGAAAACCTATAGAATTAAAAATTGTAGATGATTTTATAAACTGCTGCAAACTCTATGGAGTAAAAGTTCAGCGCCTACTCTGTGAATATTATTTGCCCAATTTTATATTGGAAGAGGAAACGGAGATAAATCCTAGTCCTTTTGTGGGTGATGTCCAATATCAAGCCTTCATTTCATTTGATGTTAACAAGTTAAAATGGCTCAAGGCCTATAACACTTTTCATAGACAAGAAAATGGGTTAGACCTTTGGCTTAGGGGTGAACCGAGACATCCATTACAATTATGGGCTAGGCAGAAAATATTAATGACAAAGGAGGGTGTGATCCAGACATTGGGACCCATCCACAAAGCAATCATCTTGGATGGGGTAGAATATTTTCTTTCCATCAGAGACCAGGCCGTAGTAGCAGTTAAAATCTGATGGAAGATTTACAATCGGAATATTCAAGACAAAGATCCATTCAATTATAAAAATTTTGAGTTAGTTGTTGACCCCCTGGTTATCTATAGTAACCTCATCTTGAGGGAAGGCCCATATTGGTTAGGTTGTAGATTTCTAAGCCCTATTATCTGGTATCTTGCAGCAGACTATAAGGCTAAATATGAATTACCCGAAGGGCATACAGGGCATATTTTTGAAGTTTTAGCTGCAAATCATGGTTTTAGACCACCTAATGAAAAACCCTCTTCAGCCTATTCTCTAACTGATTTACATGTAAACTATGGTTTTCATGAGGACATGAAAAAGGGTAAGCAGGGGGGTTTGTTGAGCATTGGAAAAGGTATGAATTTTCCATGTATTTCTCTATCTGTTTCCTTTAATCATAACTCCTTTATATTCCAGAATGGTAATATATTGAAGAATTATAATAGAATTAAGGAGATTAGTGATTGTTGCAAACTAATTAAAGATTGTCTTTCCTTATATGAAAAAAATAGATGAAGTGGGAAGCCACCATTCGGGAGAAAAAGACAAAGCAGAAATAATTGTTGTCCCTTCAACAAAAGGCCATATCCAGACAAGAAGGTCGAGATCGAAGCGCACAGTCAAAGAAAAGAAAGGAACAGCGCGACATCAGTGCAAGAAGACAAAACGATAACTGAATATAGAAGATAGAGTGAATCCCTCAGGATCTCTCGATCCTGAGGGATCGCTGCTCAAAGCTTATCTGTATTTCTTGTTTCATCCGCTAGCTGTTATAAAAGGACAGCACTTGTAGAAATCAAAGATGTATTATGATTATTCAGATTTCCTGTTGTATTTTCATGATTTCTCATCGACTCTCATTGGTTAAAACAGAGTGTGATTGCTTGTAAACTCTGTTACATATGATTAATATATAATCTGGTTGTCGTTCCATTATTTGATACTGGAGTAGTTCGGCAGTGCTTCACTAGCGGCTGAGGGCCCAGCCCTGGTGGATCCACTTGCTATTTGTACCATTACTTTCCAATTCCAGTCGTGTGATGGTTTGCTTTAGTTCTCATTTCCTTTAGTCGCATTGCTTCACAATTTCCATGTTTTATAGCTTACTGTTTCAATTTTTTATGAAATCAGTCTGTTGCATTAGTTGTGAGTGAATTGCGTTGCTATTCCTTTCCAACATAACAAGATTATTTATTCCTCTGTAACTTGTATTGTTATGCTTCTTAGACATAAAGCTTTGATGTTCATAATTTGTTGTTCATTTCCATTAAATAGCTTTGCTGTTCATTTCTGATAAATAGCTTTACTGTTTATTCCTTTCCTGTAAGTATTTGGTTTGCTTTAGAATGTTATTGCAAAGAGCGTGTTTATTCTATTTCCATTAGCAGCATTATTGATTCAACTTAGTTACCATTTCCAATTAGTTGCTTTATTGTGGAGTGTAAGATCATCAACTGTAAAGGACATTGGCTATCACTGTCTAAGTTCTCACATTGAGGATCTTGTTTATGCTTGATTTCATTTACATCAATTGACAGAGGAAAGAGTTATTACTACTACATACTTGACTAATGATTGTTGAGTGAGTGATTGGATTTTAGAGCATTAAGTTTCATGTCATTTCAATTAGATTTCATTTTCAAGCATCCGTTTACTCTTGTAATTGAAACATTGTACTGCAAATTGGAGAGAATTACTCTTACATTAAATTTCCGCCTCAAACTGAGTACACTCTTGAGATAAAAATTCGTACCTGGATTGACAATTAATGTAGGATAAATAGGAGTTAAAAAGACACCTTTTATACCTCAACAATCTAGCGACCCATCATCTGCACATAGCTTGCATGGGGGTTGACACCAGTTTACATTCTTCCATTTGGAACCTTTTTAACAAATCTCTCAGGTATTTTTCTTGTGAAATAAATATGTCTTCGACCTTCTATAGGATTTGAAGCCCTAGGTAGAAGGTAAGTTCTCCAATCATTGACATCTCAAACTCCGACTTCATCTCTTCAGAAAATCCTTTTACCAAATCCTTTTTATTGCTACCAAACATGATGTCATATTCATATACAATCACAATCAATAATTCATCTTCATTAACCTTTATGTATAAATTACTATCAACTCCTCCCTTCTTGAACCCTTGTTTCTGAAGGTACTTGTCCAATTCGGAATACCATGCTTGTGGTGCTTTTTAAGACCATATCGAGCTTTATTTAACCTAGACACATATTTGAGCTTATTTGATAATAAAAAACCTTTAGGTTGTTCCATGTAAACTTCCTCCTCTAGGTCACCATTTAGGAAGGCAGACTTCACATCCATTTGATACACCTTGAAATCATTGTAACATGTGAAAGCCAAAACCATCCTGATTGCTTCCATTCTCGAGACTGGTGAAAAATTTTCTTCATAATCAAGACCTTCTATTTTTGAATACCCATTGCATACTAGTCTGGCTTTATTTCTAATTACTTGACCCTGTTCATTCATATTATTCTTGAATACCCATTTTGTGCCAATGACATTCTTTCCAACAGGTCTTGGTGTTAGGTCCCAAGTTTTGTTTTTCTCAATTTGGTATAACTCGTCGTTCATATCATTGATCCAATTTTTTTCCTTACTTGCCTCATAAAATTTCTTTGGCTCTATTTGTGACACCATAGCTAGATGTACTTCCTCAGTATTTTCTACTAGTTTCCTTCTTGTTTGAAATCCTTCACTTTCGTCTCCAATAATTTGTTTTTCTGGATGATTCTTTTGAGTGTGTCTTGAGGGCCCTTTTGAGTTCATCTCTGTATCTTCTGATGTTTCATCTCGATCTTCACTATCTTGGTTTTCATAATGATGATGATATGGAGGGTTATTAAAAAAATTTCTTTCGGTTTATCTTGTGATTCCTCATCAAATATTACATCTATGCATTCCACAATCTTATGCAGCCTCTTATTATAGCACCTGTATCCCTTAATTTTTTATGAGTACCCTAAAAATATTCCTTTATCATATCTAGCATCATACTTTCCTAATTTTTCATCATTTTTTTTGATAAATCATTTACTACCGAAAACCATGAAATGCTTGATTGATGCTGGTTTCCCGTGCCATAGTTCATATGGTGTCTTCTCACAGTTTGGTCTAATATCTGCCTTGTTGAGGATATGTATTGTTGTATGTACTGCCTCTTCCCAGTAGGTTTGAGATATGTTTCTTTCTTGCATCATAGCTCTGGCTATTTTTTGCACATACATGTTTTTCCTCTCTGTAGCTCGATTATTTTGAGGTGTATTTGCAACAGTGTATTTTTTTTATCCCAAATTAATTACACAAGTCCACAAACTCATCTGATGTGAATTCACCTCCTCTATATGATACGATGCACTTTATTTTACATCCTATTTGGTTTTCTACCATTGCCTTGAATATTTTGAATTTTTTGAATGCTTCAGACTTGTATCTAATAAATTCCATCCATGTCAATCTATAATAGTCATCGGTTATCAACATGAAATATTTTCCTCCTCCCGGTGCATCTGTTCTCGAAGGTCCGCACAGATCTGTGTGAACTAGTTGTAGAGGCTTAATACTTGACAATTGGTCTTTCACTTTAAATGATGTTCAAGTTTGTTTTCCCATTTGGAAGGACCTACATATATTATTTTGGGGCTTCTTTATTGTTGGTACATCTCTAACTACTTTCTTCTTGATGAGTTTGATTATGTGATCGAAATTGAGATGTCCTAATCTTCTATGCCATAGCCAAGATTCATTAATTTTGCTGATGTAGCACACTTCACTCTCATCTTTCATGATATATATGTTACTCTATGTTTGAAACCCCTTAGCAAAAAAATTTCCTATAGTGATTGACCTGACTTCACAATCTTGAGGACCTCACAACCTTTGTCACACATTTGACTTACACTTAGCAGATTGTGTTTTATACCATCTACAAACAATACATCTTGAGCCTGTCCTCTTCCATTATTCAGACTAACTGTCCCTTTTCCTTTGATTTTCCCTAATTTATCATTACTGAATGTGACATTACCAGAATTTATTTTTTCCAAGGTTACAAACCTGCTCATGTCTCTAGTCATACTCCTAGAGAATCCACTATCCACATACCATTGACTGTTTTGATCTTGAGCATATAGAACTAGATCACACTTATTAATCTTCTTTCTCCATTGCATGCATCCATTTATTCTATATTTATTCTGAGATGAAGGTTTATTGTCCCTAAGATGAAATTCATATGACTTGTGTCCAATATTGTGACAATAAAAATATTTGATAGATTTATGGAGAGGAGTATATGCATGTGTGAATCCATTATTATCCTTAATTCCTTGTTATCCCAAAATCAAATCTTTTTACACAAGCTCTATAGTTCATGGCTTTATGTCGAAATTTCTTACAACAGTAGCAGTACCCGTAGAAGAAATATATGTATCTAGTAGAGGGTGATATTTGTGGATATAACCATCTAGATATTTGAAAATTTTGTCTTCTGAAGAAATATGATCTATGCTCGTTTTTTGTTTGATTTTTCACTTGTTTTGTCTCCTGGTTTTTCTCAGTAGTGTTTCTTTGCAGTTTTTCATTTGATGTTGAAGTGTTGCCCAGTTTTTTGTTCTCGGCTTGGTGAGAATTATCATTGTCTTTTATGACAGCTTTTAAAAAAGTGATTGCCTTATTCTCCTCTATCTTAAACTTACTAGATTCTCCTTCATATCCTATCCCAGCCTTTAAAAGTGGAGATATTTGAGCATTTAATATCTTATTCAACTGTTCAGAACCTTTTATCTATTGAATGTTCATAGTTAATTCAGTTTGAGCCTTATCTAATTTCTTCCTCAGACTTACCACCTCTTCTTCCGATCTTTCACATTTTTGTTTTTTCTCATTTATTTGCTGCATTAGAATATCTTCCACCTTCTTTGCCTCTTCAAGTTCAACTCTCAACTTAATAATTTCTTCTAAATTTGATTCTTCTTTTACATATTTTAGAAGAATCTCTTTCTATTTTCAATTCTTGAGTTTAAGCCTTTCTATTTCACTTGGGGCACTAATTAACTCCCCCTCAAGATATACCTCACCTTCTTCTTCATATTCTAGAAGTTATTTTTCACGCTCTTCCCAGGCCATCAAAATGAATTTAGAGGTTCCATCATCACTAGAGGATTCGTCTGAGCTTTCAAATGCATTGTTATCTTATTGAGCATATAATTTTTTTCTATTAAATATTTTCTCTTTCTTTATATTCTTGAATTTTTTTTTTCTCATTCCCTTTTGATTGATTTTCTTCTTTCTTATAGAGACATTTTGAGGCATAATTCCCCACTCTTCCACAATTAAATCACTTAAATGGAAGTTTCCCTTTGTGCTTACCTGTGCCTTTCTTCAATATTCTAACGAATTTTGTTTCTTCTTCATCAGAACCTGAGCATGGACATTCCTTTTATTCTATGAACTTGTCTACCTTGAAGGTTGCCTCCCTGATGTTTGACTTCCCTTCTAAAATTCTCATCTCATATCTTGTCAAGGTCCCAAGTAATTGGTCCATGGTCAATCGTTCGAATTATGTTGTTTCTTCTATCACTGAAACCTTAGGATTAAATTTAGATGGTAATGATCTCAATATATTCGGGAATATTACATTTTCTTTGATTTTTTCCCCTAGACCTATCATGATGTTCACAACTTCAACAACCCTTGCGAATAATTTACCTATATCTTCATCTTCATTCATTTTTAATGTCTCAAATTGTGTTCTACATAATTACAACTTAGCCATCTTTACCCTTTTATCTCCCTCGTGAATATTTTCTAATTTGTCCCAGATTTCCTTGGCTATTTGACAATGCATTACTTTGATAAATTCTAACTCACATAGACCACTCAAAAGTGCATTCATTTCTTTTTCATTTGATATGAAATCTTGTTTGACATCTCTGTCACTAGTCCCTTCCTTTGGTTCCTCATATTGTACCATCGTCACAACCCATAGTTCTATTCCAAGAGACATTAAGTAGGTATTCATTCTCACTTTCCAGAAAGCATAGTTTATGCTAGTAAATAATGGGGATTTATTCGTTGAGCATCCTTCTAGACTAGCCATTTTGGTAACTTAGGACCTCCTTCCATTTTTTATATTGTTATTGAAGAAACTTGGCTCTGATACCAGTGATGAACCCTTGACAAAACTGAGAGGGGGGGTGAATCAATTTAGTCCATTCATGGATATTAAAAGTCTTTTCATTAAACTCATTAACATAACCATTACATGGGTAGCTTAATAAATAATAATCAGCAAACTAAATATGTGAACAACAAGTAATAAACATGATAACTCATCACATCAACACATAATAATAATTCACATGGACACCATTTATAAGTGGAAACCCATAAGGGAGAAACCACGATTATTATTGTTGTGATGCAAAGGAAAGCTCCTACTCCCTATTACATCTTATTTTTTGTAGGTTCCAACCTATAGGGGGCTTCTACCTCAAATTTCTACAAGCTACAACTTGCAAGGAAGCTCCAACTCCCATATGTTTTCTGCAGGCTACAACCCATAGGAGGCTCCTACCTCAACCAGTTCCAACTGAACATTTATCAAGCTACAACTTGAAATGATACCACAATCCCGTCACACAACATGAAAAAAATATGCTGATTTACTTGGTTATCAACTAAGTATTCCTCCATCTTTACTTCTGCCTCTTCTCCATATGTGCATCGTATGTCAATCAGCTCTCTCACATTCTCTAGCTCTCTAATCTCATGAATACAGACCAAAATGACACCTTTTTAGAGATAATTTGATGGCTATTTGTATTCTATATTGGAATATGACGTGAACAGACTTGACTCTTTGCCTTCCACACATTTGTTTCCAATCTCTTCATATCGTGAATATTAGAATAATAAATAGATAATTTATCCAATATCAATTTCAACCATATGTAACGTATCACAAAAATTCAGCTTAATACATCTTTGTCTTTTCCTTGGAGTCTTGCCTTTTCCTTAGAGACTTGCCTTTGCATCACAACAATTTAGCTTAATCAATAATTTCACATTATTACAATTTCTTCAATGTATCCCTTTTGTCTTCTTTGCCTTGATGTACATTTATATCTTCATTAATCCTTGTGTTTTGTTAGCACTTGTTCTAACTTTTTTTCAAATTTTCTGTTTCAAAACTGTGCAGCATAAATGCTGCTTCAAAAATACAATATCATGCCTTTAGACCACATCTTCAGTCCCTGGTTCCACTAAGTATGTCACAGAGATGTATGGCTACCACCATTTGCACCAACTATTAGATTTTCCAAAGGAATGCTGCCAGTAAATTTAAACAAATTTACCACAGGTACCAAGTACCTTCTTGTCCATTCTCCAATGACATGAATATGCGCATAAGCCTAGACCGGTTATGGCATTTGAATATAGTTCTAGAATATACCTCATCCATTCATGAATCGAACATCGGTCCAAGGCTTCTAACCGCTAATAAGGTGATTTTCGATTTTCTATTATGTGCTTGAGTCCCACTGGCTTCTGTTGCGCCATAACAATTTCCCATTTCACTTACTCATATCGTAACATTGTCATCGCTTGCGATATTGCAACTTTCGATTTTGCGATTTGTGGGTTTGGGTCCCAACGGCTTATGTTGCACCATCACAATTTCTCATATCGTAACATTGTCACCGCTTGCAATCTTGCGACTTGCGATTTTTCGATTTGTGGGTTCGAGTCCCACTGGCCGTGCCACATCATCTGCACCATGTCATCTATTTCTACATCATCTATGCCACGTCATCTATTTCCATGTCATCTGCACCACATCATTTGTCTCCATGTCATATTTTCCATGTCATATATTGCCATGTCATATATTCCATGTCATCTATCGCCATGTCATTTGTGGCACGTCATCTACCACCACATCATTTGCACCACGTCATCTCTCAAATTTCACTATCAAATTTTCCCATAGAACATGCTCATATCGCAACTTTGTTACTGATTTGCGATTTTACGATTCTACAATTTGTAATTTTGCGATTTTGCGATTTTGCGACTTGCAATTCTGTGATTCTGGGATTTTTTTTATTCCGTGATCTGCGATATTCTCACAAGTCTACACAAAGTGAAGGGAATTCATCGTCTATTCATTGGCAATATTCCACTACTCCCATGCAACCACTAACACTGCTCCAAAGACAATGATAATGCTAATGCTTCTCCTTTTCCATAAATGATAATGTTGATGCTTCCCCTTTGCTATAGATGATAATGTTGATGCTGCTCCTTTGCTTCTTTGTTGATCCTAATCTGCTCCTTTGCCATAAATGACAATATTTCCAACACTTGGATGATATATGTTCTATATTTTATGAATATGTGAATAATGAGAAAATAAGAGAAGGATATAACGATGTCATTTCATGTGTAAGGTCATTCGTTGAGAACATAATAGTAGGAAGATAAGTGATTAATCTTTAAAAATATTATGACTATGTTGACAATGTAACAACAAATGGATTCTTTGAGTTGTGCCTTAGTCAAAGATGCGAATTTGAATTCGATCTCATATTTGCTTGAGTTAGGTTTTAGTTAGCATGGGTGATGTGGCTTATCACTGAGATGTTTTCAATTAATTCGAGTTAGACGACATACAATGAGTTGTGAACTAGCTGATGGCTAAAATTATCTATCTATTGGACTTAAATCTAGTGTCTATTAGTTAATTGATCTCTAGTTATAGAGTATATATAGACACAAGTTTAGTTGAGTAGTTGACTTTGTGTTAACTCAACTTTCTCTTAGTTAACTATAGCAGCTGCTAAATTTATTCATATTATGTCATGCAAGTTGAATTGCTTATTCAGATTGAATGAAGGCACATATGTATTTATTATTGTACAAGAGGTTTTAGTGTACAGGCTTGGTTGAGCAGGTATATCCAATTCTCTTGGAAATTGCACAAGTAAATAAGAGAAATTCCTATTTTCTAGGGGCATATTTGTGCTAGGAAATAGGAGCTTCCTTGAAGGCCTTATTTACCTAACTGTTAAGAAAACCTTGAGATAGAGTTGATCAGTATTATACAGAGCTTTAGGACTAAAGAATATTCAATGTAATTTCTCATATTGCTTAGTTGATTCAATATAAGAAAGTAGGGGTTTCTCCCAATTTGGTTCCCCAGATATATTTTATGTTCTATGTGTGATTGTGTTTCTATTTATTATTTTCTTTCCAAATATTTTTTTCGTATATAAATATTATGTTGTTTTAATCAATTATCTTGCATTCACAGTTGCAAGGTTTCAAGGATTTTCCACATGGTACTATAGCAGAAAATAATTTAGAGATTGAGTTCCTTGATCAGATTCAAAGTGCATTAAAGAGACGACCAATTAGTATAGGAATTTTACAAGTGCATGAATCATGTCTTCCTATGGTTTTAGGACAGAGCATGCCTTTGAATGGACCTCGAAATTTTTTTCATGGAAGGACATAATGGAAGTTTTGTTAGATGATAATGGGGTTTTGGAATACATCAAGATTGATATTCATAAACCTCTTGCATCAGATGCACAACAACTGACTCAGTGGAAGCAGGATATTTCCAAATCTAGGAGGATGATCCTAGAAGAATTTACTGACCATATTGTTCCAAATTTTCATGGGAAGGATACATCATTCTAGATGTGTAAGGCCCTTATTGAGCTATTCAAAAGCAGTAGTGATACCAAAAAACTTGCTTTGAAGGAAAATTTGAGGAACATTCAAATGGGAAAAAATGAGCCCATTGTTACATATCTATCCAGGTTTTCTCAAGTGAGGGATGAACTTGTAGGTGTTGGAGATAAATTTCCACCAACATATCTTGTGAGCTTGTCTCTTCTTGCACTTCACAAATCTTGGCTTATTTTCTAGGATGTAGTGAATGGCAGAGATAAGTTCCCTAATTGTGAGAGATTGTGGTCAGATCTTGTGCAGGAATTTATAATGAGGAATACAAAGGATGGAGTTTCATATAGGACAGAATATGAGGAAAATTTTGCTTTAGCTGGAAAAGGGAATAAATTCAAGGGTAAGAAGGTCCAAGGAAAAACCAAGTCTGGTCAGAATGGAGGAAAGGAAAATAAGGATGTTAGCAAGATCAAGTGTTTTCATTGTTATGAATTTGGAAATTATGCTACAAAATATCCAAACAAGAAATCCAGAAACACATGATGCAACAAAAACAGTAGGAGAAGCACTCTCTTATGACTTGAAATTGTATTTATGTTTGATACCTTGCATGGCAAGCTTAGTTCGGTGTAGCGTGTGGTACATTGACTCAAGTTCTTCATTCCACATGATAGGGAATGAATAATTCTTCAATATTTTGGAGGAGAAAAACATGAAATTCCATTTCGAGCATTGAGATGATGACATATAACTAACCAAAGGAGTCGGTATAGTGAGATTTAAAAGGGAGTATGGTTCCTTTCTCCATCTCAAGAATGTGACGTAAGTCTGAGGATTGAATAAAACCATTGTCTCAATAGAAATCCTTGGAGACATAGGGTATGATGTAGTATTCAGCAAAGGGAAGGTCTACCACAAGCATTCTACTTTAGGAAAAGTCAAGCATATTGGTTTTAGGATCAAGAAACTCTAAAAATTGGAGGTTAATGGCAGAGAGTTAAGAGAGTAGATATGTGTTGGTTTATCAAGAGAGGGATCGATCTCTCAAGATAGAGCCTCAACCAGTATCTCTATATTAGTCTAAGCTAGTTGTAAGTTGGGTTGACTAGCAAGATAATGATGAGGACCATATCCTAGGGTGAGTGGAGGAAGCCACTTAGTTAGATACTTCTAGTATAGGGAAATCTTGATCCAAGTGGGCAGAGGATTTTGTTAAGGGTGTTCATAAGAGAGTTGAGTCTCACAGCATCAAGAAGCAAACATCCAAGTATGCAGGGTACATGGAACTTATGACTAAAGTGGTGAAATCACAGAGAATGATGAGAAAAAATGGGTCTTATAAGTAGGTTCCACAGAAGGAAGCAGATTTTTTTTTTTAATTTCAGATGGAGCAACTGTGGTAGTAGAGAACTTGGTATATTTGAAGACAAATCTAGGTGGACAAGGTTCTTCCAAGAATCCCTTCCTCACTAAGAGGAAGGCTTGAAAATGTAGCAACGAGTGCATTAAAGAACTTTTGAGGTCTAAAATGGGCCTCCTAAAAAAATGTACAACCAAAATAAAATTTATAAGAACAAATAGGATTCAAGATGTTGAAGTCAACCATGGGGGATGATTCACCATTTTTGGGGTAAAATGTAAAAAGATTATAAAATTATAAAAGAATAAAACTACTTTTTCAACTTGTATTTTCAACTTATATCCCTAATATTTTACTCAAATTTCAGGCAAGAGTACTCATTGGATACAAAATTTAATTCATCATCGAAGGAGTTCCCACATTGCATACTTTCGATGGACCCTGCTACACAAAAAATGATAAATAAATGAAAAATTGTGATTGCAATCATGTTTTTTCATGTATTTATCATTTTTCGTGTAGCAGGGTCCATAGAAAATATGCAACGTGGGTACTCCTTGGATGAGGAATCGAATTATGCATCCAACGAGTGTTCCTGCTCGAAATTTGAGTAAACCCATAGGGAGAAAAGTTGAAAATATGAGTTAAAAAAGTAGTTTTTTCTGTTTTCCCTCTAAAATTTGATGATGTAATCTAATCATATTTTAATATTTCCACTATTATTTTATAATTTCCTTAGGAGACCCATTTTAGACCTCAAAATTCCCCTAATGGACTTCCTTGAATTGTGCCTTAGTCAAAGACGCCAATTCTAATTCAATCTCATTGTTTCTTGAGTAATCTTTCAATTAACATGTGTGATGTGGCCTATCCTTGAGTTATTGTCAGTAATTCGAGTTATATGAAATACAGTGAGTTGTGTAATATTTTATGGATATAATTAGCTATCTAGTGGAGTTAGCTCTAGTGTATGTCAATTCCTTGATCTCTATTTCCATAATAGAGATAGACATGAATTTAGTTTAGTAGTTGACTTTGTGTTAACTCAACTTGCTCTCAGTTAACTACACCAACTGCTAAATTTATCCCTAGTAGGTCATGTAATTCGAATTACTTATTGAGATTGAATTAAGGAAAAAATGTATTTACTATTGGATAATAGGTTTTGGTGTACATGCTTGGTTGAGTAGGAAAATCTAATTCTCTTGGTAATTGTGCAAGGAAATAGGAGAAATTCGTATTTTTTGGGGGGGAATTTGTGCTAGGAATTAAGAGCTTGATAGTAGGCCTTATTTGCCTAAGTGCTGAGAAATCCTTGAGATAGAGTAGATAAATATTGTAGGAAGCTTAAGGCTTGAAGAAAATTCTATGTAATAGATCAGATTTCTTAGTTGATTCAATACAAGCAAGAAGGGTTTTTTCCCAGTTGGGTTCCCCAGATATATTTTTTATTCTATGTGTGATTGTGTTTCTATTCATTATTTTCTTTCAACATATATTTTGGTAGAGAAATAATGTGTATTTTGTGATCAGTTGGCTCTCATTAGCAATTGCAAGGTTTCAAGGATTTTTTACATACTATGTGATTGATATTCTATTTGTTATGTTTTGAGTAACATGGTGAAGTTATTTAATGGATTACATGTCATGTGGAGGAACCATTGGGAAATTGTTGAAGAATGAACTCTTGCTATATACTACCACTATAAATCTTCTTATTTTTATGCTTATGCTTATGACATGTGTTGTGTGAATAAATGAAAACAACACCGGCTGGAAATTTACCCTGAAAACAAGAACATATGAATAGCATGGTATGTGTGCATGTGTGACACATGCTTGTAAAAATTAATATGCACAGGTTTGAGCGCATACTACATGGATGAAGAAATGTTTGAATATGTATATTGAACATGTAATCCAATTTCCTTTATGAAGTATCATGGAAACTTGCAAGTAGATGAATTGATAAATTTGTGACAAATATGTGAGAATGAGATCATTTCAAGAATTGTTGAATATTAAAACAACAAGTATGCTACTCGGTAGTTAGATCCATTAAAAATGATTCAACTGAAAGTGTTGGTAATGACATGCAAGTAAGGCGGCAGTAAACCATGGTTAAAAGATAATGGAAAGGAATGGGGTGAAATTTCCTTTCAACTAAAATTGATATATGTCATTTCAAATTAATGAATGCTTTGCATGGATGCCCACGAAAGGGCATGGTTAAGACATGCAACATTTAGTGTAGAAAGATTGCAATGATATTTGAAAAGCATACTAAATGAAATGGATAACTATATTGCTCATGAATTTATAGATATGAATTTCTCATTTTAACTCATTGGTCTACTAGAATAAATGCTTGATTGCATTATGAAATGCTTGGAAGTTATGTGATGCATATGTATGGTGCTATGATAATTTAATTAAATATAATAGAAATTAGATGCATTGATGGAATTGTTATAGGTGCAACAATTCTAAGGTCACTTCAGGATGTTGTGAATATGTGCAATCAATGTATATATGAATATTGATAACTGAGTGGATGATTGAAGGATCAGATTACATGTAGAGTGATGGAATGAAGTTTGAGATAAATCCACCATAGCATATTAACACCACCTACAAAGGTGTCCAACAACATTTCTATAAGTCTCATGCTTATGAGATATGGATTCTGAATGAGACAAAGTTGGGAAATTAGAATTTTCGTTTTGAAAATTTTTAGTATACCTCATGGAAAACTAAATTTTGCGACATAGGTGAAATCATGGATCATGGAACTCATGAAGATGATTTCCTTGACAACATTACAACCTTGTGGCATGCTTTTTTATCTCATGGGAGTATTTCATAACCGGTACCTTGACTGTAATATTCCATGTGTAGTGTAATGGAGCACGCAAAACTGTTACTTTTCCATAAGACTCCATGCATATTACATTAGAGAATGCCAAACTAGTATTTGGTCATAAGACTCTAATGATTACCCCATGTAGGAAATATTTTGACCAGGTAGATTACCTAATATGGGGCTTTGTTGGGCCTATAAAGGTGATTAAATGATGATGGCCCATGCAGGAAATATTTGGCCAAGTAGATTGGCCAAAATTTTGGTTTCTTGGGCCCATAAAGGTGAGTAGCTAATGGGATCTCATTGAGTATAACTACCATTGAGTGCTTTCTTCGGCTAAGAAACCACTCAGTGAGTTGGATTTAAAGATGGAGTTGGCTTAAGACTATGTGGAGCTATGAAATATTGATTATTTTATTTGTTTGTGAAATATCTTAGTTTTTATGAGCCATAGGAAGTAAAGACTAACTATAGAGATAAGTATCAATTATCACTTTAAAGAATTTCTCTCTTGAAGTTGTGGTTTGAATTGATTTAAAATTTTAGGATTATTCGCATAATAATTATATGCTTGTGAAATAAGTGAGTTTTTTATCTAACCAGAAAATATATTTGACGCTAATCACACACAAAAGAACACAGTGCAATGGTTTAACATTAGTGACAACTCAATGTTGAGTAAAAAATAATTATTCATCTCTTTCATTTTGAGAATACACTAATAAAATGTTTTGATCATAAGACTTTTTTTCTTAGTTACTTTATATGTATACACATTATTTACATTTAAATTTATCAATAGGGGCATTGGATTATTTTATTAAGGTCAAATTTGTCCATATTAAAAAAAAAAAAAAAATTGTTATTAATATTTTTAAAATCAATTATGCATATTTTCATTTTAAAATGTTTTAACCATACTATATATATAGTTGACATTGAAATATTTTATTCAACATGCCCATTGAATTATTTTACTTATGGCGACCTTGTCCATATAAAAATTTATTTTTGTTATTAATATATATTAAAATAAAAGTATCATTTTCCAAAGAAAGTAGAAAACATCTCTCTATCTCTATATATATAGAGAGAGAGACGTCAAATCCATATTAAACAATAAACATTGAAGAGATTATACATCTTCCTCATGCCATAAATTGGAAAACACCTATCAATGGAATAAAAAAAATCTCCCTCTCTCTCTCTCATAACTTAATGTGTGTTTTCCATTGATAGGTGTTTTTCAATTTATATATAACTTAATATGCATATTACGTTTTATTAAATAAATTACAAATATGTGTCATTTTCTCTCTTTCTCTTATTTTATAAAGTGGACATTCAAATAAAATGTATCAACTCATATTAAAAAATAAATAAATTACACATCTCTCTCTCTCTCTCTCTCTCTCTCTCTCTCTCTATATATATATATATATATATATATATATATATATATATATATATATATATATATATATATAATTTAAGGTGGAAATTGAAATATTTTATTTATGGTTAACATTAAAATATTATTTTTACTTTCTCTTTATATAGAAATATTTATGAAGTTAATATTGAAATTAAATAAATAACATGGATATTCAAATATTTATTTAAAGTGGGCATTGAAATCATTTTAGACAATAATTAAATTATACATATTCCTCACACTTGAAAGTCTACTCCATATAAAGTAGTAAATTAACTACACATCACCCTCATATTAAAAAGTATAAAGTAATTGTCCATGGGGTCTTGGATAGATGGTGATCAGGTGCTCTGTTTTAGGCACTCCTTGATGTGAAGTCACTGGTTCAATTCCCCACCCTAATTGGGGTGATATATTTCACATGATGAAGATGTATTCTTTCCAAGCTTACAAAAAACAAAAAATTATAGATAAATTAGATATTTTTCACTCTCAATTACTTACACTTTTCTCTATATAAATATGATGTAAACTTAAGGTGGACATTGAAGTATTTGATTTATGCATAACATTGAAATATTAGTTATTTTTATTTTTTTTAATTTGTTAATATAAGTATTATTTTCTTATTTTTGAATGTAATGTTACAGGGAAACATATCCCCAATACTTGGTTGTATAGTGTCTCTCAATGAAATTATTACATTGAAGAGGGAATGAAATTATTACATTGAACAGAGATAGTGAGTTTTATTTATATTTTTTTCGCGAAAAAATCAGGGTAGGTCCACCTGAAGGGACCACACCCCCCATCCAAAATAATCTAAGCCTAACCCTGAGGGCATTGCGGAGAATTGAACCCATGACCTCCCAATGGCAAGGTGCTTTAGCAATGAGACATTTCCCAATTGAGCTAACCCTTTGGGGCTCAATAAAAAGTTAAAAACATATCAAAATAAATCACTGCAAGCATATCAATTTCAATAACTGCAATCATATATTAGTCATTACTTATGTGAATTTTTATTGTAGTGAATCAGGGTCTCTCCTTGTACTTTCTTTTATACAAAAATTCTCATAATCTCTTTAAAACCATTTAGGATTTTTTTAAATACAAAATTGTCCATTCAAATGGAAATTTTTTCTAATATTTGATTTCCTTAGTAGCCTTTCCAATATTTTGACTAAATTTGTGAATAATTCATAATAAACAATAGTCACAAATGTGATGGGGTTTGATTGGTGGGTCCCACAACCCTAAGTCTACGTGATGAGCTAATCGGACTAGAGGACATATATGTGGATGCCACGTAGGCACAGTGTGACGAGCAGGATGACATGCAGGAACTTAAGCTAGGCTTAATTATGTGATTAGCCTTAATTCAAGTCATGCAACCCTGGGTTGTGTGTGGAGTTTTATGTTTTGTATTGGCCAAGGACCCGAGATCATGAGGACATGGCATTGATGATGTGGTTGAACCAATGACATGGCACACTATCCATGTAATACGTGGTTGGTGGAATCAACCCTCTTGGGTGGTCAAGTGGCTTGTTCTTAGGTGACACGTGGCACCACCAAATGATTCCACGTGGTAGAATGATGTCACCCTGATTACATTATAATGTCAAAAAGACGTGGTAGAGGAAGGGTGACACGACAACAATCTATAGGTTGATGATAATAAGTTAGCAGCTATGTTGGCCAAGTGGCATGGAAATACATTTTGGTCATAGACCACTTAACTATGGCTTAAGTGGCCTTAATTTAGGATTATCCCTAATCACCAGTAGCATGGCCTTGGGTGAGAGTAAATTTTTATGGTCAGAATGGGTTAAAGACCTGGGACTGGAAGGATCTGACACTAGGTAACACGTGGCATCATAGAGGTATGATGTGTAGTAGAAAAATGATGTGGCACCACAAAAAACTAAGCATATACGACAAAAAATGGGACTCTCCTCCCCTTATTAAAGTCAAAAAGTAGAGTGAGGCTTGAGGTGGCTCATCGATTATTCAATTGGACATGCCCACGTGGAGGCTTTGTCATGATCAGGAAAGAGGTGATGGGGTTAATCGCATAAGTCACAAATTTTGGGCCCCCCGCCTCCCCCCTGCCCCCCCCCCCCCCCCCCACCCCTTGTTAGCCATCAGGTAGGAAGGAGGGCCCTGAGATGGCCATTCTACCATTGATTAATTTTTCCCAATTAGGGAGATGATGGAATCCTTAATAGGTTTAACCATTTAGCCTCTAGGTGCATGAAGGCCTATGTGGATATCATGATGTGCCACTTGACGATTCTCTATTGACATGTCACTATCTGTTTGGTCAAACTTCAAATGGGAATAGCTTATGATCTAGGAATCATAATTAGATAAAATTTATGTCATTGGAAGGCTCTTAATGAGCTGAATACGATGATAATATCTTAATTTAAGTATGTAATCTCCGAATAAAGAAGCTTTTTGTAACCCTGTCTTCAGAATGGACCATGGTGGTCGCGTTAATTTTAATGTAACACCTCTCAGAGCTTGAGAAGGTCTAAAGGGAGTGGGAGGGATCATTATAGAGTGGAATCAAAGATCCGAGGTTCATCACTTGGAATTGGTGGGCTATGAAAGATAAAATTAGAATCAGATCTTAGGTTCAACACTAGAACTAAAAGGGCTCACGAAAAAAAATTAATGCAATAATTTGATTAATGCATATGTTAATTTTCTTTTGATTTATAACTAACGTAAATGTTAAATTTGATGAAATGTTGATTTTAAACCTATTTTTGAATGTGTATATTAACATGATGATATGTCCTCTAATCTCTTGGTAAATGTGACTAACATGAGTTTATATGTGTAAACAACATTAGATCAACATACTTCATACCAACATGCTTAGCGTTGGCATGGCAAGGTAACAAAATAATATGTATATGCTTGATATAACTAACATATGTGAGTGTGTGTGTGATAATGCATAAGAAGATACAATTGTAGCAAGGGATAGAGGAATGGACAATAGTTTGGTGCTCCATGGTATGGACCAAAATCATCATGAACAAGAAGAAGAATGTTTCTCTGATGGAGAAAATACTCTGAAGAGATTGAAGGCTGAGTTAAAAATTTACAAAGAAGAGAATTAAATACTCATTAGAAAACATGAAGAAGGGGAAAATCTAAACACAATGCTACTACAAAACGTGTCCTGCATGAAAATTTTGTTGCAAATTGAACCGACATCTAGAAACATGCAAGGGTGACATGCTAACAACATCAAATAGAAGCCTCAAAATATTGGGATGAAGAAAAGGATATTGACATGTTGGGGTTGTGGGGTTGTGGAGAATAACACCCTATCCATGAATCCTCTTACAAACAAAAAAATTATTACAACCCATTCAAACTCTAGACACGTGAACCAACAATGAACAATACCAAAGCATGTGACTCAGAGAGGAAGAGATAAGAGGGAGCATTTCAATGAGATATCTAGAGTACTGAAATGTTGTATTGAAATATTTATAAGGGTTTTGGGAAATTTAAAATTGTTGAAGACATTGGGAAAGGTATGGCCTCGGATTTTGTGCAAAATGCTAATGTGATTAGTGCTCTTGTTGAAGTAAATATAAGATTTTTTATGCATTATGAATTGAGATGTTTTACAATTATTCGTGTGTTCTTGGATGCATGTTTTTATTTTGTTGACTTTGAGCATGGGAATGCTTCTTTGTGTGGTTGTCATATTTTGTTGTAATGGTATTTTCTTTGTTTTTATTTCCTCTTTTCTTTTTGTGGTTTGGTATTAGTTGGTTTCTTGGGTTTGGGAAAGGAAATAAAATGAGCTCATGGATAAGAGATAAATAAAAACCAATGAAAATTCAAGACCTTGATTAAACCTTCTGCATAAGATAAATTGCAATAGAGGGAAGAAGAATGTAATGGATCATCCAAAACAAGCCTGGATGGGGCCACTTAAACAAAATAGAAGGGACATGAAGGCTATGAAAATAACACCAAAAGGAATTTTCCAAAATTAAAATAGTGCTTGGATGATATATGTTCTAAATATTAGGAATATGTTAATAATGAGAAAATAAGAGAAGGATATAATGATTTCATTTCATATGAAATGTCACTCATTGAGAACCATAATAGTAGGAAGATAAGTGATTAATCCTTAAACATATTATTATTATGTTGAAAATGTAGCAAAAAATGGATTCTTTGACTTGTGCCTTAGTCAAAGATGCAAATTTGAATTCGATATCTTAGTTCCTTGAGTTAGGTTTTAGTTAACATGGGTGATGTGGCTTATCACTGAGTTATTTTCAATTAATTCGAGTTAGATGGCATACAATGAGTTGTGGACTACTTGATGGCTAAAATTAGCTATCTAATGGAGTTAAGTCTAGTGTCTATCAGTTAACTAATCTCTAGTTATAGAATAGATATAGACACAATTTTAGTTAAGTAGTTGACTTTGTGTTAACTCAACTTTCTCTTAGTTAACTATAGCGGTTGCTAAATTTAGTCCTATTATGTCATGCAATTTTTATTGCTTATTCATATTGAACGAAGGCACCTATGTACTTATTACTGTACAAAAAATTTTGGTGTACAAGCTTGGTTGAGCAAGTAGATATAATTCTCTTGGAAAATACGTAAGGAAATAGGAGAAATTCCTATTTTTTAGGGGCATATTTATGCAAGGAAATATGAGCTCCCTAGAAGGCCTTATTTACATAAGTGTTAGGAAAACCTTGAGATATATTTGATCAGTATTATAGGGAGCTTCAGGACTGAAGCAGATTCTATGTAATTTCTCATATTGCTTAGTTGATTCAATACAAGAAAGCAAGGGTTTTTCCCAATTGGGCTCCCTAGACATTTTTTGTTTTCTATGTGTGATTGTGTTTCTATTCATTGTTTTCTTTCCAAATATTTTTTGGTAGATAAATCTTATTTCGTTTTTGATCAGTTATCTCTCATTAGTCGCTACAATGTTTTAGGGATTTTCTACATGGTATCATAGCAGAAAACAAGTTAGAGATTGAGTTCCTTGATCAGATTCAAAGTGCATTAAAGAGATGGCCAATTAGTCCCGGAATTTTACAAGTGCATGAATCATGTCTTCCTGTGGTTTGAGGAAAGAGACTGCCTTTGAATGGACCTCGAAATTTTGTGCATGGAAGGAAATAATGGAAGTTTTGTTAGATGATAATGGGGTTTTGGAATACATCAAGATTGATATGCCTAAACCTCCTGAATCAAATGCACAACAATTGACTCAATGGAAGAATGATATTTCCAAGCTAGGAGGATGATCCTAGAAGGATTTAGAGACCATATTGTTCCAAATTTTCATGGGAAGGATATGAAATTCCGAATGTGGAAGGCCCTTATTGATTTGTTTGAAAGCAGTAGTGATTCCAAAAAGCTCGCTTTGAAGGAAAAATTGAGGAATATTCAAATGGAAAAAAATGAGCACATTGTTACATATCTATCCAGGTTTTCTCAAGTGAGGTATGAATTTTTAGGTATTGGAGAGAAAGTTCCACCCAAATATCTTGTGAGCGTTTCCCTTCTTGCGCTTCACAAATCTCGACATATTTTGTAGGATGCAGTGAATGGCAGAGATAATTTCCCTGATTGGGAGAGACTATGGTCAGATCTTGTGTAGGAAGATATAAGGAGGAACACAAGGGATGGAGTCTCATCTAGGACAAAATATGAGGAAAATGTTTCTTTAGCTAGAAAAGGGAAGAAATTCAAGGGCAAGAAGGCCCAAGGAAATACTAAGTCTAGTTAGAATGGAGGAAAGGAAAAGGAGGATGTTAGCAAGATCAAGTGTTTTCATTGTCATGAATTTGGAAATTATGCTACAAAATGTCCAAACAAGAAATCCAGCAAGCATGATGCAACAAAAATAGCAGGAGAATCACTCTCTTCTCAGTTCGAATTGGATTTATCTTTGATACCTTGTATGGAAAGCTTAGTTAGGCATAGTGTGTGGTACATTGACTCAAGGTATTCATTCCACATGATAGGGAATAAAGAATTCTTCAATAGTTTATAGGAGAAATACATGAAATTCTGTATCAAGCTTTGAGATGATGGAAGATACCTAAGCAAAGGAGTTGGTACAATGAGATTTAAGAGGGAGTATGTTTCCTTTCTCCATCTCAAGAATGTGACGTATGTGCGAGGATTGAATAAAACCCTTGTCTCAGTAGCATTCCTTGGATACAAAGAGTATGATGTAGTATTCAGCAAAGGGAAGTTCTACCACAAGCATTATGCTTCAAGACAATTAAAGCATATTGGTTTAAGGATCAAGAAACTCTAAAAATTGGAGGTTAATGCTTGTGCAACCTCTAGCAACAAGGAAGAGATTTATGAGAGTAGAGATGTGGTGTTTGATCGTGAGAGGGATCGAGCTCTCAATATGGAGCCTCAGCCAGTATCTCTATTTTAGTCTTATCTAGTTGGAAGTTGGGTTGACTAGAAATATGGTGACTAGGACCATAGCCTAGTGTGAGTAGAGGTAGCCACTTAGTTAGATACTTCCAGTATAGGGAAAATGTGATCAAAGAGGGTAGAGTATTTGGTTAAGGGAGCTCATAAGAGAGTCAAGTCTCCCGGCATCAAGAAGTAGACATCCAAGTATGCAGGGTACATGGAACTTATGAATAAAGTGGTGAAATCACACAGCATGATGGGAAAGAATGGGTCTGAAAAGTAAGTTTCGCAGAAATAAGAAGAAAAGTTTTTAATTTCAGAGGGAGCAGTTGCGGTAGTAGATAACTTGGTGTATTTTAAGACAAGTCTAGTTGGAAAAGGTTCTTCCAAGAATCCCTTCCTCATTGAGAGGGAGGGTTGAAATGTAGAAACGAATGCACTAGAGAACTTTTGAGGTCTAAAATGGGCCTCCTAAGAAAAATTTACAACAAAAATAAAATTTATACGAACCAACAGGATTCAAAATGTTGATGTCAACCATGGGGGATGATTCACCATTTTTAGGGTAAAATGTAAAAATATTATAAAATAATAAAATAATAAAAATACTTTTTCAACTTATCTCCCTAATATTTTATTCAAATTTCAAGCGGGAGTACTCGTTTCATGCAAAATTTAATTCCTTTTCCTGCATACTTTCGATGGACCCTACTACACGAAAAATGAGAAACACATGAAAAACGTGAAATCACGCTTTTTTCATGTATTTCTCATTTTTCGTGTAGTAGGGTCCATCAAAAGTATGCAACATAGGTAATCCTTGGATGAGGAATCAAAATTTGCATCTAACAAGTGTTCTTGCTTGAAATTTGACTAAACCCATAGGGAGATAAGTTGAAAATATGAGTTGAAAAGGTAGTTTTTATTTTTTTCCCTCTAAAATTTGATGATGTAATCTAATCATATTTTAATATTTCCATGATTATTTTATAATTTCCTTAGGAGACTCATTTTAGACCTCAAAATTCCCCTAATGGACTTCCTTGAGTTGTGTCTTAGTCAAAGATGCCAATTCTAATTCAATCTCATTGTTTCTTGAGTTATCTTTCAATTAATATAAGCGATGTGGCCTATCCCTGAGTTATTTTCAGTTAATTCGAGTTAAATGGAATAAAGTGATTTTTGTAATAGTTGATGGATACAATTAGATATCTAGTGGAGTTAGCTCTAATTTCTATCAGTTAATTGATATCTATTTCCATAATAGAGATAGACATGAATTTAGTTGAGTAGTTGACTTTGTGTTAACTCAACTTGCTCTCAGTTAACTACAGCAGCTGCTAAATTTATCCCTAGTAAGTCATGTAATTAAAATTACTTAATGAGATTGAATGAAGGAAAAAATTTATTTAGTATTTTATAATAGGTTTTGGTGTACACACCTAGTTGAGCAGGAAAAGATAATTCTCTTGGGAATTGCGCATGGAAATAGGAGAAATTCATATTTTTGGGGGGGGATTTTTTTCTAGGAAATAGGAGCTAGCTAGTAGGTCTTATTTGCCTAAGTGTTGAGGAATCCTTGTGATTAGGCGTTCATAATTTTTTCTCAAAATTCAAAGTTATAGGATTGGGTTGAAACCAAGATGGTTGCGTAGTTCTCGTCTTCCTGATTCCGGTGATACGAACGGTTCGAAAAACCGATGTCATATGAGGAGCAATTGACTAAAGACAGAAATACTTAGAAGCATTTCGAGAGAGGAACGGGTGGTTGTGATAAATTGACAGATCTAAGAGTGAAAAATGAATGGTCTTGATGACTTCACAAGGCTAACAGAATTATATACAATGAATTGGCGGAGACAGACGCGAGTTGTTGGATCATGTAGCAGATCAACGGTGGATGATGAATCGTGATATCACTTTTCGCAAATAATAGCGGATACCGTTAAGAGTTTTCATGGTATGTTAAATGGGTTGTGATGCGATGCAAGAAGGATGAAGGATGTGATGTGACGAGGGGGAGCCATGTGTCAGCTTTGCACAATAGCACACTTCACAAGTTTTGTGGTTTAGTGAATTCGCGAAGAGTTAAAAGTTGCGGGTAGGCGATTGCGATCAGATCGACGTATGGTGGGTCCCTCCAACAAGAATTTTGTGTGTATGTAACATGTTTTTGGTTATTTTCATTCTATTATAAAGAGCGTTGTGTGATCGCTTCACGTATGTATTTTATTTAACTCCAAATTGTATTCTGTTGTTTTTGCTAACTGTCAAGACAATTAAAGGTTACGAGTGCGCATGTGACCACCACCCTAACCATTAATTTTAATGCACTGCTTTATTGGTGGAGAAGATAAGGGCACGTCAAATTTGGTGGTCAGCTCTAATTTAACTCCAGTTAACCAGAGTTCTCCACATTTAGTGGAGCTTTCCTAGGAGATATTGGGAAAAAGAATAGGAAGCTCAATTTTTGACCATTCTGAGTGAATGAAGAGTCATTCTTAACTAATTGGAGCATTATGAACCCATTGGTGTATAGAAAAAAACCATTAGAGAACTGTAACTACATGTAATAGAAAAAATTTTAGCATAATGAAAGATGGACAAGCCATTGGGAGTTGGACCAGCAGATGTAGCCCAGAAGGGGTGAACTGCTTCATCATGCTTACTGTGTAAACTTCATGTTGTGACTTATTTCTCTATTTTACACTAATATTCAGTGTTATTTAGGCTTATTTTATGCTTCTAACTCACTAAATTTCATCTATAATTCATGGAAAAACTCCTTAATCCCTATGCAAACTAATGAACCAATTATGCACATGTTTTTAAAAACTGAAAGACACTTAGCAAAAAAAACTAATATAGTCATTTCAGATCAGATGGTATCATAGCTAGATTTTTTCTATGATGTTGTTTAGTGAAAATAATTGTTTAACGGTTTGCAATTTTTATATTCTTACAAGGCGCAAGCTCAAAAGGGAAGAAGGAAAAATGGTGGAAGCAGGAAGGTCTCAAAAGGATCCAAAGAAAAGGAGAGCAAGATTGCCACAATCTCCACCACCTAGTTCACCTCCTCAAGAAGAAGAAGTTCCATTAAGCATGCCTCATGAGGAAGGAGAAATTCATGAAGAAGTTTACCCTAAGGAAGTAGAAAGAGTGTTTGGGAAAGCATTTCTTGACATGACTGAGATGGTTAGAACTATTTATCAAGGAATGAGAGACTGGAAGGAGAAGGATCTAAACTCAAAAAGGAAGGACAAGGATCTTCAAGAGGTCAACATGATGAAGACAAGTCAAAGAAGGGAAATGGAGGAAATGGAGGCAATGGAGAGCCACCATATTCACCCTTATCATCAACATCATCATCTTCTGCGTCTTCTTCAGTACATCAACCACACAATTCCAAGAGCACTGGTAAATCTCCTTTATTAAAACTTGATGTTAATTTCAAATTGCTAATGTTTAATGGTGAATTAAATGCAAACAAGCTAGATAATTAGATTCGAAAATTGGAGATCTATTTAAGAATACAGAACCTTCAAGATGATGATACAAAAATTCAATTATCTTCTTTGAAAATGGAATATGTAGCATTTGTTTGGTGGGAATCCAAGACATAGGAGGAAATCAAGAAACATGGTAAGATTATTCTATCATGATCATATTTTATTGCTGCTATTAAACAACAGTTTTATCCATTTTATCATGTGCAAAAATCCATCATGAACTGGCAGAACTTTAGGAAATTAAAGGTAAAAAATGTGCAAGAATACACCTAGGAATTTAGGAGAAGAGCTCTCTTATTAGGGGTGGATTTGCAGAGCCAAGACACTTTGCTAAAGTACATAGGAGGCTTACATAGCTACCTAAAACATACTATTTTCAAGTTTAACCCCGCCAATATAGATGAATTTTGTGTTCAAGCCACACATCTAGAAGCTAGAGGGAAGAACATTCCTGAAGAGAGTAGGAAGAAACCTTTTAAGGGTAAAGCCAAGGAGAAAACCCCAAAAGGTAAAAACAAAAATAATGCATCTGTTAAGAAAGAGGGATAAAAAGTGACTTGTAAACATTTTTCAAAAGAAGGCCATGATGAAACTCATTGTTGGACATTACATCCAGAATTGAGGCCAAAGAAACCCAATAACAAAGGGAAACATAAAATTGCTGCTACAACTCAACATGACTTAGGGTTTGGTTCAGGTGATGAGAATAAAATTACAGCCATGGGATTGAAGAACATGAAGGTAAAATAAATTGAAACTAAACCCTATACCAGTACATAAAACGGTCACATAAACACTCCAAATGAAGAAGAAAGAATAGAACTGTTTCATGTGAGGGTCATATCCAAGCATACCAAGATTCACACACTGTTTAAAAGTGGGTCACAAGCAAACTTAATCTCTGAATATTTGGTAAAAAAACATAACCTTGAGACCATACCACATCCAAAACCATATCCATTCGATTGGATTTGTAAGGATGAAAATCTATAGGTTACCAAGAAATGTATATTGAGGTTTGCAATTACTGCAAGCTTCATTGACAAAGTTGAATTAGATGTGGTTCCGCTTGACATAACTGGTATTTTATTAGGTATTCCTTACTTGCATGACAGGAAAGAGATCTTCTATCACCATAAGAACAAGTATCATTTTTCAAATATGGCAAGGATTTCACTGTTAGAGCACACCGCAAGAAGACAAATATTGTTTCGGTAAATGATGGACAGGTAAAGAGACTGGTAAATTCAAGTAAGAATATTTTTCTTCTTATGATTAAGCCCAAAGCTGATATTAATCATGAATATTTTGAGGGATGTGATCCTAAGTTGAAATCAGAATTATATGATGTGGTAAATGGGAATTATGAGATGTTTCAGGAGCCAACAGGATTGCCTCCAAAAAGGGAAATTCAACATGAGATTCAGTTGTAGCAAGATTGTCCTCTTCCAAACATCAGTATGTATCGCAAGTCGATAATGGAGAATGCTAAAATAAAGAGGAAAAAAAAATAGATGTTGGATAAGGGTATCATAAGGCCAAGCACCTCGCCATGTGGGTCACCCATAGTCTTGATACCAAAGAAAGATGGGACTTGGCGCATGTGTGTAGATTTTCGAGATTTGAACAAAATTATGGTAAAAAATCATTACCCAATCCCAAGAATATATTATTTGCTTGATAATATGAAAGAAACAAATTTTTTCACTAATTTAGATTTAAGAAGTGGATATCATCAAGTAAGAATTGCAGAAATTGATATATGGAAAACTGCATTCAAAACGTAACAAGGACTCTTTGAGTGGCTAGTTATGCCTTTTGGTTTATGTAATGCACCAGAAAATTTTATTCCGGTTATGGATAATGTTTTGCGACCATTCCTTGATGACTTTTTTATTTTGTACTTAGATGAAATTTTTATTTTCAGTAAAACAAGAGAAGATCATGTCTTGCATGTAAATAGAGTGCTTGATATTTTGAAGAAAGAGAAATTGTTTCTTAAGATGTCAAAATGTGAGTTTGGAAAGACTTCTTTGGTATATTTGGGACACAGTGTAGGAGGAGGAGAATTGAGGGTTGATCCTTCTAAAGTGGAGGCCATTGTTAATTGGCCCACACCCAAAATAGTTACTGAGGTAAGAAGTTTCTTAGGTGCAGCTCAATATTGGAGGAAATTTATTGCTAACTTTTCTTCCATCACAGCTCCTATGCATGCAGTGAAAATTGTGAAGAGAGGCTTCAATGGGGAGGAAAACAACAGGAAGCTTTCTAATCTTTAAAATACAAGATCATTTCAGCTCCAGTCCTTGGACTACCAAATTTGAGATAGCCATTCGAGATACAAACCGATGCTAGTGACTATGCCATGGGCGTAGTCCTTTTGTAGCATGGTAAGCCTATCGCCTTTCATTCAAAAAAATTTAATGGTGTTGTGACTAATTATCCTACATACTACAAAGAACTATATGTCTTGGTAAAAAGTGTGAAGAAGTGGAAACACTACTTTATGGGTAAAGAGACTATTGTACACACTGATCACCAACCATTACAGTACTTGCAGTCGTAAACAAAATTGCAGAAATCAAGACATTTCAGGTGGATGGGAATTCTTCAACAATTTAACTTGGTTATAAGGTATAAAAAAGGTATATTCAATAAAGTTGTAGATATGCTTTTGAGACCAATTATTATTGCTTCTACTTTCCTCAAAAATGATTTTGTTGTACATGAGAGTTACATAGAACAATATGCACATGATGTTGATTTCAAAGATGTGTATGCTAGTTTGAGTGAAGGGAATCAAATTGAAGAATGAGATTATCACATGCATAACAAATTGTTGTTTCATTTGGGAAAGCTATTTATTCCATAAGGAGAGAGGCTAAGTTTCATGAGAGAAGCTCATTCTTCTCTTATTGCTGAACACTTTGGGGTAAGAACACAGTGGCGCATCTACAGGTATTTTTATTAGCCTCGCATGATAGATAATGTGTCACATTTTATAAGAGGTTGTTATATGTGTGCAATAATTAAGCCTAATAATAGGAAGCTTGGATTATACACACCACTACTGATACCAGCAAGGCCATGGGAGAGTGTCTCCATGGACTTTGTTGGAGGTCTACCTATGTCAAGAAAGAAACATGATTATCTTTTTGTAGTTGTGGATAGATTTAGTAAAATGTGTATACTTATGCCATGTAAGAAGGCCATTACTGTTGAACTTTATTTTTAAAATGTTTGGGTTCATTTTGGATTGCCCACTTCTATTGTTAGTGACAGGGATTCCAGGTTCATTGGGAATTTTTTATCAAATCTATGGAGAATGAAGGACACAAAATTGAAAAAGGGTATCTCTTTTCATCCACAAATAGATGGAAAAACCGAAGTGGTGAATAGAACAGTTGTGCATCTATTGAGATGATATTGCAGCAAACATCCTAAGTTGTGGGATGAACAACTGCATTACATTCAACACACTTACAACTGGGCAAAACACTCTTCAACACAAACCTCACCTTTTGAAGCATGCTTTGGGTATTTTCCAAAATCGCCATTAGACTTCATCTTTGGGAAGGGTGTTGCAATTTATGGCCATAGTGATATTGATAAGGCTTGAAATTTCATTGAGAAAATTCAAATGATACATCAACAAGTTCAAGAACAGCTTGATGAAATTCAAAGAAAATAAAAAGAGAGGAATGAAAAAAACCAGGTTGAACACAAGTTTCAAGAGGGAGATGAGGTATGGTTGCACATTAGCAAAGAAAGGATGCAAGGGGAAGGTAAAAAACTCAAACCCATTCACTATGGTCCTTTCAAGATCATAAAAAAAGTTGGTAATAATGCATTCCAACTTTATTTTCCTTCTTACATGCAAATGTATTTAGTTGTTAATGTTGAAAACTTACGCTTGTATGAGCCTCCTTTGTTCGATGATAAAGGAAGTGATGTTCAGCTACCTTCTATTCAATATTTCTTGCCAAAATTTCTGGATGAGCTCAAAGAAGATATAATTATTGACTGGAGGATAAGAGCATCAAAGAGGGGAATTATTGACTCCCTTCGAGTTGGGCTCAAAGGCATAAAACCAAACAAGGAAAAATGGATGGAGATTGAAAATGTGAGGGAGATGTACCCTCATGTACTGAACATGTAATCAAGTATTTTGGGGTCCAAAAGCTTCCCAATGGGGAGGAATGATCAGGGGTTCATAAATTTTTCTCAAAATTCAAAGCTATACGATTGAGTTGAAACCAGGATGGTTGCGTAGTTCCCGTCTTCCTGATTTCGACACTGCGAATGGTTCAAAAACTCGATGTCGTATGAGGAGAAATCGACTAAAGACAAAAATACTTAGAAGCATTCCGAGAGAGGAACAGAAGGTTGTGACTAAATAACATATCTTAGGGCGAAATATGAATGGTCTTGATGACTTCACAAGTCTGACAAAATGATATGCAATGAATTGGCAGAGATAGACGTGAATCACAATTTCGCATTTTGCAAATAATAGAGGATACCATTAAGAGTTTGCATGGTATGTTAAATGGGTTGTGATGGGATGCGAGAAGGATGAAGGATGTGATGTGATGAGGGAGAGCCATGTGTCATCTTTGCGCAATAGCGCACTTTGCAAGTTTTTTGGTTTAGCGAATTCGCAAAGAGTTAAAAGTTGTGGACGGGAAATTGCGATCGGTTCGATGTATGGTGGGTCCCTCCAACAAGAATTTTGTGTGTATGTAACATATTTTGGGTTATTTTCATTCTATTATAAAGAGCATTGTTTGATCGCTTCATGTATGTATGTTATTTAACTCCGAATTGTATTCTGTTGTTTCCGCTAAATGTCAAGCCACTTAACAGTAAGGAGTGCACATGTGACCACCGCCCTAACCAGAAGTTTTAATGCACGACTTTATTGGTGGAGAAAATAAGGGCACACCAAATTTTTCAGACAACCCTAATTTAACTCCAGTTAACTAGAGTTCTCCACATTTAGTGGATTTTTCCTAGGAGATATTGTGAAAAAGAGTAGGAAGCTCAATTTTTGGCCACTGAGTGAATGAAGAGTCATTCTTGACTAATTAGAGCATACTGAAGCCATTGGTGCAGATAAAAAACTCATTAGAGCATTGTAACTACATGTAATAGAAAAATTTTGATCATAATGAAAGATGGACAAACCATTGGGAGTTGGACCAGCAGATAGAGTTGATATTGTAGGGAGCTTAAGGCTTGAAGCAGATTCTATGTAATAGGTCAGATTTCCTAGTTGATTCAATACAAGCAAGTGGGGTTTTTTTCCCAGTTGGGTTCCCGAAATATATTTTGTGTTCTATGTGTGATTTTGTTTCTATTCATTATTTTCGTTCAACATATCTTTTGTTAGAGAAATACTGTGTATTTTGTGATAAGTTGGCTCTCATTAGAAATTGCAAGGTTTCAAAGATTTTTTAAATACTATGTGACTGATATTCTATTTGTTATGTTTTTAGTAACATGGTGAAGTTATTTAATGGATTCCATGTCATGTGTACAAACCATTGGGAAAGTGTTGAAGAATGACCTCTTTCTATATACTACCACGATCAATGTGCTTATGTTTCTTCTTGTGCTTATGACATGTTTTGTGTGAATAAATGAAAAAAACACCATTTGGAAATTTACCCTGAAAACAAGAACATATGCATAGCATGGTATGTGTGCATGTGTGACACATGCTTTTAAAAATTAATATGCACAAGTTTGGGTGCATACTACATGAATTTTGTGAAACCAACTCCAAAATGAGAAGAAAAGAAATATCAACGCCTTAGAAATAAGCCACTTCAAGTGGGCAACCTCCAATACATTACATGAATGAAAAATTCTTGGATGATACAAATTACTAAACCTCCTTTCTATATATAGGAGTCCATGGGGCCACAATGTAATCCTAGTGGGGCCACAATGTAATCCTAGCCGACCTAACAATAATAATTTAAGGGCACAATAATAACAATATGGGGGTTACAGAGGTACAACAATAACAATAAGGGGGTTACACTAACAACAATAAGGGACTATACTAGTAATATAGGGACCTAACATGCTCCTCTCCTTCAAAAAAGTGTTGTCCTCAATGCTTGAGTAGCTCCGGGTGCTTCTGTATAAAATTCTCATCTTCCCATGTAGAATCTTCAGTGGGTAAGTTCTTCCACTTGATGAGATACTCTGAAATTGATCGATTCCGTAGCTGTCGAGTTCTTGTTTCCGTGACCGCTTCAGGTTCCAATATGATTTTTCCCTCCTCATCAAGTTCTGGAAATATTGTTTGAACTGGAAGATTTTCACCTATAACCTTCTTTAAGCATGAAACATGGAAAACTGGATGCACTCGCAAAGATGCAACAAATAGGAAGCCCTTACCAGCATGCCATAGTACCAATCTTTTGCAAAACCTTGTAAGGACCAGTAGAATTTGGTGATAATTTATTATCCTTCTTAGCTTGCTCGAGGGACATTTCTTTATATGGTTGTAGCCGTAAAACACGGCCTTCCCACATCACAACTTCACCGCGATGTTGATCTACCTATTGTTTCATTCGATTTTGTGCTAATTTTAGGTTATCCTTTAAGAGTTGGAGAAATTCTTTTTGATGCTCAAGGCAGACCTCCACTACTTGAACCATAGAATTTTCCCTTAAAGAAGATGTGTGATGGATGGTGGATGATATCCATACAAAGGCTATACCGGGTCATTTTTGCTGCAATATGGAATGAAGTGTTATACCACCATTCAGTGAGAGGTAACAACTTGACCCATTGTGCTTTCTTATTAGATACAAAACAACGAAGATATCCTTCCAAACATTTATTCACCATCTCTATTTGACCATCAGATTGAGGATGATAAGATGAGCTATGAGCTAGTTGAGTACCCAAACAAGAAAATAATTCCATCCAAAAATTTCCTGTAAAAATGGGATCTCTCTCACTTACGATAATCTTCGGGTTTCCATGTAGCTTTTTAATTGTTCCCATAAGTGGATGAGATAATGCACAAAAGTGTGCATACTTGGTAATTCTATCAACTACCACCATGATTACACTCCTTCCTTAGGACTTAGGTAAACATGTGGTAAAATCCATTGAAATCTCCTCCCAACTGTTTGGTCAATTTAGTGTGTCCTAAATTGCTGCATTTAATTTGTCAATCCGGGATTCGTAAGCTGATAAAGTGCGGCGCACTATATGTGCAAGATAACCTATTTCTTAACTTTTTGTCGTTTTTGGTTTTCTAAGGTGAAATGGAAATTCTAAAATGAAAACAAGTATGGTTATGTTTGTTCAAGGAAATGATATCCTCTATAATGATTTACCAACTTCGAACTTAAAAAGGAATTTGAAACTTACAATGACAAAACTTGAAAGAAAATGAAAATACGTTGCTGAAATGAAAAGGTGCTACTAGTCTAATAAATCAAAACAGTGAACTAGTGAGCATGGAACCAAACTATTCTTGCTGCTGTCTAAACACAAAAGAAACTATGCTTAAAGAAATCCAAAATTGCAACAAAGTAAATCTAAATCAGATTACATCAACTTGTCTTCTGATCCCTCATCATTAGTCCAGCTATGATTTTTGGAAGTAACCATAAACAACTTGAGTAACTGATATCTAACTTGCAGAAAGTAAACTAATATCAAACCATACATTCATAATTCAATCCCTCACCATCAGTCCAGCTGTGGCTTTCGGAGGTAACTGAAGATGTCATGCACAATTTAATATATCTAAATTTGCAGAAAGGAAACTAATACTAAACTCCACATTTCATAATACAATCCCTCACCATCAGTCCAGCTGTGGCTTTCAGAGGCAACTGAAGATGTTATGAGCAGTTTAATATATCTAAATTTGCAGAAAGGAAACTAATACTAAACTACACATTTCATAATACAATCCCTCACCATCAGTCCAGCTGTGGCTTTCGGAGGCAACTGAAGATGTTATGAGCATTTTAATATATCTAAATTTAACTACTGAAGCAAATGAGAAAAACTGAATTAAACAAAGCAGTACTGAAATTAAACAGAAACTAAGAAAAAAAAATTAGCAGCAGAACAATGTTAATTCCATGTCATTAGTCAAAAAGTTATGCAAATGCCCGGGCTGCCTATTTATAACCTGAAACAAGAACACTGATCAGTTTAACAATAACATAAAACATGAAAGACAAAAGTAAAATGGAAAGCATGAAAGATTATAAACAAAAATGAAGCATATATACCATGAAAGATGCAATGTATAAACATGTGAATGGATTATGGCACAATGAGCTTTAAGGAAATAAAACAAGAACTATACAATAATGCACAGAACCTTGGCAAGTGCAGGGGCCCTCTACACCAGCCTTGGCAACAATCTTCAAGTACGAATTACGTTTGGAAACAGTCTTCTTATATTAAAATTCAATCATAATAGAAAGGTGATATTACGGCACAAGTGCAGCGTAATTACATTACATAGCAGACTAATAAAAGATAACAGAGACTAATCGAGACTAATCCCATATGCGTATGCAAACGTGTTATTTATAACAAAAGAAACATAACTAATTCCTAAAGTTTATGCTGATGGAGAACACGTAGACCATTACGTCCACGGATCTAGGATCATGGCCGTATTGAAAAGTAAATCTATGAGGAGTGGATGTTTGAATTCGACTAAGAAGCCATGTACAGATGTTGATTTATCCTCCGCAATTCAGAAACGGCCATATGAACCTTCACGTGACACGAAACAGAGTCCTGTCACCGTGAGACTCTATGGTTGACTTCCATTTGGACGCCTTTGACCGCAGCTTCTTTAGATGAGTTTGCTCGAGCCAATAGGACACGAACCATGTCCACATCATTTCTGACTTTCCCATGTGGCTCGTTTTTCCTGTAGACACCTGTAACATAGAGTTTCACAAAATGGTTGCGGAAAGTTGCAGCAACTGCGAAAAGTGGCAAGATTCCACAGCTAGATGAGCAAAATCTAAATCAAACAGCAGACACAAAAATATAATTAAAAACCATGTTAGATTCTCTTTTGCAATTAATATACAATGATATTGACAACTTGGGAGGTTCAGGTGAGTGAAAAAGGTATAGAAAAGTGTATGGAAAAGATGCGGATTTGAGACTCAACATACCCCCACTGTGAAGGTGTTGCATGTCCTCATGCAACCAAAATTTTGATATTCCTTCCTTAGTTCATATGCCTTGACACTTCAGCCAGCACATCCAATCCTCTCCTCCTCTTCCTTAGAGCTGCCAAAATTTTGGGTTTCTTCATTAAGCACCTAAATTTGATATTAACCAGTGCTCTGCTCAACTTCTGGCATTTCCTTTTCAATTTCTTGTTCTTCTTCTGCCATATTCCCAGATGTAGCATGGTATTATCATGAATGATTTTGTCCAATTTACTTTGTTCCTTCAATGTCTCATTTTCATTTTTGATGTGTCTATTTAAAAGCTCTAGCTCAAAGACTTCCTGTTTTAGTGATTGGACTAAATCATCCTGTACTGTATGAGGCTGAATGGACGAAGTACTGGGACCTGTAGCTACCTTTTCCAAAGATTCTATATAGTCATATACTTCCTGCTGCTTGGGGTCTATATCAGGTGTCATTTTTATTGGGCTGTCCCCAAAATGCCATGAAGGAGAGTTATCTTCAAAATCTGGCTGAGAAGGGCTCACATCAACATCTTGTTGAGAATGGGATGGACTATGTTCAATGTCTGACTGAGAATGAAATGAACCAGGTTCACTAACTGACTGAGATGGACTATGGTCAGCTGGGGACTGTTCAGATGTTTCCTCTCCCAAATCAATGAAATGAGGACCCTTCATCTGCGTTTTCCTCAATTTCCCCTTAAGTCTGCTGCTTCTTCTCACACGTTGTGGTACACTATCCTTTTGTTTTTGTTTTCCTTTCTCTATCTTCTTGGCCATAGATGACTGTTTTTGAATATAAACTAATCTTTCAGATAACACTTGATGATCTTCTTCTTCAGAAGAAGGGGTTTGATGTATAGCCTCAATAGTTTTTCTATCTTTTGGTGTTATTGGCTTCTTACCCTTGATTTCTTTCTTCTTCCTCTTTGACAGTCTCTCTTCCCTATCAGTTCTTTCAATTGTAGTAGTAGGAGTATTTTGAATTTCATCAATTGTTCTTTTTCTCCTACTTCTTCTTGTTGTGCTACCTTCAGGAATTTCTTGAGTAGGAGTAATTTGAGTTTCATCATTTATTCTTTTTCTTCTACTCCTTGTTGTACTACCTTCAGGAATTTCCTGAGGTTCCTCAAAGAAATTTCTAATCAGAAATTGTTCCCATGTGTCTTTCTTCTCCTTTAACTCTTTTTCAATCAAAATTTTTACAAGACCGTGGTGATATAGATGTGATTCTACATCTCCTAAATGCTTCTGAACAGTCACAGACATTTTCTTCAAGCTATTTAATAGAAAATATGGGAGATTGATAGCTTGATTATCTAGAAAATTCATCAGCAACCTGGTATGGTACATATACATGGACCCAAAACGGCCTTCACAGGTAATGAATTTCTGAACAACTAGCAGCAAAGTAGCCCATTCCTCTTTCAATGCATGAACAGGAATTCCTCTTTTAAAAATAGTTATGTCCATACATTGGTTTCGTAAGATTTTTCTCCAGGCTTCATCACTGATGATTTTATTCTTAAACCAACGCTCACCCTCTTGAAGAAGTTCTGTGGCAGATGCTATAGATGCTTCATTGACCGCAAACTTAAGGTCTCCAATCTCTACTTCCAAGCCATTAAATGACCTTGCGAATGCTTTTTTCACTTCTTTATGATAGCCTCTGAATTTTTGGATAAATCGCAGCCACTTTGCTTTCTTCAATATATCCCTTACTTGCGGATATCCCTCCATGAACTTAGGTCCTTCCGGTTCTGTTCTTAGCAATTTACCCATTCTTCTTTCTGCTCTTCACAAATTTGCCTGCGTGAGGGTTCAATGGAAATAGAACGGTTGAATGCACAGAGATGAGCACAATGACTGTGGGTAAATATCAGAGAGTGGGTATACAGACTATAGCGTAATAGAGAACGAAATGGAGTGAACAGAACAGAGAGGGGTTTTCGTGAGCACGACAGAGACACGGCTGTGAGATTAACAGAGTATAACACATCCGGCAGTGTTTTGAAATTTGGTGGCTGCGAAATAAATGTGAGCACGTTTAAACAATGGCTATGGATTTATGCAGCTGTAAGAGTCCATGGTCAAATCAATTACGTCTCATTGTCACCGGTGGAATATAGGAATATGAGTGAAGATCGGGGGTTTAATTATGGAATCGTTTGAGAATGAATGCGGGAGGATTATATGGAGATCGTGAAAGGGTTACAGAAGTTGTCAATATAATCATTGCACATAATGGATGGAGCTTATGGTTTAGAACTATATAAAAATGTGTTTTTCAATGCTATTTGAAATGAATTTTACTCATACCTTGGAATCTTTTTCCTTTTCCCTTGGTCTTCAACTAGTTGCTCTTTATTGGTGTCTTGAATGCTCCATGTCTTCATTTTTGATCCTCTCACCTGCATTTTATTTCATGATTATGAAAATAACATTTGGCTATACATTCTTTTGAAAAGAGAGTTGTAGCTGCGGAATCTGCTTCTGGCTGCGGAAACTGGAGATAGCTGCGGAAACAAATGTCAGCTGCGGAAACTGACACAGCTATTATTTGGATGAATGAACATGAACGGATGACAAATGACTAGATGGAAATGGTTATGAAAAAGAATTTTATTGATGAAATGGAATGAAACAGATAAAATGAAGTGGAATGGAGTGAAATGAAGTGAAATGAAATGGAATGAAGTGGAATGGAATGGAGTGGGTGGTCACAAGACTTGTGAAATGAAAGAGAGAGATTTTTTTTTTGGAAAATATAGAGTGTCAGGTGTTCCTGATTTTCACCCTATATTTTTTGTATAAGACTGCCAATCAGTGATTGGTTTTCAGGCTTATACAATTTTATTTTTTATTTTTTTTAAGAACTGAAAAGGACAAAAGCTAGGCTGGTGGAGAAGAAGAATTCTTCTGTACCATCCTAATTGCAGAACTTTCTTGAAACATTTTAAAAAAATCCTCTTTTGAGAGTGGCTTATGATAAATTTTCAATCTATGGCCATTCACAATAAGAGGAGTTTGAAACTCATCAATGGTCTTGATTCTTACCGCTCCATTGCTAAAGATCTTGTCAATCTCATATGGCCCAAGCCAATGAGTCTGAAATTTTCCTTGAAAATCTTTAAACTTGGAATCAAATAACAATACCCAATCTCCTTCTTGAAACTTCTTCTCTTTGATGTACTTGTCATGCCATTTAGCTCTTTGATATTGAACTAGATCAGTTCTTAAAATTGCTTCTTGTCTAATCTCATCTAGCTCATTCAATTGCTCCATTCTATGCTTTTGGGCTTCTGATAAGTCCATCCCCAACTGAACTGCTATCTTGAAGGTCTTGACTTGGAACTCAATGGGAAGCAACACTTCTTTCCCATAAACAAGTTCATAGGGAGAATGACCTGTTGTATTTCTCCATGTAGTTCTGTAGGCCCACAAGGCTTCAGGAAGCCTTTCTGCCCAATCTCTTCTATGTAGATGAACAGTTTTGGTGATGATACTTTCAAGAATTTTATTTGTGGACTCCACTTGACCATTTGCTTGCGGATGGTAAGGAGTAGATCTTCTGTGCTTGATTTTGTATTCTTCCATCAATTTCTCCACCAAGTTGGATGTGAATTGGCTTCCTTGATCTGTCACAATTTCTCTTGGAAAACCAAAGCGAGTAAAAATATCCTCATAAAGAAAATGAACAACTGAATTTTCAGTAGCAGATACTAATGCTTTGGCTTCTACCCATTTAGTAACATAATCAATACAAACCAATATATACTTCTTTTGTTTACATGGTGGATTAATAGGTCCAATGAAATCTAAAGCCCATTTTTCAAAGGGTTCAATGAGTACCTGTGGTTGCAATGGCATTTCATTTGAAAGGGTAGGTTTCCCTACTCTTTGGCAGCTGTCACACCTTTTGACATATTGTTTTGCATCTTTAAAGAGGGAAGGCCAATAATATCCTAAAGAGAGGATTTTATAGGCCGTCCTTTTGTCTGCAAAGTGTCCGCCGCATGGTTCATCATGACATGCCTTAAGAATATCAGGCATTTCATCTTCCCTGACACATCTTCTCATCACAAGATCTGGCCCTGTTTTAAACAATTTGTTAGAAATCCATGAATATTTTGAACTCTCCTGAATAATTTTTCGTTTTTCACTTGGAAATAAATGTGAAGGCAGTTTCCCTGTAACCAAATAGTTAGCAATATCCGCATACCAAGGAGTCTTAATAGTTACTGCAAACAAGTATTCATCAGGAAACTTATCCTCTACAGGAGAATCTTCTTTAGTATTCTGAATCCTAGACAAGAAATCAGCTACTGTATTCTGTTTTCCTGGTCTATCCAACACAATAATATTGAATTCTTGCAAAGTAAGAGCCATCTTGTCACTCTGCCATTAGTAATAGGTTTATTCATTAAATATCTAATTGCAGAATGGTCAGTATGAATAAAAGTTTCATAGCCTGTTATGTAATGTCTAAACTTATTAATTGCATGAACAACAGCTAAAAACTCTTTTTCAGTCACAGTATAATTCAACTCTGTGGGAGTCAAATTTTTACTAGTATAATAAATGGCATAAGGAACTAAATCTTTTTGACCCAACACAACTCCTAGAGCTGTATCTGAAGCATCCATAGAAATATGGAAAGGGAGTTTCCAATTTGGTCCTCTCAAGATAGGTGCTTCAGATATTCTTGTTTTCAAAGTTTCAAAAGCTGATTGACAATCAGGATCCCATTTGAATTCACAATCTTTTGTAAGAAATTTGAAGAGTGGAGATGCAATTTTAGTGAAGTTTTCTATAAATCTTCTATAGTAACCAATAAATCCTAGAAAACTTCTAACATCTCTTTGACAATTTGGAATAGGCAACTTGGAGATGACTTCAACTTTTGATCTATCAACCTTAATCCTATCTCCTGAAATATGATGTCCTAAAACAATCCCTTCAGTAAACATCATAAAGCATTTTTCATGGCTTAATGAAAGGTTTGTTTCTTTACATCTTATAAGAACTTTTTCCAAATTTTATAATGCCTCTTCAAATGAATTACCATAAACTGTAAAATCATCCATATAAACCTCTACACAATCATGGACTAGATCAGAAAAAATTCCTAGTACTGCTCTTTGGAATGTTGCGGGTGCATTACATAACCCAAAAGGAAGTACTCGGTAGGCAGAAGTTCCCCATGGACAAGTAAATGTGGTCTTATCTTGATCTTCGGGTGCTACCTGAATTTGATTATAGCCACTAAAACCATCCAAAAATGAAAAGTACTTTTTACCTGCTAATGTATCTAATACTTGATCGATAAAAGGCAAAGGAAAGTGATCCTTCAAAGTTGCTTTGTTCAATTCCCTGTAATCAATGCATACCCTCCATTTACCATTCTTTTTAGGTACTATAACCAAAGGAGAAACCCATCGGCTATCTGAAATTGGATAAATGAAGTTTACATTGAGTAGTTTTTGGAGCTCTTCTTTCACTATCTCCTAAGATTTGGATTCATCCTTCTTTGAGGTTGTCTGATTGGTCTACTGTTTTCCTCAATATAGATATGATGGATGCAAGTCTTAGGATCAATACCTTTCATGTCAGTATACTCCCATGCAAATGCAGTAGAATGTTTTTGCAAGATTTTGATTAGTTCTTTTTTTGTGATTCTTCCAAATGTTTGTTGATATTCAGTGTTTTTCCTGGAAAAATCTCAATGGTAGAACTACCAAACTCTTCCATAGAGTAAAGAGACATTTGTCTTGATGATAAATATTCTATGTCAGATTCCGACTGAAATTGTGTGGGGTCATATTCTGAAGATATTTCAAAATTTTCTAATGTGTTCAGAATTTGACTATCCTCACTGATTTCAGAAATGGTAAAGACAGGTTGTATAGTGTCCTCGTCATCAACCCATTCATTGTCTCCTACTTCTGTGATTTCTTTTGCTGGAGGATACAAATTGAATTTCTTTGTCGAATTACCATTAGAGATGTACATGTCCCCAGATCTACAACTAATAAAAGCATCAGCTGTGGCTAGCCAAGGTCTTCCTAAGATAAGTGGGTGCCCTCCTAGATTACTTTTGAGAGTCAAAATCATAAAATCTACTGGATATTCCCAAGAATATAAGGAGACTGAAATATCTTCTAATACACCATCTGGTTTAATAATTGATCGATCTGCAAGTTGCAGTAGAGTAGGTGTAAAAAGAAGGTTAGGAAGTTTTAGCTGGTCCATAGTCTGTCTACTCATAATGTTGATAGTAGCCCCTAAGTCAATCAATGTGTTTGGAATTTCTATCCCATTTATATGTGTCTTGACAATTGGACTTCCTGGATCTACATACTTCTGCATGGTAATTTTTCCCATCATAATATGTGCAATCTTTCCTACCAGGTGAATTCTTCTTGTGTCTTTTAGTTTCCTTCCTGGTCTTTTGAAGCTCAACTCCTTTATTTTTTTTGCTAGAATAGGAATCTCACGAATGGCTTGTAGCAAGGGCATCTTGATACAAACATTCTTCAATTCATCTATAAAGTCATAGTTAGGCAACAAAATTTGTTTTTCCACCCCCTTGTCAATTTGTAGTCTTTCAGGAAAAGGAGGTGTAGATGAAGATGCAGGTTGCTCAACTATAGGAGTTGTGGGTGTTAACTTTTCTTTCTCTTTTTGAATGTTTGAATTTTGAAGAGATGCTTCCTCAGAACCCTCATTGAATTTAAGAGAGTCCTCCTCAGAGGTATCTTGCTCTTGAATATCTATAGAAGGTTTTTCTAAAACTCTACCAGATCTGAGTTGTACATCGTTGAGAGGAAAAATCATATAGGTAGGAAATTGTTGTCCTTCTACCATGTAAGTATTCTGAGGATTTTTATTATTAGGATTTGGCAATGGATGAGCTGGAAGTTGATTTGTCTTTTGTTGGCATGGGAGCATAAGTTGAGGATTTGGATTTTGTTGAGGAGGTTGTTGTTGTGGAAATGGCAATGAAAGTTGTGGATTTGGGTTTGGAAGTTGTGGAGCTTGTTGATTTTGAAAAGATGGAGGATATTGATAAAATTGAGCAAATATCCCATAAGGATTTTTCATCCCTTGTACACATGGTTGATATGTATTCTGATGTTGGGACCAAGGTTGTTGCCAAGGATTCCAATTTGGTGGGGTTTGAAAATTCATAGGGTTGTTAAACCCTTGAGTTTGTTGTCCCTGCCAAGGTCTCCTTGCGACAAAACAGAGAGATTCTATTGAATTTGGATCTTCTTGAAAAACAGCTTTGAGTCCAGGAATTGAAGGACAATCCTTGATCTCATGATTTTCTGAGCAAATCATACATGTTTCTACAACTTTTGCATCCAAGGGACATTCCCTTAAAGCATGTTTCTTTCTACATTTAGGACAAAAGATGGCTAAAGCATCTGTTTCTGCTTTCTGCTTGTTTTGGATTTTAAGGGTGTCTAGTTGTTCACTAAGGCTCCCTAAGATATCAGTTTTGAATTCATCAAGCATGTTACCAATCTCTTCCCTACTTACTAATCCAGTTGCAGATTTGTTAGCCCTAATAAGAGAAGGATCCCTAGGCCCTTTTCCTGTTTTAGATTTTCCTCTTGAGAGATGGACACATAGTTCTGTTATGTCACGAAGTGGAAGTTGAGAAATATCTCCTTTCCCCATCATGTTTAAAATATCTATCCATTCATCTCTAATGGATTTTAATATGAGGGCTTTCAAAGTTTCATCATCTAAGTTGCTCATCTTTGCTCTTTTCAAGTTGTATTGAAATCTTTCAAGTAAATCTTCCAAATTTTCATCTTCTTTTTGCATCATTTTGAATACCTCATCCTTTTGATTGGTGGGCATACAATAGTCCAAGTATCTATCCAAAAAATTTTGTTTCATATCATTCCAAGTCCTAATAGATTGAGTAGCTAATCCCATGAACCATTTCAAAGCAGATCCCTTCAATGTTGAAGGAAACAGTTTGAGTTTTTGAGAGTCTTCCATATAGTCATAAGTTTGGCACACGACTTCAAACTCAAACAGAAATGTTTCAGGATCCTCACTTCGCAATCCATAAAAGTTAGGGAGAACAGATGGTGAGATATTTTTCATTGTTGCATGAGTTTCCTCATCAACTATAGGGAATCCAAACAAATTGTCTCCTTCCCTATTTCTATCATTATTTCCTTCACCATTGTTGTCTCCATTGTTTCCTCCTCTTCTACCTCTTCCTCCATCTATTACTTCCGCTGCCATGATAGTTTCTTTAGAGTCCTTAAATTCCTCTAGTTCTTCTACCAAGGGAGGATGAGAGAGTCTCTTTGTTTTCTAAATGGGTTTTAGTAGGTGGTATAGGAGAATCCTCTAATTCAGCTGTTCCTTGACTTCCAAAAATCTTAAGGCTAGGGGTAGATGGTGGTGAATCTGGTCTATGCCTTGAAGAAGATGGAGTTGTGAAAATCGAACTCTTGGCTTTAGCTATAAACCTTCCCCTAGAATCTCTTGCTCTATGCATGTCATTTTTATTTTTATTTTTTAAAGTTGGGCTAATAATTCTCTTTATGATCTTCCAGGTCACACTAGGTGCAAGAAGAGAGCATACTTAAGAAATTACTAAACCAATAACTCTCTTTTCTGATCCTCCAGATCACACTAGGTGCAAGAGGAGAGCATACTTCAAGAAGTTATCAGGTTTTCCCTTCTTTTATGATTTTATGTTTTTTTTTTTTTTTAAGAAATTGGCTACCTAGTTACACTTCCCCGGCAACGGCGCCAAAATGTTTGGTCAATTTAGTGTGTCCTAAATTGCTGCATTTAATTTGTCAATCCGGGAATCGTAAGCTGATGAAGTGCGGCACACTATATGTGCAAGATAACCTATTTCTTAACATTTTGTCGTTTTTGGTTTTCTAAGGTGAAATGGAAATTCTAAAATGAAAACAAGTATGGTTATGTTTGTTCAAGGAAATGATATCCTCTATAATGATTTACCAACTTGAAACTTAAAAAGGAATTTGAAACTTACAATGACAAAACTTGAAAGGAAATGAAAATGTGCTGCTGAAATGAAAAGGTGCTACTAGTCTAATAAATCAAAACAGTGAACTATTGAGCATGAAAACCAAACTATTCTTGCTGCTGTCTAAACACAAAAAAAACTATGCTTAAAGAAATCCAAAATTGCAACAAAGTAAATCTAAATCAAATTACATCAACTTGTCTTCTAATCCCTCATCATTAGTCCAGCGATGATTTTCGGAAGTAACCATAAACAACTTGAGTAACTGATATCTAACTTGCAGAAAGTAAACTAATATCAAACCATACATTCATAATTCAATCCCTCACCATCAGTCCAGCTGTGGCTTTCGGAGGTAACTGAAGATGTCATGCACAATTTAATATTTCTAACTTGCGGAAAGGAAACTAATACCAAACTACACATTTCATAATACAATCCCTCACCATCAGTCCAGATGTGGCTTTCGGAGGCAACTGAAGATGTTATGAGCAGTTTAATATATCTAAATTTGCAGAAAGAAAACTAATACCAAACTACGCATTTCATAATACAATCCCTCACGATCAGTCCAGCTGTGGCTTTCGGAGGCAACTGAAGATGTTATGAGCAGTTTAATATATCTAAATTTAACTACTGAAGCAAATGAGCAAAACTGAATTAAACAAAGCAGTAATGAAATTAAACAGAAACTAAGAAAAACAAATTAGCAGCAGAACAATGTTAATTCCATGTCATTAGTCAAAAAGCTATGAAAATGCCCGGGCTGCTATTTATAACCTGAAACAAGAACACTGATCAGTTTAACAATAACATAAAACATGAGAGACAGAAGTAAAATGTAAAGCATGAAAGATTATAAACAGAAATGAAGCATATATACCATGAAAGATGCAATGTATAAACATGTGAATGAATTATGGCACAATGAGCTTTAAAGAAATAAAACAAGAACTATACAATAATGCACAGAACCTTGGCAAGTGCAGGGGCCCTCTACACCAGCCTTGGCAACAATCTTCAAGTACGAATTACGTTTGGAAACAGAATCTTCTTATATTAAAATGCAGTCATAAAAGCAAGGTGATATTACGGCACAAGTGCAGCGTAATTACATTACAGAGTAGACTAATAAAAGATAACAGAGACTAACATAGACTAATCTCCTATGCGTATGCAAATGCGTTATTTATAACAAAAGAAACATAACTAATTCCTAAAGTTTATGCTGGTGGAGAACACGTAGACCATTACGTCCACAGATCTAGGATCATGGCCGTATTGAAAAGTAAATCTATGAGGAGTGGATGTTTGAATTCGGCTATGGAGCCATGTACATATGTTGATTTGTCCTCCGCAATTCAGAAACGGCCATATGAACCTTCACGTGACACGAAACAGAGTCCTGTCACCGTGGGACTCTACGGTTGACTTCCATTTGGACACCTTTGACCGCAACTTCTTTAGATGAGTTTGCTCGAGCCAATAGGACACGAACCATGTCCACATCATTTCTGACTTGCCCATGTGGCTCGTTTTTCCTGTAGACACCTGTAACATAGAGTTTCACAAAATGGCTGCGAAAAGTTGCAGCAGCTGCGGAAAGTGGAAAGATTCCGCAGCTAGATGAGCAAAATCTAAATCAAATAGCAGACACAAAAATATAATTAAAAACCATGTTAGATGCTCTTTTGCAATTAATATACAATGATATTGACAACTTGGGAGGTTCAGGTGAGTGAAAAAGGTATAGAAAAGTGTATGGAAAAGATGCAGATTTGAGACTCAACACCAACGTTGACTTGGAATGGATAAAGGTTGTAGAAGACCCGGGGTCATAATTGTCTCCACTTTATTTTGCTGGCAAACCTAACATTCTGCCACAAACTTTTGAATATCAGATTTAAGGCCATCCCAAAAGAAATATTTCTTCACCCTGTGGTAAGTTTTTAAAAATCCCGAGTGTCCTTCTAAAGGAGAAGTGTGAAATTCCAAAAGAATCTTTTGTTTTAGTTGGGAATTCTTGCAAATATATAAGTGATCTTTGTACTTTAAGGAATCATTTTTCCAACTAAATATGTGAGATGTACTAGGATCTTGCTGCAACTTTTGAATGAGAGTCCACACTTCTTCGTCCTTCTTCCATTCATCCCTTGCTTCGGTTATCCAATCTGGTTGGATAATTGAAATGGCACAAAGCAATGCTTCCACCTCTTCATCTTTTCTTGAGAGTGCATCTGCAGCAACATTTAGCTTCCATTTTTTGTAGACGATTTCAAAGTCATAACCCAACATCTTTGTGACCCATTTTTGCTTCTCTTTTGAAGATAGTCTTTATTCCAAAAAGTGTTTAAGACTATCATGATCAATTTTTACCTTGAAGTGTCTTCCCATTAGGTAAGGTCTCCATTTCTTTAGTGCATGTAGTATGTCCAACATTTCCTTCTCATAAATAGCCTTTTGTAAATACTTTTGTTTGATTGAATTACTTTCAAAAGCAATGGGTCTTCCTTATTGCATTAAAACAACACCAATTCCATTTTTATAGGCATTGCATTCCACAATAAAGGTTTTTGTGAAGTCTGGCATAGCTAAGACTGGTGCTAGGCACATTGCCTCTTTAAGATGTTCAAAGGTCTTAGTTGCTTCAGGAGTCCATGAAAATGCATCTTTCTTCAATAATGTTGTTAGAGGTGCTACTATTCTCTCATAATTCTTAACAAACTTGCGATAATACCCTGTTAACTCGAGAAATACACGCAACTGCTTTATGGTTGTGGGGACTTTCCATTCCTTAATGGATTTAATTTTGTTAGGGTCTACCTTAACACCCTTGTGAGATAAAATATGACCCAGATATTCCATCTCATGTACTCCAAAGAAACATTTGGATGTTTTTGCATATAATTTTTTCTCCTCCAATAGTTTGAGCACCCTGTCAACATGTAAAACATGATCCTTCCAAGACCTCTTGTAGATTAGCATATCATCAAAAAATACTGGCACAAATTTTCTAAGGAATAGCTTGAAAATGGAATTCATCAACCCTTGAAATGTAGAAGGTGCATTGGTAAGGCCAAAAGGCATGACCAAAAATTCATAATGACCCTCATGAGTTTGAAATGTTGTTTTCGGAATATCTTCAGTCTTCATTCTAATTTGATGATATCCTGAATGAAGATCCAACTTAGTAAAATAAATTGCTCCATTTAATTCATCCAATAATTCATCAATCACAGGAATGGGAAATTTATATTTAATAGTGAGCTTATTGAGCTCCCTATAATCCAGACACATGCACCATGATCCATCTTTCTTGTGCACCAATACTACTGGAGCAGAGAAAGAACTTTGACTAAGTTTAATTACACCCTCCTATAACATTTCTGCAATCATACGTTCAATTTCTCTCTTTTGGACATAAGGATATCTCTAAGGCCTGATGCTTGGAGGAACACTTCCTAGAATAAAATGAATAGCATGATCATGATCACGAATAGGTGGGAGTCCTTTGGGAGTATCAAACACCTTGGAATGATTATCCAAGACTTTTTGGAGATCTGGAGAAATAGATGATTTTGATTTTTGAACTTCTAGTGAGCATAATTGTGCAATTACACCCCATTTTTTTTTCTTCAAAAGCTTTGTCATGACATTAGAGCTTATTATATTTCTTGGCTCCCCTCTGAAAACCCGTAATTCGATTTCCTTTCCTTCCGAAAAAAAATTCAAGAAAAGTTCTTGAAAAGTAAAAGCTATCGTCCCCAAAGATTGTAACCATTGTACTCCTAGTACAACATCAACACCTCCCATTGGAATGGAAAGCATTTTACTATTCAATACATATTCCCCCATGGCTAGCTTGATATTATGGAATTTTCCAAAGAAATTTATAGTTCCTCCATTTGCAACCATCACTTGACATTCTGGTGCTGGGTATAGGAAACAATTCAATTCCTTGGCTACCTTACAATGAATAAAATTATGGGTCCTACCCGAATCAATCAAGACTATTACATTTTTCTTCTTGATATTTCCTTCTATCTTGAGAGTTTGAGGAGTGGTAATTCCTACCAATGCATTACATGATATGGTCGGACTCGTTTCTTCTTCTTCTATGGTTTCTTCCTGGTGTATATCCTCTACTTTTGAAGTTTCTTCTTCATTTTCTTATTTCTCTTCACAATCTATGTAAAATAATTTCTTCTTAGTGCAGTTATGACCTTTAGTGTATTTTATATCACAACTGTAGAAAATCCCTTTTACTCTTTTTTCTTCCAATTGTTGTGGTGTCAACCTTGTAGGTTTTGGAAGTCTAGGAGTAGCAACACTTCCATGTTTATAGATGTGAGTGGTAGGCTTCATTATCGTGATAATTTTACATTCAATTTCTCTTGCCAACCTGAATGCCTTCTCCAATGAATCAGGTTCCCAAACGTGAACTTCATGTTGGATGTTATCCTTTAAAGTCCCTATGAAGACATCAATCATGTGTTCCTCTAGAATATCAGTTACCCTTATATTCAATTTTTGGAAGTCCTCAATTTTCTCCGCCATTGAACCCTTTTGTTTGAGATTTATCAATTGGCTAAAGAAGGTGTTGCTCTTTGTATGCTCATAATGTGTTATCATTTCCTCCGTAAAAATTGACCAAGTGACAATTTTTTTACGGGAGCAAAGCCATCGATACCATACAAATGTATTATGTTCTAAATGTAAAGTTGCAATGCATACCTTTTGTGTGTTTTGTACATTATTGTGATCAAAATATTTCTCCATCTATAGTATCCATGTTACGGGATCCTTGCCATCAAACTTCCTCATATCCATATTTGGAAGATGGTGGTTCTTCAATCCAACATTGGAGTTTATGAAACCACAATTAACATGTATTTTATTCTCATCGTGAGTTTCCTCTACTATCTTTTCGCCATTAGGAAACATTTCTTGTATCTACTTTTCCAAATCATTCTTCATGTTTTCGATGTTGTCTTTCGTTTTTTCATCGATCTTAGCTTCCATGTCATCCATCTTAGCTACCATGACATCCATCTTAGCTTCCATGCCCACTTCCATGCCATCAATCTTAGCTTCCAAACCATTCATCTTAGCTTCCACGCCTTTCTTCAAATCATCCATCTTAGTTTCCACGTCTTTCTTCAAAACTTCCATTTCATTTTTTGTTTCTCTTTGCGATAGCGAAATTTGGTGCACATGCTCTTGTAATTTTGGTATCTCATGTTGTGTTTCTTCGTCTTCATGAGTCATAGTAGAGCCTTCTGAAGACTTAATTGGTGTTGATTTATTTTTAGGGGGGCATTTTAGAACCCAATACTAATATCTATTCTTCAATATGCCCTTGGAAAAAATTCAAACTAATTTTTTTCAAATGAGACTTATGTAATTCGAAAAAAAATACACACCTTTTTCTTGCTTTTGAGGAGCTCGATATTGAAACTGAATTAGCTCTGTGATTTCGGATCTTCAATTTCTGAAATTTTTCCCTGAGGTAGCCCTCTGCATCCTCTTTTGAATTCCATAGGTCTGACCTGATTTGGATTCTTAAAGACAAAGTTATGTCCAATCTCCCACAATGACCTAATTATAGACTGGTTCAGTAGAGCGAACTTGTACGACTTGCCACGTGTCATTGTTTGACCCTTTGACTCTGAAATTGATAGACATGAAACCAAAGCCATGTACTTCCAGCCACTTTTTACATAATTCCAATATAATGCTCAGAGAGAGAGTTATGAATATTTTCCCACGATCACCTCTTTGAGGTGAAATTCGGGAGCCTGAAAAAGACCTAAATTCCATAGATCATATTTCCAACAATATTGTGAACCAAGCTCTGAACTTTTGCGACGTTGTGCCTCTGTATTTCGGATTCACGCTCTAAAAATTTAAGCTTCTAAACCTTCGTAGAAACAATTTTATAGCGCAAATTCCACGATGACTTGTTTGGTGCAGCGAAACCCTACAATCCAAAGCTCTGATACCAAATGTTGTGAAACCAGCTCCAAAAAGAGAAGGAAAGAGATATCAATGCCTTCGAAATAAGCCACTTCGAGGGGGAAACCTCCAGTACATTACATGAATGAACAATTCTTGGATGATACAAATGACAAAACCTCCTTTCTATATATAGGATTCCATGGGGCCACAATGTAATCCTAGCTGACCTAACAATAATAATTTAAGGGCACAATAATAACAATATGGGGGTTACAGGGGTACAACAATAACAATAAGGGGGTTACACTAACAACAATAAGGGGCTATTCTAGTAATATAAGGACCTAACAATGGATGAATAAATGTCTGAATATGTATATTGAACATGTAATTCAATTTCCTTTATGAAATATCATTGAAATTTGCAAGTAGCTGAATTGATAAATTTGTGACTAGTATGTGAGACTAAGATCATTTCAGGAATTATTGAATATTGCAACAATAAGTATGGTGCTAGGTATTTATAGCCCTTAAAAATGATTCAACTGAAAGTGTTGGTAATGACATACAAGTAAGGCAGTAGCAAACCATGGTTAAAAGGTAATGGAATGGAATGGGGTGAAAGTTCCTTTCAGCTAAAATTGATATCTATCATTTCAAATTAATGAATGTTTTACATTGATGCCCACGAAAGGAAATGGGTAATACATGCAAAATTTAGTGCAGAAATATTGCAATGATGTTTGTAAATCATACTAAATGAAATGGAGAACTAAATTACTCATGAATTTATAGATATGTGTTTCTCATTTTAACTCATTGGTCTACCAGAATAAATGCTTGATTGTATTATGAAAGTCTTTGAAGTTATGTGATGCACATGTATGGTGATATGATAATTTAATTTAATCTAATAGAAATTAGATGCATTGATGGAATTTTTATTGGTACAAAAATTCTAAGGTCACTTCAGTATGTTGTGAATATTTACAATAAATATGTATGTTAATATTGACAACTGAGTGGATGATTTAAGGATCAGATTACATGTAGAGTGTTGGAATAGGGTGTGAGATTAAATCCTCTATGACATATTAACGCCACCTTCAAAGGCACCCAACCACATTTCTATAAGTCTCATGCTTATGAGATATGGATTCTGAATGAGACAAAGTTGGGAAATTAATTTTTTTGTTTTGAAATTTTTTTGTATACCTCATGGAAAACTAAATTTTGTGACACAAGTGAAATAATGGAGCATGGATCTCAAGAAGAGGATTTCTGTGATGACATTAAAACCTTGTGGCATGTCGTTTTTATCTCATAGGAGTATGTCATAACCGGTACCTTGACTGTGATACTCCATGAATAGTGTAATGGACCACACAAAATTGTTACTTGGCCATAATATTTCATGCATATTACATTAGATAATGCCAAACTGGTACTTGATCATAAGACTCTAATGGCTACCCCATGTATTAAATCCTTTGTCCAGGTAGATTAACTAAAATGGGGCTTTCCTGGGCCTGTAAAGGTGATTAGATGATGATGGCCCATGAAAGAAATTTTTGGCCAAGTAGATTTCCCAAATATATGGGTTTCTTGGGCCCATAAAGGTGAGTAGCTAATGGGATCTCATTGAGCATAACTACCATTGAGTGCTTTCTTCGGCTAAGAAACCACTCAGTAAGTTGGATTTAAAGATGGAGTTGGCTTAAGACTACTTGGAGCCATGAAATATTGAGTATTTTATTTGTTTGTGAAATATCTTAGCTCTTATGAGCCATAGGAAGTAAAGACTAAATATAGAGATAAGCATCAATTATCACTTTAAATAATTTTTCTATTGAAGTTGTGGTTTGAATTGATTTAAAATTTTAGGATTATTCTCAAAATAATTATATGCTTGCGAAATAAGTTATTTTTTAATCTAACTAAAAAATATATTTGAGGCTAATCACACATAAAACAATATGAACATGGTAATATCATAGCAGTGTAGTAGAAACATATTGGAGATGAAGACTTCAGGAACTTGGAAATTTTGGTGACAATGGAACCTTCTAATATTCATTGTTCGTCATGAGCTATGTTATGAAAGGTGTGTTATGTTGTTAGATCAAGCTAGAGGGATGCACTAGTTTTAAGACTCCATCAAGAACGTTCTTGTGGAGGGAAGCCTTTCCAAGGAACATATAGCACAAGGGACTTGGGAGGAAGAGAAGGGGATGCCTAAACATGGAAGGTTTGTGACCACATGGAAGATGAAACCTAAGTGAAATAGTTTTAAAAGCATCATATGCATACTCATTTGGATTAGGAATTCATTAGGTGTGTCCCCAGAAGGAATGAGCCAAGTTTATTCCCTATATATGCCTTGATGAGCAATGTATAACCAAACATAAATTTGTTGAATGTCAGGAAAACTAGAGGTAAGTAAACCATGAAATATGGAATACATTTCTCAACTGGAAACTCAATACATGGAAGATTTTGATGTAGAGAGTTGTGTATATGTAAATATCATATATGTATTTTGTGTTTTTTTTATAGAGCACTAAGGATAGTGTTCCTTTAATTTAAGAGGGTGGGTTTTGTAACAACCCATTTGTCAACCCCCATGTAAATTTCACTATGTATATTTGTTTATGTGAAATTATGAAAAAATGAAAAATATGGCTAATATGGAGGAGTGGACACATATTGAGAAGTCTAAAGAGGAGGAGGAATTGATTTTTTTTTTAAGCCCAAAACCACAACCACATCATTTATTTTTCCCAATTTATCTAACTAATGAATTAATGGTTTGCACAATAGGAATTGAAGTCATGTATGGGAAATCTATAGTAAAGGATGAGGATGATGTGGCCTCCCTATATCATGGGACATGTTAGGAAATTAAACATGCAAGAGAAAATAACATATTGGGGAATGAGTATATAGGGAGGGAAGTGGGTTGGCAGAACAACACATAAAACATGTGAGAGAAACTAGAGAACGCATAGAGCACAAAGGATACAAGGAAGGAAAGAGGATCAACGAGGAAGGAAACACAAAATAGAAGATAATATGGCTATAGACCAATAATTTGTAATGGGACATTTTTCCCTATAATATGGTTGGCTAGTGCTTCAATGAGCCTTGGATGAACCCATGTGATCTATTTTATTGTGGTGCTTATTGTAGGAGGAAATTGATAAAGCACCTGGAGAATGCACTCCCTATCTAGTATAGTTAACTTGATATCAGTGTCAAATTCATTTAAGAAATTAACTCCCCAAAATTTGAATTTGGGTTGGGGGTTTTCAGTTGCATGAAATACTATAATGTAGTTGGTATAAGGTTGGGTGGAGAATTGAAGTCCCTCCCTCGCTTGCTATCAATTCAAGTTAATCAGATAAGTATATTTACTCATGTATATACGTGTGCCATGGATGATGAATGCTTTTTTATATTTTCTCATGGTTATGTCGGTTTGAATGCTTGTTTATATGTTCTCATGGTTATGTTTGTTTCATAGAATTATGTGTTTTTTGTATAACTCTAAGCTCCAAAGTTAGCCACATGCATAAGCATACTTATTTGGATGGTGTTATTCACTGACTTTTTTCATGATTAGATCATGAATTTGTGTGGCTATGGTTAGTGTGACATGAATCTAGATTATGTTGTTAAACATATTTTTATGAATCACATTTAACTCTATATTATCTTATTCAATTGTTGATTAGAGTTATTTGAATGAGTTTCGTAGTAGACCAACAAGGTTTATTTGACTAGTGTTTTCCTCTACTAAGCTATTATTGTAGCTACTACAACCCTCCCTCCAAAATTTTGTCTGTGATTTTATTTTCAAGCCTACCTTTGATCATAAGAACTATCATTTTAACCATTGTCGATTGTTCTTGTTTCTCATTAGTGTCATAATTAAATATTATTTCATATTAGGTTTGTAATTTCTTAAATATGTTTTCATGATGAAAAATATGCCTTGTCAACAACTGTTGTAAAAATTCTAAAGAAAATCAAACACCTTTCAAATAGAGGCTAAGTCCTACCTTGATCAAGCATTGGTTTCATGTCATACCTTAAGGAGATGTGCAACCCTTTTTCATAGAGAACTATGCAACTACCTCTGAGACTAAACTATGTAATCCTTAGAGGCATGCAGCTATTATGAAAGAAAACTGTGCAATCCACTGTGAACCAAAATTATGTAGTCCCCTATCATAGCAAGCTACGTAATCCCTTCAGCTAGTGAACTGCATAGTCCCTAAAATTAGTAAATTTTTCACTCCTAGAAATAATAAGTGCACGTTCCTATCCATAATTGTCGCACAAGTTCCTATTTTGGTCTTTTGACATGTCTCAGTTAACTATAAATCCCTACTTGATTTTAGGCATGCAAACCTAAAACCCTAACCTCAATCTCATGAGTGTTAATATATATAGGAAAGGCTCGAAGAGATTATTATCACACTCACCATTGGAGCTCAGCCATTATCACGAGCACAAGGATCTTTGGATTCCATTTGTTTTGGGTAAGTTTCTCAAGTTTTACTTTTTTCCTCCTTTTTCCTTCTCTTTTGTCACTTTTGTGTTTTCAAATGTAATTTTTCCTCATTATTCTTATTAAAAGTGTTTTTTTTTAACTTCTAAAAGTGTTGTTTCATTATTTTGAGCTTATTTTCAACTGTCGCATCACATTCCTTGTCTTCTTTCCCTACCAACAATTATTGTTGATGGGTGTATTTATGCATGCAGATTTTTCTCTTTTCATTATATTGTTTACTCGATGTTAATGATTGATTTGATTGATTCTCAGGTTGATCCACATCCTTCCCTCTTCAGTCATAGATCTAGACTCTACCCTTCTAACATAAGAAATTACACAATACATGATACTTTCTACCCTCATGAACTGCGCATTACACAATATTTCTAAACATAGGCCCTTCCTTGCCAGCTACAACTATGGATTGCAAGGGGTCTCGCTGAATGTGCATTGTGAAATCACAGGTAGCAGTGATACCTCCTTTCTAGTTGTAACTACGCACTACGCATTCTAGGCTCCCTCTCCTAATAGCGACTATGCATTGCGCATATATAGTGCATAGTGAGCTCCCTTGAAATTCAAAACTATGTAATATTCCTCCACAATCTGTGCAGTGAAAATTTATAATGCTTATTCTTCCCCTCTCGAGCTCAACATTGAATAACCCCTTCCCTTAGTGATTATTTTTCTTCTTGTAAGTTTATTTTTGAACTAATATCTCTTGAATTAACTTTCCATCACCATGACTGCATCCTTTACAACATGTACTACAAATCGTGAACACATTAGTCTTTCATCATCAGGTAGCACCACACCTCCCATGAAAAAAAAAATCAAAGGAGGTCATAGAGATAAGTATTGAAGAGGCCATTAATATTATTGTGATAGGAGTCCCTATCCTATCATACAACAATTCTATATTGAAAAGGATTCTACCATCACATGGATCACCATTAAAGACATATTCACTTCATAAAATTTAAAATATGATATGGAGGATAGGAAATTATATGTGAACATATAGTGATCCTGGTTACATAAGGTGGTCTATAGATATCCAATACTACCATTTTTAGATGTTGTCAATTGGATATTGCAAGGTCTAGACACCAAGAGCATGGAATTAACAGTGTTAGTGGGAAGCAAGTTGCCTCCTATAAACCACATGAAATTCACATGATTTAAAACTTTCGCAAGCCTGAGGAGTACCTAGATTCTCAATTCTATGCTACTTGGAGTTATTTGAATACCAAATAAGTGATAAAGTCATGGTAGAAGGAACCAACCAAATTTTTCCAGAAGCGTAATAGTACTTACAAAGTGAAGTCTCTCAAAAAAATGTACCAGTACTTGATGGTTATGTGTTATCGAGTCTATGGAAAGAGGAATATTGAATCCTTACTTGAAGGATGGATCTACATGTTTTATTTGATCATCACAGAAGGGAATATATTAATTTTTTCCCATGCATTGTCTTAGCAACTGCAGATCAATTTTAATAAGGAAAAAATTCCACCTAACGACAAGAAATCCCAATTTTACATGTATGCCTATTTACTGGATGGAATATGTGCTTGCCATGAATTCCTTGGAATAAAATGTAATTGTATTTGAAGAGTTCTCCTTGTCCATGTGTATTGAAAATTGTTGTTTAAGTACAATTATAGGGTAATGTATGAGAAACTTGTTAAGCACTTCTTCAAGGTTTTGTATCAGATCATTTATTATATTGGTTTTCCTCGCATGAAGACACATACCTCAGAGTATTTGGTTCTCAAAAACCTCCTCATCTTTTTCCAAGGCATGTAACAGATAAGGTGGCCATGCAGTAAAGTTACCTATCGTCTTGGCATAAGTCTTTCTCAGTTAATGAAGAAGAAGAAAAATGCACCTTGTCCTTCCTTCCCTCTGTAGGTGGCATCCTATGAGCTCAAAAGCTTAAATTCCACGACAGCAAAAGTAGAACAACTTGAAAGCCTTATGTTCGGTAAAATGAGCTTTCACATGTATGATCCCATAGGAGTGTGAAAAAGACACTATGCTAAGTTGCATTTTTACTGGGATTATCTATATTATTCTATATCAGAGGATTAGAAGATGAAGAGTTGTTATAATTATTATCAACCACATGCAATAGGAAAAGAGGCATGCCCTTCTAGAACATTACCTGAGGAGAGTGTTACCCAAGAAGGAAAGCAACAGGAAGTACCCACTCCCGTCAGTATCAAATATAAGAGGAAGTTTGTGCATAATAAAAAATCAAAGAGGAGCCACAAGTTCAAATTACATCCAAACATTTTTAGAGAATTCATTGTAGTAGAGAAGATGAGGAAATAGATAGAAGAATTAAAGAGGAAGAAACAAGAAAAAGAGAAGAGGCAAAAGGAAAAAAAAAAGGATGAGGAGGAACAAATACAGAAAGAAGAGAAATAAAGGAAAGAAGCAGAATATATGCAAGCGCAATATGGATTGAGAAAGAATCAATAAGAAGAATAAATATATAAACAACTTGAGGAAGAACAACATAAGCAGTTGGGAGATGAAGAAAGTAGGAAAAAGAATGATGAAGAGTTTTCACGAGAAATTGAGGAGAAAATACAAGCCCGAGACATGGAGGTTGAGCAAGAGGAGGAGAATCAAGAGGTTAACGGTGTGCCCATTACAGAATAAGTTAGTAATCAACCTTCGCCTCCTTTTATAGGTGGCCACATCCCATTCGGTGAAATGGAAATATCTCCCCAAAATGATGATATGGTCATGGATATTTCCAACCTAACATTTGATCAACTAAAGAGAAGAATAATACAGGAAAGGATGAAGTATTTTCCTATTGACCTAGTTTGTCTTTCTTCCATTCGTATAGAGAGATTTATTTTGACTGATACTATGAGGAATTTGAAGACAGTTGTAGCAACAAATTTTTCCTTTGTAGCAACTTCAAAGTAAATACATATTCCTTGATGTAGGAGAATAAGAAATTCGAAAAGGATCTAGCTACTGCAATAAAAAATATTGATCATCTCCAAACTATGAATCAAATACTTTCTTTAATTGATTCTCATTTGGAGGAGCTACGAGTAGAAATACCCAACGAAATCCAATCATTTGGTGACACCATGAGACAAATTTATGAAGAAAATATAACTTTGCATAATTCGTTGGTGCTCTTACATGACATGCAAAACTGATCACTAGAGAATGTGAAAGTTATGAAATTGATTCATGAATACATCAATGTGATCCAAGAATGGGGCATTAATTACATGAATGCACCATTGTAATTGTCCAAAAATACACAGGAAGTGGAATTGGAAAAGGTTGACGTTAGAATGCTATTACAGACTAACAAGAAGCTAAATACATATGTGACCAATATTATAACATCCTATGCAAGATTGTATCAGAGTTTGGAATTATTTCTTAGAGTGCACATGATTCCTTTTGTTGGAGCATTTTCATAGACAAACACCATTAATTTTATCATGCATTAGATCCAAGAATACTTGAACAATTTTAGGATTTGCAGATCACGAGGCAGAATATGTAGCTATATGTAGTCAGACCTACCAATGTAAACATGAAGTTGTTCTTTTTATGGAATGACACTCCATTTAGTTCCAAAACTATCTATCTGGATTTTATGGAACCAAGAGTCCAATATAATCCATATCTTCCATCCAAGTTTGAGGACATAGAAGCACATTATAAAGCTAGGAACCAATATGTTACAATAGAGCTACAAGTGGAATTTTTCAAGCTACAGCTTACTGAAACTCAAGCATAAGGTATACGTTTTTGTCTTATTAGGTTCTAGCCACATTTTTTCCTATATGGAGAGTTTTGTCTTATTGTATTCATAAAAAATAAGTGTAAATGTAAGTGGAATTCCAAGAGTCAAATGTGGAACATGAATATTCATTATAAAGCTAGGTACCAATATGTTACACTATTAAAAAATGACTAAAATTTGCATATAAACGACTATATTTTAGTCGGTGACCAATAGTAGCTAATTTACAGTATCTTATAACACGACCAAATTTTAGTCCTTGTTAGCTTAGTCATTAATTGGTCGTCTCAATTTTTTCGTCTATTAGTATATTTGGTCATTCATTTGATCATTGATTTATTCATTAAGTTGGTCATTAATTGATTCATTGAATTGGTCATTGATTTAATCATTGCTTTGGTCATTAATTGTCACAATTAATGACCAAATATACCATAAAATATATTACTAAATGATCATCCGAGAAAACAAATTAATGACCAAGTAAATATGACCAAAATGTTAGTCGTGTTATAAGATATTGTAAATTAGCTACTAATAGTCATATATATGCAAATTTTAGCCATCGTTTGAAACCAATTAATGACCAAAGAAATATGACTAAATTAATAAGGGACTACACTATTAATATAGGGATTTAACATGCCCCTCTCCTTCAAAAAAGTGTTGTCCTCAACGCTTGAATATTTCTTGATGCTTTTATATAAAATTCTCATCCTCCCATGTGGAATATTCTACAGGAAGGTTCTTCCACTTGCTGAGATACTCTGAAATTGATTGTACTTGTCGAGTTCTTGTTTCTGTGACTGCTTCATAACTTCTTTCAATGTGATGTTGATCTTCTTGTTGTTTCCTTAGATTCTGCACCAAAGTGAGGTTATCCTTTGAGAGTTGGAGAACTTTTTGTTGATGCTCGATGTGATCTTCCACTAATTTATCATCCATATTGGCTATTATTTTATCCTTCAAACCATCCAACTTAGCCTCCATTTCTTCTTTTAAACCAAATATGTTATCTTCGTTTGCTCTTAGTAAGATTGAAATTTGTTGCACTTGGTACCGTAATTTTGATATCTCATACTGCAATTATTCCTCTTCATGCATCATAGTATAGATTTTTTAGGGCTTAATGGGTATGGAATTATTTTTTGGAGGTATTATAGAACCCAATACTGATAAAAATTCTAAAATATGCCATTGAAATCACTTCAAACTTCTTTTTCAAACAAACGCTATGCAATTTTAAAAACTACACACCTTTTTCTTTCTTTTGAGAAGCTCAATATTGAAACTGAATTATCTATGTGATTTCGGATCCTCAATAACTAAAATTTGGCCCTGTGGTAGCCCTATGAATCCTCTTTCGAATGCCACAGGTCTGACCTAATTTGGATTCTTCAAGACAAATCTATGTCCAATCTCCCACAATGACCTAATCATGGCCTGGTTCAGTAGAGAAAACTTGTACGACTTGCCATGTGTCACTGTTTTCTCCTTTGGCTCTGAAATTGATAGACAAGAAACTACAGTCCATGTAATTTCAGCCACTTTTTACAAAATTCCAATCCGGTGCTCATAGGGAGAGTTATGAAGATTTTCCCACGATCACCTCTTTGAGATGAAATTCGAGAACCTGAAAAAGACCTAACTTCCACAGATCATATCTCCGAAAATATTGCGAACCAAGCTCTGAAAGTTTGCGACAATTTTCCCCAATATTTCAGCCTCACGCTCTAAAAATTTTAGCTTTTGAACCTTCGTAAAAAAAAAGGTACAATGCAAATTCCACGATGACCTGTTTGGTGCAGCGAAACCCTAGAATCCAAAGCTCCGATACCAAAAGTTATGAAACCAACTCCAAAAAGAGAAGAAAAGAGATATCAACACCTTCAAAATAAGCCACTTCAAGGCGGAAACCTCCAATACATTACATGAATGAACAATTCTTTGATGATACAAATGAAAAAACCTCCTTTCTATATATAGGAGTTCATGGGGCCACAATATAATCCTAGTGGGGCCACAATCTAATCCTATCCGACCTAACAATAATAATTTAAGGGCACAATAATAACAATATAGGGCTTAGAGGGGTACAACAATAACAATAAGGGGGACTACACTATTAATATAGGAACTTAACAATCATTAATAAACATAAATTGTCTATCTATTACTTTTAGATTGATTTTATGTGTTTATTATTAATTAACATAAATTAATTAGTATGATTTTGCAACTAATTTTTTTTTAAAATGAAATGTCATACAACGCACATATTCATTTATTATGAAAACACAAATTTACATATGTTAATTACAATATTAAGTAATATCAAGTGAAACTATAAATAATTTGAACCACAAATCATATTATATAAAATATCAAGTATTACAATATGAGTTTCCAACTTAATATTGGTTGGAGTACAATTTACACATGAAACATTGTTTAATCACTTCAAAAAATTATCATTGTGTTGCCAAGAAATTTCAAGTGAATTCACCAACTCTGAAGACTTGACCATCTTTCTCTATGTATGTCTTATGCGAGATATTGGCTCTACAAGTACCACTAGACCAGTTCTCTTCTCTCTCTCTTTACTTTTCATATTGTCGCACTAGTGTTATTATTCTACTCTTTCTTCAATTTGTGCTTCTTACCATCAATACTGAGTTCATTTTCTGCAAAAAAAATAAAAAGATACAATGCAAAGTATAAGACATGAAAATCGATGAACACTGGAATATAAACTAAAGTATACTATAAAGGATTTATACGATATATACCTCAACATAAACAATATTTTTAATTTTAGGAATATTGCTTCTGTGATCCATAAATTGTGAAAAAAATCTTTCGATAAAAATCACATCCAAATAAATTTGGTCGACGCATTTCAAACCAGCCAGTGTGGTTCATCATCAGGACTTGATGAAAAATCTGATCAGGAAACCCAATTAAATAGATACGAGAAGCTCTAACTAGCCGTTGAAAGATAACGACTAGTTTGACTAAATCAAAGTCATAGAAATAAATAAATAAATAAATAAATAAAAATTGATTAAAGATTATAATATGAAATAATATAAATATTATTTATTTTTAATTTTTCTAGAAGATTAAATAAATATAGGATTATTTCTATTAATAGAATAATAGTTAAAATATTTATTTTGTATAATATTATTTAAAAACATAAAGGATTAAATGTTACTATAATATAAAAATATATATAAAAATATAAAAATATAAAATATAAAAATATAAAATATAAAATATAAAAATATAAAAATATAAAATATAAAATATAAAATAAATAAATAAATAATAATAATAATAATAGTAATAATTTAATTTTTAACAATTTTTATTTTATTTGATTTTATTAATTAAAATAGATTTATTCATTTTATTAATATTTATTATTATTATTTTATTTATTTATTTATTTTTTATTAAGTTTTATTTTATTTGATTTTAATTTTTAGTTTATTTGATTTGATTTTATTAAAATAGATTTATTAAGTTAAAAAATAAATAAATAAAAATAAATAATAATAATAATAATAATAAATATCAATAAAATGAATAAATCTATTTTAATTAATAAAATCAAATAAAATAAAAATTGTTAAAAATTAAATTATTACTATTATTATTTTTATTTATTTAATTTATTTTTTATTTTTTATTTTTTTATTTTTTATTTTATTTTATATATATATATATATATATATATATATATATATATATAATATTATAGTAACATTTAATCCTTTATGTTTTTAAATAATATTAGACAAAATAAATATTTTAACTATTATTCTATTAATAGAAATAATCCTATATTTATTTAATCTTCTAGAAAAATTAAAAATAAATAATATCCATATTATTTCATATTATAATATTTAATCAATTTTTAATTATTTATTTATTTATTTATTTATTTATTTTTATTTTTATTTATTTATTTATTTATTTATTTCTATGGCTTTGATTTAGTCAAACTAGCCGTTATCTTTCAACGGCTAGTTGGAGCTTCTCGTATCTATTTAATTGGGTTTCCTTATCAGATTTTTCATCAAGTCTTGATGATGAACCACACTGGCTAGTTCGAAACGCGTCGACCAAATTTATTTGGATGTGATTTTTACCGAAAGATTTTTTTCACAATATTTTTAATGTCATTTCTCACCATAAAAGCAAGAAACTCAAACAAGTTTTCTTCTATTGGGAAATAGTGGCCACTATCTGGCCAAATGACCTATATAAACAAAGAAAATAAAATGTCACCATAGAATAAAGTTTGTACCTATTGTTTTCTCAGTGTACAACATTTCTTAATGAAATGTTATCTTCAACTAAAGTAATAAATGCAAATAGAAGCACACATTTTTATCCCAATATTTTGAATTCTCATGCTTATGGTACATTGCAATTTTGATTGTATCCTACATAATCAAACACAACAAAGCTAGAAATTTCTACTAAGAATGTCCCATGCTCCACTTTTGTAGTTGTATCGTTTCCTCTAGTTATCTTTAAGAAGCAGTGACACTTCAATGATAAAACTTGTCAGTGGAAATCTAATGGGTGAAGCAAAGTATTGATGACACAAAATTACAACAAGAAACTAAAAAATAATAAGACAAGACTTTGTAAATTGCAATACTAACCAGGTATATAGCTTCAATATAACAATATGCAATTGTCAACATATTATTCTAGGGGAGAAAGAATCCAATTCCTAGAATCCAACAAATTATATTCAGATAAAAACTAAACATCTTGGGTCCACATTCAAAGGTAAAGTAACTGGGGATTAGCTATATTAGATACCTTTTAGAGTGTACAGGTAGCTACTAACACCATTAACAAGAATTTTAAAATAGATCTGCCACATATGACCTCAAATGTGGCAACAAGTCTGATATATGCACTACATGTATACATTTCAAAATGCATTGCAATGATATAAGAGTATCAAAAGAAACTACACATAATTACATATTCACTATCCACTTTTATTCCAAAATAAAATTCAAATAAATGTTATAACCTACCCCAAAAATATGTCGAAATTTCCATTCATTGTCATGAATATCCCAGGCTGTCAGTTCCTAGGAAGGTGGTTTCTAAATGAAATCCTGCCCAAAACAAACAAAACTTAATAAGAGAAAAATACGACAAATACCCTTACCTTTTGCTCCTTTAAAGAATGCAGTCTTCTCTTAAAAAAGGTCTAAAATTCTACGCACTTATCTATTAAACAACAAATAGAACAACAACTATGGGAAAATAAGAACTGCACAAGTGGAGGACAAACTTTTTCCGTAGTGCGACGTGACACATAAAAATTGTCATCGGTACTAGTGTTACTTGCAGTTAACGTTTTACAAAAATAATTATTCGGTTGCTTGCTTGGTGTGCCGAGATAAGAACCAAGATAAAAATATTTTTTCTCTTATTGCACAGTATCATCAATTTTTAGTTCCCTGCACAAATGGAACTAGTACCAAAGCATTTCTCACCAAAATTGGCAATTACGGTAAAGCACAAATGCCACTGTTGTATAGTTGCTTTTAATCGTTTCGTACAGAGTGCCTTCCAGATGCCGGCATTTTCTTTTGTACAAGGATGGAGGTTTTAAGGATGCGCAAAAATGAGCGTAAAGGAAAGAAGGGGGGGTGGACCCCCCCGAGAAGTTGTGCATGGAGCGATTCGGGTGGCAGAGCTTGCGGCAGAGCAGAGGTTACAGGGGGTTCAGTCTCTCGCGCTCTTGGAGAGCCCGCGCGCTCTCTTTTCCAATTTCACCTCCCTCCTTGTTTGTTGAAGAAACTAACTAAAATCACATTTATTATGATCAGTTTCATTACATAACATTAAAATTTCAAAATACCGGGGTCACATTTTATGATGAAAAGAAGATAAGCATTCATTATTTTTAGTCATTTTTATCTAAAAGAAGATTGAAAATTAAAATTTAGTGAGAAACCACCTCACCTTCTCACTGTGACCCTATGGAAAATAAACAACCTTGCTCCCAACAACATGTAAGGACACAAGCAATTTGACATGGCCATGCCAAAGCACTAAATTAAGGCATCTCCTTTCCCCTTCTTGATGTGACATGAACAAACAAATTGTCAATTGGATATTCCTTTTGAAACCTCTTGACATTCCAATAGTAACTGCGTAAAGTAATATGATATTATGATTGTAAGTGTTGCAATATAAAGCACATTAACTTGACAAATATTCCAAATGACAATATTTTTCGTAGACAATTTTACATTAATTATTTTTCTAAGGTGTCACAATTTGATATGATGAGTTAATTTAACATTCTTCTTTATCTCAATTGCATCTCAATATGCAATTATAGAATTAAAAAAAAACACTTAAAAGAAAAATCATCCTAACTAGAGTAATGGACGCATTAAAAAGTTAAGAAGCACAATTTGCATGTTTAAGCTCTCAGAATAATTTAAGTGGCAAGTCACTACATAGATATATTTTATTCAACATTCCATGAGACTTTGTGGCCATATGGGACAAAGAAAATCTTACATCATGTGTGATATTTTAAAAGAAATTAATGTCAATAATGGCAACAGACAAATATAGAGGTGAAAATATGGTAACCAAATCTTGGTCCTGACCTACTCATCTGATTAGACTGTTAACCAATTCATAATGCTCTGCATGTTATTAAGGAAATAAAAAGAAAGATAATATATGAAGGAAAGTATAAACCAATTCTAAAATAAAACTTGTTTCCCTGGAACCAACGTACTCTTATAACTGATTACACCCTAGTAAATTTTGATAAAACCACATATGATAACATATTCGGGTCATTTTTTCTAAACACAATAAGATGTGAAAATACACTATACCTAGGAAGTACAGAATAATGCTTCTTTTTGGATACAAAGTTCATTGTTTTTCACTCCCCCTACTGGTATTTTATGGTTCAGTCCATCAATAATTTCCCCTAATGGATACAAAATCCATGTATATGACAAAGCGAGAACTGTATTAATTAGCAACATTTTTTTGAGGAGACTTGCCCTTGGAACCTGATTGTGATTCTCCACTCTGCTTCCTTTCTCCTCAAAATGGCAGACTTCAAATGTGTTATGGTGTTGTCCAAGTATCCTAAACCCCTAAAGGAGGTTGCGGCAGGATTACTGTAATCCATAAAAGCCTCAAGAACATGCACAATAGCTGCTACCATGTGTACATGTTGTGGATCCAAATCTTTGAGAACAGGGAGAAAAGTTGGCATTAAACCCAGGTCCCATAATGTAGTGCAACCAAAATAAGTAGAAATTAGAAATGTTACAAGAGAAAGCAGTGCTTCTACTAAAGATATCGAACAATAGGATGATTTACTGGAAACTTATTTCCGTTTAGCTTAGGGGGATATTGGATATTGTTGATGCAATATTGAGTATAGTTGAGAAGAGAAATATTATTACAAAGGCTTACCAAAACTCCACTCCCAGACCTTCCAAAATGGAGCCGACATTCCAATGTTTATTTTCATTAGATATTGTTGTGGATCTACCAACTCCATATTTGAATCTTTATTAGGGTCGAGAAGTTCATTCTCTTAAGACAAGTGCTAGAAATTCATCTAATATCAAGTAGTTTCATCTGACATGTCTCCCCAAAAGAGGATGCCTTTAATGTTGAATGTGTGAGCTTGAAGGTGGGGAAACTATCGAAGGAAATCACCCTGCATCTCCAACACCAAATGGAGTGTGTGCTAGATCCCAATTTGTCTTTCATGTTCCACCTAGCCAAGCCCACAATTTATTTCCATGTTAACCAATTACTCTAGGAAATTCAAATAAGTGAGCTTGAGACCTGGAATTTGGTGTGTTAAATTTTCTTAACCCTAGCAACTGGAAAATGTAGATTCTAGTAAATTTCCTTGTTGTAAATAAATTAAAGTTTTAACTTACTAAATAAAAAGCATTGTTTGTATTTAAAAGGTAAATAAAATAAAATAAGCAGTAGCAAATTGGACGCCAATCCCACACATGCATACACAGAAAATATGCACATCAAAATTTGGTTTTCATTAAATAATATCTTATCATACAAGGGTTTCCTTACTGGGAACATGGTCCTTTGTGGAAAATTACAATCTCCAACAACTACAAAAAAATTTTGGGCACCTGTGCAGGCTGTACTACCTGAATTCTCCTAAGCACCCACACAACTTGCATATGCTCAACTTGCAGTGTAGCCTTTCTGTCACCTGTGTGGTTGTTTTCACCCTTACCCACAACACGTGCAATAATTTACTACTTCCTATGGCACGTGTGACTGCTATGCTCACTTTTCACAGCACATTGGCCCAACTGCAGCACACATGATTGTTTTGAACCCTCCACACAACTTGCATTTCTCTCTCAAGATGAGTATGGACTCACTATGCCACGGTTTTTGGTTGATCTACATAATTCTATTGTACAACCTTATTGGGAATGATCATTGATGCAGAAATCACTCTGGTACAGATTTTAGACCATATACACTTGGATGAAATTCCCTTTTCATCCAATCACATGTCTAGACACTCAAATATGTTTGGAAGTACCTATCTAGTGCTACTATCATAAACAGGTCAAGGATGAAGGAGATGATATCACACAAAGAAAAACCCCCCTGCACTTTCCCCACTTGTTGACATTATACTAGTAAAAATAGAACCTACCATGGAGCATCACCCTCTACACCCCTTGACACTCATATGGTAGCCAAAATAGACACTTGAGTGGGAATTTTGATCAAACCAAGCCCCCTAACATCCTTGGGGATAGTAACACATCCCAAGGGGCCAATGGAAGACCCTTTTGTTTGATTGAGACCATGGTTACAATCTCAAAATTTTCTCTACTATTAATATCAGGCCTTGCTACGCAACCAACAAGACACAAAATATATTTGCAAGTCTAGTAGGATTGTGCAACCCTGGTCAACTTCCTCCTAAAGGGAAGGTACAGATGATGCTAAACATGAAGTTTCCTTTGTAATTGTGGAAGTCACCAATTCTACATGGATATTGGAAAAATATCTAGACTAAAGGGAATACCCAAATATCTAACAACCAGCCAGAGTGGGGTAAATTTCCAAGCTGAGAGATTCTAGTTAGGAAGAGAGTCCAACCCCACCAAGAAAAAAATAGATTTTTAGTCACTAAACACATCAGTTAATTCCAGGTTGATTATGTCTAAAAAAGCGTGAGCATCATCAACTAAAATTATCTAAGCACTATTTAGTATACAAAAGCTAATGTATCAGTGAACAATGTGTTCTCCATAGTCACGCATCTAGGTCCAAACTCCACAAGAGCCAACATCTCAATAATTAAGGTTCAATCCACTCAGTTAAAATCTGTGTCAAATTAATTTCAAAGAAAATGGGTTGTTGGCTAGTTTTTGTGCACATTTGAAGGTTTTACGTGTTGAAACCATGGTATTGAGATTACTTATTTGTACACAAAAATTGTGTTATCGTTAGACAACCTTCCATGGCATTTCCTAGATCTTTAGAGTCTCTATTTTAGCCATGTTCTTGTGTGCCAAACTAAGCAATGAAATTGGATGCCAATTACCAATTGTGTTTGTGGTTGCTTTTTTGGGAATGCGTTTGCAAAATGACAAAAACTATCACTAATCATGGCTCATGGAATTTTAAAATTCACACATAATTCCATCTAGATTCTATACCTAGAGACTTGTCATTCCTGATGTAGCTAAGTGCTGCAAAATCATCCTCTTTTGAGAAGTCATCGTTCTTAAACCTGTTCTAGTCACCAATAAAAACCTTATGAGATTGACGCTACAATAAGCATTTCTTGCAGCAACTACATGATCCATCACGGTATAAGGAGAAAAATATTTTGAAATTGCAATTTGAACATACCTCTAATGTCAATTGGAGTGCCGATAAAATAACCATTTGCATGGAGAAATCCAAGATCCTGTTCATTGCCACTTTTTTTTTTAAATTCAACCTTGAATTTTGAGCCCTCATCTCCCTTATGAATCCACTGTAGCATGAAACAAACTCAGGCACCATTGGAAATATATTCCCCTCTGCTTCACCTCCCTCTGAACCATTATGTCCTACCATGCATCCTCACCATAGAGGGACACATTATGGAGATCCTCTTCAATAGAAATGCACACCTACTGAATTCTACCTTGTTGCAACTCCTTTCTACCTTTTACGGGCCATCATCCTACCCCAACCTCTCATGGATTTGACAATACAATGTCTTTGGTTATAGCTTATGATCCAAGTAGATTGAAATGAATTTTTTACTGTTTCTCTAATGGAAATATGTAATGTCCCTAGGTAATTTTTGGCCTTGGGGTTCAATCCTTATCTAGTGTTTTCAACCAATCATGAAAAAAATCATAACAGCAGTGCACATTTATCAACTCAGATAATGTTAAGTCCCCTTCTATATAATTCACTAATGATATAAGAGATATTTAATAGTCATGTGTTTCTTCAAGAAACCACCACAAGTTAAGGCTAACTGCCTAATAAACAGTAGACCTATACAACCAATAATCCACCAATATAATTATGACTGTAATGTCAATATTCAATAGATCAGCATTCCAACTATAACCCACACTAGCACTATCCAAGTTTGGTTGGTAATATACTAATTAACAGCTCATTGTCTAACTGTGTTGCCTCCAAACTTCTTTGTTGTTAAGAAGAGCTTGTGACAACCCTTTCTTAGTGAAGCTTCCATCTGCAGTTGGAGAAGTCCCTTAACCTGGTCAAATCGCTAGTTAGATCTTATAATAGTCCCCTTTTGATCCAAATTTCACCCGCGGTTGGAGAGTTGATCATGTCACTGCATCACGTCAACAAACTACAGGTTCTCGAGGCCTACTTGGGATGTTTCATTATCAAATACCTTGCTTATAATTCTTGGGGAGTGGTTTCAAATATTCATGTGATCACAGACCCCTGAAAGAGATATCTGTTGTGGCCATAAATACACTCAAGAGGAAGGATACATACAGGTGATGCCCTAAATTTTTCATACTGGGCACTAAAAACCACCTAGTAACATATTGATCTCCTGTTTGGTTGAGAATAGCCTCACTACCTCATGTTTGGTTTCAATGCCTCAGATAGGACCCCTCGTAGCCTTACCTTTCCTTAACCAAGGGTTCTGAGCTTGGGTGCACCATAGATAGATCAAAGAGAGAATATCTTGATGCCCAAAAAAACGAATGGTGGCCAGGCATCCCATAGAAAGACCTATGTTGTCTTGAACAAGACTTATTAACCAAGAATAACTGGTGAGAATGCATTTCCCTGCTTGCCAAAACGAATCATAGATGCTCCAAAATATTATGTTGTAAGAGTTGTAAATGAGAGGAGGGGATTAGCTAGGGTGGGATCACCTCCACCAAAAGTAATCAAGAGAATAAAGGAGTCTTAAAACCCTCAGAGCTCTAGCTCAAAGAAAATAGAGATATTCCATTCCAAATCGATGATGAGAAAATGACTCTTTCTCTTTATTTATAGATTTTTCATGGGGGTCTCTCTTCCTAATTTAATGTGAGGGTTTACAAGCATAGCCCCCAATTCTGTCTTTTTTCTCCAGCTACCCCAAATTTACCCAATGTTGCCCCAAAACATTAGATAATGGGTTTCCCCCTTTATCAATGACTATAGCCTATGGGGTTGGATAGGATACTTCGTCCTCCCTTGGGCACTTAGTCAATAGGGAACATTTTAAAGTAGGGTAGGAAAAGGGTAACCTTTATTTTCTTGAAACCTATTTAGTTATAGAAATGGGAAGGCTTGGCATGATCGATATGATCGATATGTGTGCACATAGAACTGACATTGTTGTAAAATTAATTATTATTCATGTGTTGCAATGAAAAATTAATCATTAGTAGATACTGGCATCACACCATGGTATAATGTTGTATACATAAGTGACAATCATGGCCCTTATTGTCTTTTCCATATATTCAAGTGCGTTTGAAGCCTTTAAGATATATGTTCATGCATTCTCAAGCAGATATGGGGAAACTGTTAGTTAGTATCTACGTAGTTGTAATGACGCCATATGGATTAACAACAAGTATGGAACTTGTTTGTATAATTAATTTGGTATTTATCAGCATATTAAGGACAATTTTGGAATTTTCCTTTCTTTATGGGGAAACCATTGTGAAAGAGAGCCTTTTCATATGTATGACTATTTGTGGGACAAGAACACAGGCAAGTGGTTGTCGTGGCAAGATCTTGTCATTGTGAAAGACTTCAAGAAATTGATTGATTTTTCTGCAATATATTGATTATTCCCAAAGAATTTTTGTTCAAGCTAAGTAAATAATCTGGATATTCTTGACTCCATTTGAAAGGATTGGAAATGGTCTCATGAGATACCATTTATGGGCACTATTGAACTAAGGAATTCTATGACAAGAACTGACAACTCATTCAGTGGCCCTAGAAGTGTCATGATATTGGAAATCCCATTCATGTTTTAAAACTGAAGTACTTAAATTGTTGGTTCTTCACAATATTTTGGTGATAAGGGATCAATTGCATTTCATTTGTCTAACGAGTGGTTATTGTATGGCATGTTGCAACTTTGAATCTATATTTCAAGGCCATTAATATTAATCTCTATTTTAATGTTTAATTTATTTTTTTCTTGTGTTCATTGGAATAATTCTCTATTTGGGGGCAAATGGATGGTTCGAGAAACATGTACAATTTTGGGATTTTATTTGTCTAACAATCCCTTCCTACTTATAGAAGTGCCACAGTTGGGCAACGTTTCATGAGATGAACACTTTGTTCAATTTGGAAGAAATTTCTATATTTACTATTTAGATCAAGTTTGACTATGTAATTTTTCCAACATGTCATTTTTAAGTAAGATGTGGTAAATCTTTAAGTTGGGGTTAAGGAGTGTTAATTGTTATTTCTTTTGTAGGCAAGCAGCTCTTATTTGACTACTTTTTGGCTCCTGGCTGTAACAACTATAATTATTAATGCAATATCTATGCAATTTTCCCCTAAAATATTGTTTTAGGGTGTGTATTACTTGCAGGTCTAATCCGTAGGTGTGAGAAGAGGTTAAGGGTGCAGTTGTATTTTCTTTATTGTAATTATCTCTATGTTCTTGGCCGCAGTAAACAGTAGCTTGTGAAGGAAGTCTAGAGTTCCGAGAGACCTAGTCTAGGGTCTCCTTACTTAGTCGAAGCCATTAAGAAGCCAACACAATTGCATCAAAGATTGTAGACCCCTGGAAAGAAGTTGTGATCCCTGACAGAGGATTTTGATCCCTTACTATAGCGTATCTCTCCATGATCTCTCGTTGAACATATTTTTTGCAGGACACAGATAGAGGACCATTACTATAGCTAGATTTTAAGTTGTTTGAGAGAATTAAGGCATGGTTAAGTCCTTCTTTCTAGGCCTCATATCCCCAGGCTTGAACGCAGGCTATAATGGAGAAAGATGGAAAATTCAGGCAGCCCTAACCAGTATTCAGAATTGCAATCTAAGGTCAAATATTCTATTTGGCAATTCAGTGTTGACTTTAAAATCATTGTGCTCTCTCTCTCTCTGTTGAACATTTTCTTATGAATAATAAGAAGAATTGATCAAGGGTTTTCCCTGACTTTGGGTTTTTCCCTGGCTTGCTCCATATCCGTGTGTTATCTTGTCTTGGCTTGTCTTTTACTTCGATCATTTGTGCTCTTTATTCAATTACTCTTTATACGATAATGAGCAATGTGATTGCTAATGGAATCTAAATGGCTTATGGGATACTATGTTCAGTGAAGTAACTAAGTAATAACATGCTCCAAAATTAACATTGTTTCAGAGCCACATAAGGTCAATCCCAAGCAAGAGAAGGAATGCAACCACAAGGAATGTAATCAAGTTTCCATCAAGCAAGGGACTATTAGAATTCTAGTTTTGGAATGTTAGAGTTGATCTCAATAGCTCATAGGGGCTTCAAATCAAATTTTCAAACCATTATTGCAGAGTCCTCCTTCAACATTTAATGGAAGCAGCCAACAAGGAGGAGAGCATAGTCAATATTTTTTTGGGCAGTGTCTCTCTTGCTAAATCATACCACAGGTTAAGAGGTAAGTATTGATGTTTTTTCTATACTTTTTTATGAAGGGTTTGTCTCTGTTTACAAGGTTGTTGGAAGGTGATGCTACAACAGTATGAGGAGAAGGATTTGAGAGGGTTAAGAGGCCTAGAAGGGATCTCCTGTCCTAGCCGCAGTGATCTCAAGAGACAGTGCAGGTAAACAGGGGTGGTTCCTTGTCTTAGAAGGAGATTCTCATTCTGCTCTAGGCCACAGAGAAGGGATTGCTTCTACAACACTCAGAAAGTTCTGTTTTGAGGCCTAGATTAGACTGCAATCATCCTAAGGTATAGTTCAATTAAGATCAAGTATATCTTGGTATATATGAAGACTTTGATGTCGCAAACACGTGAATTGTAGGAGGCTTGAGGAGGAGCCTTAAAGCCCTTGCAGTCATGCTTTGAATGTCTAGTATAACAACATAATGGGAAGCATAGTTGGTCATGAAATCATAGTGATTTGAAGTAGGGTTCAACAAGCTTACTTTTCAAGGAAGTCTCTCAGATATTCACTCTTGATACTGTACCTCTAAAATAATTGAAAGTTTGTTATATAGCTATGGTCTTGGTAAGATTTTCCTATAATGTCATATGGCATATGCTTCAGTATGATTCTTTACATTATGACATTTTGTCTTGCTTCAGTCATATATATGTTTCTCATATTACTCTACATTGGTATGGCTTCCCATATTGGCAATAATGGGTATCAACCCATTCCTATATACTCTCAACTTTGTGTATGGATGTCACTGTGCAACAACTCCAATATGGTATTTCTATTACAGCAGTATAAGCTTGACCTCGATTTCATCAGTTGTGTATGAATGATGGTACAGTACATGAATATATGGAAGTGCATCCATCCATTCAGATATGGATTCTCTGCTCTATTTGTATGATATATTCCCACTGTCTATATTCATTGAGTTTTTCATTGTTTACAGAACAATAATATTCCCCTATATGTGGTGTCAGGAATCATATTCGAGAATGATGTTACAGTGGAGTAGCTACAATATCCTCCATCTAAAATATCAATGCCCTCGATCAATTTGGGCCGTATTGATTTTGTTCACGGTCATGTTCCTTCAATAATGTCATCATTAATATATAAAGTCACAGTCTGATCTTCTTAGCATCAAGCTTATTGATCCTTGTTCAGTTTCGAGAAGAATCAGTTTTTCACTTTGAAGACCTATAGTAGCATCATTAAAGGAGGAAACATTTCGTAGGTATTTGAAGACTAGACCTCCCTTGTGACAGAAATCACTACAAGAAGTCAGGTTGAACATTGTATATTCTATTAGCATAAGTCAAGGATGTAGCAAGTATTCAGTCTTTAATGACAAGCATCAAAACCTGGAGGGAAGAAGACAGTTCTTCTTCACCAGTTTAAAGTGCATTAACTATTTGCCACATTCGTCTGCAATAATATTGAACCTTGGAATAAATTTAGTACATCAGATGTAGTATTTGTGGCTGAGAAGAAAATTGGCATAATTTGAAATTTCCTTTGTCTATTTATATGTTAATATTAGGATAAAAGCCAATATCCATGGCATAATCAAAATTGGAAATCATTCCAAGGCTAAATTCAGAGTAATTCCCTTGGTATCTTCAATTTCAGTCATTCTTACCATTTCAGTAATAAGGTTCTATTGATATACTACTATTGAGATTTGTCATTTGAATAGGCAAAGCATGTGAGAGAGTTCACCTATGTATTGCTAAGGTTTGGTATTCTAACGTGTCATCTTAAAAATAAGGAGTAGATTGATAAAAGGCTGAAGCAAGAATTAAGAGGGAGCTATATTGATGACTTTGGCACATGGACCAAAGGAATAGTGACTGGAAAAGTAGCAAGTTGTAGATGGCTCTATGACTATAATTTTGGGAAGGTCACTTTCCTTATATTTAGAGGGACTTATAGGCAAGCCATGATGATTTGATTGTAAGGATGCAACTACTTCTAATTGATGACACTCTCGTTTTTCAACGTAAGAGGTAGTTGACTTTCGAAGTCAAGTTGTAAGACCTAGTCTTGATGCACTATTCTCTACACTTAAGGATTGATGGTAAAATGGTCTGCATATGTATATCTTGTGGGATACCTGATCATCACCTTATCATACATATGTCTCGCTATGAAATTTCTCAAGTCGATTTATGGGTGAGCCCCATATATTGAACAACTGCTTATTGAGATATCTCAGTGATTCTACATCCTGATGTACACTATTGAAATCTAAGGTTTCATGAATATTTTGATGATAACTCGGTTGAAGATATTATGGACGGAAAGAGAACATCTAAGTGTTATATACACTAGCACTACTGCATTCGGATGTATAAATTTAAGAAACCTCTTCAGTTGTCGTTGTTGCATATTGCATAATATGATTCAGAGAATATAGTGTTTCACATAATACCACTTTATATGGTACAAAAAAGGACATTCCTATTTTATGTCATGTTTGAGTGATCTCACATTGAGCAGGATGCTTGATGGACACTTTGCTTTCTAGAAAGACAAGCTTAGGCTTGTGATCTCCCCGGGGAAGACAGAGTAAGATCAGTTAAATATTTTCTTCATCAACATATACAAGAAGCAGAGGATTGCTACATGATGCCAAGATCTTTATTGGATGTTTTCTACCACTTTTTATTTATTTTTAAGGATCCAAACAAGGACAAATAACCCTTTAATTTCAAAGGACTAATGAAAAAACAAACAAATACTAAAAATGAAAGTTATTTCATGAACAATTGATTGACACTTAAAATAACTAGTAACACAATTTCATAACTTGACTCTTTTCGGATGACAAGTATTTCTGTGATGTATGCATTCAAATTGAGATCAATCACAGACATTTTGGGAATTAAACAGTTAAACAGTGTTACCGATGAAATAGGTAGCCGCACTGTTACCTACTTTTTTTTGGTAGCATAAAAAGCACCCGATTTTGAAAAGTGGTGATGCAGAATCACCTTTTTTTTTTGGAGCACATTTTCGACACTCTAATATTTTTATTTATGAAGTATGAATATTTGTTTTAAAATGTTAGTGATTTTCATGCTAATTTTGAAACGTATTGATGCAGCATCAACTTTTTTTTTTTTAGAGCGGTGATTTTCATGCTAATTTTGAAACGTATTGATGCAGCATCAACCTTTTTTTTTTAGAGTGGTGATTTTCATGTTGGTAATAAAACACAAAACTTAGATAAAAATATATATATAAAAACAATAAAAATGTAAAAAAAACAAAATTAACTCGTAAAAATAAAAAATTTAAACAAAAAAAAAAAGAAAAAAAAAGAAAACAAAAATATTCGAAAAATTTATCAAAAGAAATGACAAAATTTGAAAAAAAAACACATAATTTAAAAAAAAAAAACAAAAATTAACAAAAAAAATTAAAAAAAAAAAAAACATCAAAAACATTTTTTTTCTAAGTTATTAAAAAAATCCATATTATTAAAAAAAAAAATTAAAATAGAAAATTTAAAAATAATTTAAATTACAAAATTAAAATTTAGATAAAAAAATAAAATACAAAAAAGAAAAAAATAAATTTAAAAATTTAAATTAAAAAATAATAATAATAAGAAAAAAAAATACAAATTTTAAAATTAAAAAAAAAACAAAATTTAAAATTGAAAAAGAAAATAACAAAATTTAAAATTGAAAAAGAATTAAAATAAAAGAATTAAAATTAAAAAAACTATCATTAAAAAACAAAAAAAAATTAAAAAAACCAAATTCAAAAAATTAAAAAACAAATATCTATAAATTTACTATTTTTTTTTAAATGAAACAATTTATAAATTTTAAAAATGAAAAACTAAATAAACTAAAGAATAAAAAAAAAATAAAATTAAATAAAAATTTAATAAATTTAATAAATAAATTTTAAATTTTAAAAAATAATTAATCTAAAATATTAAATTTAAATACAAAATTAAAAAAAAAACAAAAAAAAATTAAAACAATTTAAATTTAAAATAAAAAATTTGAATTAAAAAACAAATAATTTTAAATTTTTTAAATTTAAAAAAAATTACTAAAAATTTAAAAAAATAAAAAAAAAATAAAAAAATTTTTTGATCGTAGTGGCGTCGCCAATCGGCCTCCCACCCAGGTGGCGGTGGAGGCCGGCCGGCCCGGGCGAGGTCGATTCCCGAGTCACCCTCCGGCGGCGGGCGGGCCCCCGGGAATCGCCACGGGCGTCCCCGGGAATGCCTGCGCGGCGGGATGCGCCGTCCCGGGAATCGCCCTCCCCACGGCGGGAGGCCGGTCGGGAATCGCCACGAGGCCAATTCCGGGGAGAATCGCCTGTAGGTGGAGGGCGGAGGCCGATTCCGAGTCGCACGATGCGGTCGGGGAATCGCCCTCCACGGCGGGAGGCCTATTCGGGGAATCTCACTCCGTCGGAGGGTGATTCCCGAAGCGGCCCTCGGGGCGGTCCGGGTCGGCCTCTGCCGCGGGAGAGTGATTCCCGAAACCGGCCCTCGGAGATTCCGGAATCGGACTCCCACCGCGGGGAGGGCGATTCCTAGGAATTGGCCTCCCGCCTAGCGAGCAGCCTCACGCCATGCACTAGGCGGGAGGCAGAGACAGGCATAACCACAGATCAATTTTTTTTTTTTTTTTCAATTCAAAAAATTCTCTTCTTTTTTTTTTTTTTTTTAATATTTGAAATTTAATTTGTTTTAATTTTTTTTGTTTTTTTTTAATTTTTTTTTAATTTTTTTAAAATTTTATTCATTTTTTTTGTTTTTAATTTTTTTTTCTAAATTTTGTTACAAATTTTTATTAAATTTTGTATTTTTTTTATTTAATTGATTTTTATTTTTTTTGAATTTTTTCATATTTTTTTTTATTAAAAAATTTATGTTTAGTTTTTTCATTTAATTTTTTAAAATTTAGTAAATTTTGTATTTTTTTTAAATTTATTTGAATTTAATATTTTTTTAATTTTTTAAATTTTTATTATTATTTTTTTAATTACATAAAATTTTTATATTTTTTTTATTTCAATTAAAATTGTGTATATAAAATTATATATATATATATATATATATATATATATATATATATTCAAATTAATTTGTTTTTTATTTAATATATTTTTTTTAAATTATTTTTTTCAAATTTTCAATTTTAATTGATTTTTAAAGTTTTTTAACTTTTTATTTTAACAATGTTTTTTTTTTTTTCCTTTATATTTAAAATTTATTTTTTATTTCAAAATGCATTTGTTTATTCATTTATTTATTAAAATTTAATATTTGTTTTTTTTTAAATTTAATTTGTTATTTTAAAATTAACATTTTTTTTTAATTTAATAAAATCTAATATATATATTTTTAATTTAAGTTAATATATATATATATATATATATATATATATATATATATATATATATTTTTTTTATAATTTAAATCTAATTTATTTTTTAAAATCTATTTGTTTTTTTAATATGTATTTTTTTAAATTTAATATTTTTATTGTATTTTATTTATCATTTTTTATTTTTAATTAATTTTTCATTTTTTTACTTTTAATTTCAATAATATTTTTTTTTTTCAACTTTTATTTTAAAGTTTTAAATTTATTAAAATTTAATATATTTCTTTAATTTTATTTTTTTTTTTAATTTTTAATTTTATTTTTTTTTCTCTAATTCAATAAACATTTTCTTTTTCTTTTTAAATTTAATTTCTATATTTTATTTTTTTATACTTTCTTTCCTTTTTTAACTTGTTATTTTTTTTTTTAATATTTTTATTTTGTTTTTATTTTTATTTTTTTTATTTCTATATATTTTGAAATTTTAATCTTTAATTTTTTTTTAATTTTTAATTTTTTATTTTTTTCTTAAATTTTAGGTTTTTTTTAATGTTTGAATTAAAATTTTTGTTTTGTTTTTACTTTTATTTTTTTATTCCTATATATTTTTAAATTTTAAGCTTTAAAATGTTTTTATTTTTTAAATTTATTTTTTTCTTAAATTTTAGGTTTTTTTAATGTTTGAGTTTTAAAAATTAAAAATGTTATTTCTATTTTTAAAAATGTCAAAAATATGACAATTTTTTTTTTTTGGTTATTCCAGCGTCAACTGGTTTTGTTTTGAGGGTGTTTTTTCAATCCTTTTGTCAAGAAACAATTTTGTTTTTAGCATAATTTTATAAAATGTTGAAATTTGACCTTCAAAAAAAACCAAGTGCGTTCTGGAATACACTTTTTTTGTTTTTGGGGTGTTTTTTCATGTTTTTTGAGTCTTTTTGGGTTAGCGTTCCAGTTTTGAGGTCAGGTTACCTATTTCATCGGTAACAGTGTTATTAGAAATAAAACCTACCAAAACCACACAAAATCTAAATTGTAAAGATAAACCAAAAATCTAGATGTGTGAATTTTTATACTAAGGTTTATTTGGCGGCATCCTGTCTAGCTACAATGATCAAATAAAACGTACATTGTGGAATTAGGGAAGATTGTGTTGACTATGGTAGCCAAAGAAAACTTTATCAAACAAGTAACTTGTCAAAGAAATTTTGTGGGGGCAGTATGCAACAACCCTTTTGATTTATGTACACAATACACATGGAATTTGTTAACAAGAAGTAATAATGTTGGAGTCTCTAGTGTCATTATAATAGACAATACATGGAACCTTCAAAATCCCAAAATCTAAATAGAATCTGAAGATTGAAACAGGGGACTCAATTGGAGAGAAGGATTGATTTCACATAGTTCCTTCATGTGAATAAATGGAAAAACAATTGCAAGTCGATGGTATCAATAGCAACATAACAAAAAAATAAGCAATATTGGAGATGAAACAAACCAATGCAAAATAGGGATAATTTAACAAGGGAAAAATTAGTTTTCTTTGGTTGCAAGACAAGGCCATTTTGTACATTCTCACTGACTTAACAATATAAGTCAAAATAGTGAAGGATACAGGTATTTGCACAAACATGCCATGTTATCACTTGGACTCTTCAGTGCCCATTTACCATCCATCCATCTACATATGCTTGAGTGTGTATGCATAAAGACATGGAAAGGGCCTTAAAAAAAGGATTCGTACCTAACATCCTCGGATTCTCCTGTGATAGCAATGACACCCTATCTATCCAATAGAGTTGAAGGGTAAGTCACATGGAAAATTCAAACGCAAGTACACACACTTTTAGCGTAATGCATTGCTTATTTAAAGTTATATAGATGAAACAGTTGAAAATGAAAACCGCCGATTTTTTCAGAACTAAAAGGGAGTTGTGGTGAATTTGAAGGAGATGAATAAATTTAAGTCTGGCTTGATCAACCTATTATGGGTTCTGCATGTTTGTTTGTTTCTTGTGGTGATATTGTTTTGGGGATTTCCGAGGGCCGATGATTAGCTGTACAAAGAAATTCTCATGCTCTTATGATTGAAATATGTGGCACAAAATTCAAATGTTAATAATCCTTATAGAAGTAAAACCATGACGACAATGAAGTTACATTTAAGAGTGTCTAGTTTATAACTTGAAATTAGCGGGAATACGACCTTTGAAATAATTTTTTTCTAATTAGTAGGTTGAGGGTAAATTGAATAGAAGGTTTTTTTTTTTTTTTTTGAAAAAATGAAGGGGGCAAATTTTATGGTTTCTAGGTTTTCGCACTCTTTCCATTAGGACGATCAATGGAGGTGGCCACTGTAGCTCTGATGGCTTATAGGAACTGCCTCACCACTTGTACGCACATGCAAGGTCTTCATTAAATGCTCCTCCAAATCATAACCGATCTCCCTTCGAATTCTTGTTTAACACTCCCGGTTTTTGGTTTACGCATTTTTTAGTTATCTATTGCATCTTTGTTCCATTTTTGCATCCTCCCAGTGTGGTAGCCAGTCCAGCATTTGAGATCTCCCTCACAGTGTAGAGTTTGTAACAGTTTTGTGATTCATCTCTCTATGGTCTCAGTATGGTTAGCCCCAAAGACCACGTTGACTTAGAACCAGAACTGGAGGACATTTTGTTGGTCTGGGGGTTGGAACCAACCCAACAGAATCTGGAGAAGGTCAAAATTCCAACAAGGTCTCCACTTGGCAAGTGAGGTGCTGTTGAGCTAGACTGGGAAGTTGGTGGCAGTTTAGGTTTTTTGGAACAGTCAAGAAGCCTCTCATCAAAGGCAGTATCTTGGCTACAGGCAATAGAGTCGTCAGTCGGTCTGGAGAATGCAGTTTTATAAAGAGTTGAAGGTTGTGTTTCCCTGATGAATTTTCAGGTAAGATCTTATCTCTCTTATTCCTTAACCAGTGGTATTGAAGACGTGGTAAAGGGCAGTAGTCTGCTAAGGCATGAAGGTTTAAAATCTTGTTTAATTGAGGAGGTAAAGGTGGTGTCTCCTGGAGTGGGTCAGCATTTGGATAAGACTCAAGGATGAAAAATCCCGCTAGTAGTTTTCCCTGGTCTGGTGTCTGAGCAGGCTTTGTTTTTAGAGCGTTTTGATGATAATGAACGATTTTTTTGGGATAATTTGTTTAAATGATTCCTGATTCTAGAGGATTCATATACAAATTATCGTCTTGTAGAATAAAGTAGATAGGAAGGTAATATCTTCTCTCAGAAAATCCAAGGAATAGATAATGACATCTCTATGGGGCTGAAGGAGAACCACCCGCATCTTGACCCCAAGACTCGGTCTCTGGGAGACAAGGCACCTCCTCAGAGCGTCATGTCATCAGTTTCTTTACTAGAACAACCCCCTACGGAAGAACTACAGAATGATGAAGCTCTCAACACTTATTTTGGTATTGGGCAGACCTTTCGCTCCAAGAGAAAGAAGGGGAAAGTAATCAGGAAGAAGGAGGTTAGGCCAAAATTGGTATTGAGCGTGGAAATTTCGTTGGAAAATGCCTTGTCAACCTCAGAACTTATCCCGGTGGAGTGTGCAAAAGGTCGTCAATATTCCTCAAATTATATGGCAGAGTGGATACATAAGTCTTGGAGTGTAGGTCTGACCACTCAGACAGAGGTTGGTTTATCGTCAAGTTCACAAATGAATAAGCAGTGGAATGGGTTATGGAAAGGAATTGGGGCTTTGACAATTCCCCAATATTCTTCAAAAAATGGATGCCATTATTTGACGCACAAAGAGAAAGGCTCGAAGAAATTTCGGTTCGGGTGCATCTCTCAGCCCTCGCGCCCCAACTCTTGTCAATGGGAGTGCTCAGAGACATTGGAAATATGTTGGGCACATTTCTTGAAGCAGATATGTAATTCTTGGTGACAAAATAGAGGAAGGTGGCTCAAATATTTCTTCAGTTGGACCCAAGAGAAGGGCTAGCAGATATGATGCAGATTCAAGTGCATGGCCACTCTTTCTCTAATATTTTGGATTATGAGCAGTTAGCATTATTTTTCCATCATTTTCATAAGTATGGTCATCTGGCAAGGGATTGTCCTTCAGGCTTCCGTAGACGCAGGAGACATTAGGAAGAACCCGAACTTGAGGTCAGTATTGTGGAAGAGGTAGAGGTCGAGGTACAATAGGTGGAGTTGGATACTCAACATGATGGATTCATTGAGCCCATGGAAATTTAGCTACCACCACAAGGGGGATAGGCGGAAGAAGTAGACACAGCTCAGGAAAGTCAAGGCGAAGTGGAACTCACGCGACAGGTGCCTCTTCCCACAAGTATTAATACTCCCCTTACTACTCCTATGTCTGTTAATTTATTTCCTCAGTATGTCTGTCTCGAGCTTAGTCCCTCCAGCCATAAATGATGCAGGAGCATTAGCTCGGAAAAATGCCTTGAATTTTTATTAAACCTAGGGGTCTAGTGTTTTTGAGAACTTATTAATTTCATGTAAATATTAATATTATTTTTGAGTGATTAATTATATTTTTAATCAATTATTTGTGAGAATTTGTAAATGTTTCCAAACAACTAGAAAACATGAGAGAAATTAGATGAGAGATATCTAAGAGATAATTAGGAAGCCTAAGATAGATTTAGTTGCAAGGTTTTAGGGATAAAAATCTATCTTTTAGGGGTGTTGAGATATTTGGGGATTTGTTGAGAAGTTAAAGGGATTGAGCATTAAATTAGATCATTTTAAAATTTGTATAAATTATCAAGCCTTAAAGGGCATAGAGATCAGTGAGAGTGTGGGTAGAGAGCAAGGGTTCTACTTGGAAGCCTTCGGGCAATTGTAAAGGGCCAATGGTTGAAAATCAGGCCAAGGAGGAAAACTATTATGTAAGTACTGTGTATTATGCAGAATTTGATTTCTGGAGTTTACGCCCTTATTGAATTTGTGTTCAATGTATGAAGAGATGATTCCTTTTTTTTCTTTGAGTATTTATATTGTGGAGGAATTAAATTTAATTCTCTCTGCATTTCAATGATAAATATCGATGTGATATATAAGTTGTATACGTGGAAAAAAGTGAGTCGATGCGCTTGAATTTACATCAATTTTGTGTGAAAACCACAATTCATAATCATTGAATGTAAATTGTGTTAAATCTCTGCGTGAATGGGTGTATTCTAATGCATTTGAGTCCATAGTTTTATGTTGAACCAGTTCTATTGAGTGTAATCAATTGCAGTAATCGCTATTATTTTAGCGCGTTGAAGCCACAGGGTGTAATCGATTGTAGTAATTTCTATTGGTTTAAGTGCGTTGAAGCCAGGAGACAAAATCCTAACAGAACTGAATTCTGTATGGAAGGAATTAGATGATATACACTACCTTGATTTGTATTGATTGAATGCGACTGTGTGAATTTGGTTTTGCTGGAATGTTAATTCATATATTTGTTAGAATGACGTTCTGAATAAACTAAGCGCAGAGTTCGTTGAATTGTAACACTGGTGAATAGTCTGGAAAAGTCAAGAATTACAGCATTGAAGAATCTGTGTGCAGACTTTGTGTATAAAGTTGATGAAGCAATGGGAAGAGGCGTAGTCATCTGTGGATGTTTTTCGTTCAAGAATTGTCCTTGCAGATCGCTACAGAACGGGATGTAAATTCCAATTGCAGGTTACAGCATTGGAATGATTGAAGGCCGATTTATAAAATGGAATCAGGATAAGAGGTATTTGACGGAGGCGATTTGAATCTGTTGAATCGATTCAGAAGTTTATTGAAGCCCAGCTCCAATATGCCCAGAAGTCGTGTTTTTTGAGTTGTTATATTTGCCAGATCACTACAGTTTGAGCATCATTGGATGAACAGGTATGCAATAGTGGCATTCGATTTCTAGCTTTACATGGATTACCATTTCGATGAGTCGAATGGTTCAACTGCTTGATAAAGTGAATGGTGACCCAGTTGAGTTGGATTAAATAAGAATTGAGTACACGTGATTCAATTTAAGGCGGATTGGTCACTGGCACCATTTGAAATCAGGTTCGTATGGATATTGGTAAACCATTATAGACCGAGACTTGCATTAGGTGAAGACTGAACATTTAATATGGATTTCAATTATAGTTTTATAACATACATGAGATGAAAATAAATCCTCGTGGTGGCAATCAAATAATCTTGGACATGAAATGTAAATTGAATGCTAGCATGGCTCAATATTATGATAAGCTTTGGAACTTGATTATAAAATCTGAGTTTTAGTATGAGACCAATGGGGTTAGTTAAAGGCTGGATTAGAAATTCCATACAATGAAGTTAATAATTATGGAATTTCTTCAAGGTGAGAGTAATCTATTCAAAAAATTATTTTTGAGCTTCTGCAAAAGTTTATGAGATTTCCCAATGAATGGAATTACTTGACATGAAACAGGAATTCACTTTATATGCATGGTATTGTAATTATTCTGGGTATTGCAGGGTTGGCCCTGCATCATTTTGGTATCAGAGCAAGAAGGCTCTGTTGAAATTGAAGATGTTTGTTTTTCTGAATGAGTGCAGGAAGTTTCTATTGAGAACTGAAGTGTGTTTTATTTGAATATGTGATGAATACTGAAAGGAAGATCAGATTCTAAATCTGATATGAAAACTACACAATTGCAGTGAACAGGATTGCAAAAATAAATGGAGGACAAGATCATGCAGGATCTTAAAGGTGAGATGATTTTCTGGTTTGAAATTTGTGATTAAGGTTTATGGTTGCAGACAAGATGATGGAAGTGAACCTGACATTCAGCTAAAGTCTGGATAGGGAGGAAAATTACAGTGTCCTAAAGAAGAGGAAGTGAGTTGAAGAGATAGCCTAGAGAGAGAGTAGAGGAGAGTTCTCAAGAGGTTCCAGAGGCAGTGAACCAGTATTTACCAAAAGACCAGATCCAGTGAAGCGGATTGGTGAGGTAAGGGGCAGCAGGAGAGCTTGCTGTTGCAGAGGCTAGTGCAACTCATGATGAGTAAGAAACTCATGGAGAAGATGATCATGGAGGATCAGAGAAGAGGTTCAGAGGAATGCCATAGAGGTAAGATGACTGATAAAGTCAGAGAAAGAGAAATTGCAGTAATGAAGGTACAATTGCAGGTACTACAGGAATGGCTGCAAGAGCAAGAAAATCAGAAAGGAGGATGGATCTTTCCACTGAAGGGAAAGAGAGTGATTTGGCAACCATTGCAGATGAAGTTGAGGCAAAGTGTGATTGCCTTATTAAAGGAGGAACTTAGATTTCTTGAGCCAGAGATGGAATTTGAAGATTCCACACGCAGATCTGTTCAAAGGGAAGTGCTTGAGGAAGCAGTCAAGACTGAAAAGTCTTGTGGTTTAAAGACTAATGAGTTGTGTATGTTTGCAGGTACAGCACAGGGAGATGAGCAAGCTTTAGAGTTTTTTCAAGAAGAGATGAATCTGAATTCTGTTCAGATCGATGCTGAGATAGCAAGATCTCAGGAGGAAATAAAGACGAAGGAGTCTAATCAGAATGTTGGTGCAGAGAGAGAAGGACCATCTGATGATGGGTCAAGAGCTGGTGAAGGTATAGAAAATTATGTAAAGTTTCCAAGTTCTACTCCTAATGAAATTGTTGAATTTTATAGGAAACTATATCTTCAGAGAAGAGAATTGGAGAGGCAGAGAACTTACATACAGGATAATTTGCTGAAGAAGCAAGATAAGAAAGTTTTCATGAATGACAGTCATGGAGCAGAGGATGGAAAGAAGAAGAGACTAGCTGAAAATCTCATGATGAATGAAAATCAGCATACTGATGTGCTGAAAAAGAAGTTGGAAAGGAACTAAGAGTAGCATACTGAAGTGTTGCCAGAGGAAGCTGAGGAGAAATCCAGTGAAGATTTTTTGAGTCCTGAGGAAGACTTGGAACTGCAGAGAGAAAACTTGGTGACTGAATCAAAAAGTGAGACCATTGGGTCTTGTGATTTTGAAGCTGACAATTTGATTGTGTTTACAGGTGATACAGAAGACAGTCCATCATTTGGAATTGTCTTGGAAGAAGAAGAACTGTTGCAGAAAGAATATGAGACAATCATGTCTCATATGCAGAGGCTTGTTATCATGGGTGACAAGAAAGAGTTGGCTTGTCTGTATAGCCAAGAAAGAACTGTGGGGAAAATTTTTGGAACTGCTATAGTGATAGAGGATGAGGCTACAGTGTTGGAAGAACTTGATTTGATTGCCAAAATCAATCAAGATGATGATGGACAATTACTGAATATTTTCGAAGGGGAAGATGAAGGTTATGCTGAAACTAATTTGTAGCATGTTGATGAAATGCTTGAGGAGAAATGGCTGAAATGTTTGCTGGAGACATTTGAACCAGAAGTTGCAGGCACTGAAGTAAATTTGCTTGAAGTTGAGAAAGGAGAAGATACTAGTTTGCTAAAATTGATTTTTCTTACTAGTATACAAACAGAGATAAATGGATATGTTATTGCAGGAAGAGAATTAAAATATATTGTATTTTCTGAAGATAAATTTGCAGGTGATGAGCGAAAGAATGTTGCAGAGGGACAGGAAGTTTGGGAGGCAGTAACATCTATGGTGGTAGCTGAGACAACATTAGCGGCAGCAACAGGAAGTGAAAGCAGCGGTAGTAGACAAAGAAATTTCCAGATAGAGGAAAGGCTGGACATAGAAATTGAAAGCATCAGAAGACTGATGATGAAGGTGTCTCAGAGGCAGCAGACAACAACAAGAAAGCAGAAGAATTTAAGCAAGGGAAAGACAAAAGCAAAGTATGAAAGTATAGCTGGAGGCAGGATTATGAACAAGATATGGAAACCAGAAGAAAAGCGGCAATCGACAACAGATGATGACTTGCAGAACAAAGTGTGGGATCCAGGTGGATAAAGATTTGAAACGCATGATCAAGAGATCATGAGCATTTTCAACCTTGGGAGTCTGATGCAGGAGCATTAGCTCGGAAAAATGCCTTGTATTTTTATTAAACCTAGGGGTCTCATGTTTTTGAGAATTTATTAATTTCATGTAAATATTAATATTATTTTTGAGTGATTAATTATATTTTAATTAATTATTTGTGAGAATTTGTAAATGTTTCCAAACAACTAGAAAACATGAGAGAAATTAGATGAGAGGTATCTAAGAGATAATTAGGAAGCCTAAGATAGATTTAGTTGCAAGGTTTTAGGGATAAAAATCTATCTTTTAGGGGTGTTGAGATATTTGGGGATTTGTTGAGAAGTTGAAGGGATTGAGCATTAAATTAGATCATTTTAAAATTTGAATAAATTATCAAGCCTCGAAGGGCATAGAGATCAGTGAGAGTGTGGGTAGAGAGCAAGGGTTCTACTTGGAAGCCTTCAGGAAATTGTAAAGGGCCAATGGTTGAAAATCAAGCCAAGGAGGAAAAATATTATGTAAGTACTGTGTATTATGCAGAATTTGATTTCTGGAGTTTACGCCCTTATTGAATTTGTGTTCAATGTATGAAGAGATGATTCCTTTTTTTTCTTTGAGTATTTATATTGTGGAGGAATTAAATTTAATTCTCTATGCATTTCAATGATAAAGATCGATGTGATATATAAGTTGTAGATGGGGGAAAAAGTGAGTTGATGTGCTTGAATTTACATCGATTTTGTGTGAAAACCGCAATTCATAATCATTGAATGTAAATTGTGTTAAATCTCTGCGTCAATGGGTGTATTCTAATGCATTTGAGTCCATAGTTTTATGTTGAACCAGTTCTATTGAGTGTAATCGATTGCAGTAATCGCTATTAGTTTAGCGCGTTGAAGCCATAGGGTGTAATCGATTGCAGTAATTGCTATTGGTTTAAGTGTGTTGAAGCCAGGAGACAAAATCCTAATAGAAATGAATTTTGTATGGACGGAATTAGATGATATACACTGCCTTGATTTTTATTGATTGAATGCGACTGTGTGAATTTGGTTTTGTTGGAATGTTAATTCATATATTTTTTAGAATGACGTTCTGAATAAACTAAGTGTAGAGTTCGTTGAATTGTAACACTGGTGAATAGTCTGGAAAATTCAAGAATTACAGCGTTGAAGAATTCGTGTGCAGACTTTGTGTATAAACTTGATGAAGCAATGGGAAGAGGCGTAGTCATCTGTGGATGGTTTTCGTTCAAGAATTGTCCTTGCAGATCGCTACAGAACGGGATGTGAATTCCAATTGCAGGTTACAGCATTGGAATGATTGAAGGCCGATTTATAAAATGGAATCAGGATAAGAGGTATTTGACAGAGGCGATTTAAATCTGTTGAATCGATTCAGAATTTTATTGAAGCCCAGCTCCAATATTCCCAGAAGTCGTGTTTTTTGAGTTGCTATATTTTCCAGATCACTACAGTTTGAGCATCATTGGATGAACAGGTATGCAATAGTGGCATTTGATTTCTAGCTTTACATGGATTACCATTTCGATGAGTCGAATGGTTCAACTGCTTGATAAAGTGAATGGTGACCCAGTTGAGTTGGATTAAATAAGAATTGAGTACATGTGATTCAATTTAAGGTGGATTGGTCACTGGTGCCATTTGAAATCAGGTTCGTATGGATATTGGTAAACCATTATAGACTAAGGCTTGCATTAGGTGAAGACTGAACATTTAATATGGATTTCAATTATAGTTTTATAACATACATGAGATGAAAAGAAATCCTCGTGGTGGCAATCAAATAATATTGGACATGAAATGTAAATTGAATGCTAGCATGGCTCAATATTATGATAAGCTTTGGAACTTGATTATAAAATCTGAGTTTTAGTATGAGACCAATGGGGTTAGTTAAAGGCTGGATTAGAAATTCCATACAATGAAGTTAATAATTATGGAATTTCTTCAAGGTGAGAGTAATCTATTCAAACATTTATTTTTGAGCTTCCGCAAAAGTTTATGAGATTTCCCACTGAATGGAATTTCTTGACATGAAACAGGAATTCACTTTATATGCATGGTATTGTAATGATTCTGGGTATTGCAGGGTTGGCCCTGCATCAATAAACGTTTTGAGTCTTGTTCCCTTGTTTCTAATCTTATATCTCTTGAAAGTATCATCTCTACCATTCCTAAGTTATCTTTATCCAATATTCCCCTATTACCTGAAGAGCATCCCTCGGGCCCTCTGTGCCATACTGAAATTACTCACTCTAACCTTAGGCCAAGAAACAAAAAAGATGGTATTTTTATCCCTACTGGAGGCCTTGGGATCCACTTGGAACCCTTTGTTCCTAATAAAACGAGAGGCGGAAAATATAACATCTCCAAAGCAAAGCTCAAAGAAAAACTCTATATTCATGATGGCAAGAAATTATCCCTTAAATGGGTGCTTAGAGCAGCGATGTCCCCTGTCGTTGTTTCTGGATGATTGTGATGTCCTACAACTATAGAGGGTTGACCAGTGCCCACAAAAAATGGCTCTAAAAATTATCTTCAGTTCAGTGCATTGTGATATCATCTTGCTTGAAGAAAATTGGGTGAAGGGGACATGGTGATGAGTTTTTTAACCCAAATTCTTCCTGAGTGGTATTTTTTGACCCTTGATGTATCTAGGAAATTGGGAGAATTGGATTTGGGATTCAGAGATCAGAGCATAAAACTTCTGAATTCCTGGGGGTCTGATCTGGCTCTTAGGGACGAGGTCTTTTCCTCTGATCTTGGGTTACAATTATCCATTATAAATATCTATGACCCCTGCCAAGATAGAGTAAGCTTATGGAACTCCTTCTTCTCAAAGTCTCTCATAAACAACTTTATGATAATCCTGGGAGGGAATTTTAACGTATCTTTGGGTTTGTCTGAGCCTTGGGGACCTCACGCCCAAGCAGATCCCTTGGCAAAATTTTTTCTGAATAAATTCAAGAGGGGTAACTTCATTGATATAGACCCAATCAAGCATAGTTGGATTTACCACTATATGTATCAGTACAGAATATATTATATTTGAGTTTAGAGTGATTGATTTATTTTTCTATGGATCTATATCTGTTATCTGGGTCTCTTTTCTTTCTCCACTCTCTTCCTAACCTACAAATGGAATCCTTAGATTTAAATTAATATATGTACATTTCAGCCTATTGTGAAGGACTACAAGGTTTTTTGTGGGAAGCAGGATGGCCTACCAAGTATTAAGAGTAGATCACTATTGAGAGGGAGCCTCTAACATTGTCTCTTGGAAAGGGAGGATCATGATAGTATTAGAGGATAATGGGGTGGGAGATTTTATCAAAAACACAATTCCACCACCGCAAGATCCCCAACAGTTGGCCCAACATAATAAGAATGACATCAAGACCAATTTGATACAAATTTGATAAAATTAAATTTTGATAAATATTTCTTTTTAATTTTATCAGGGAAAAAGTTTTGGATTCACCTAAAAATCTACACTTGTTATGTGTATTGTAGATGTGGATTTCAAAATTAGAATATGATGAGTCTAGCCCATCAATTATTCATAGGAAGTGCTTCTAGAATTTTGGACATTTGGTACTTCTATCTAAGAGAAGAGATGGATGCATATGCCTTGGTAGTTTTAGGTTCAATGGAGGAATATCATTGTAAGGAGATGATTTTTTGTATTTATTTATGCACTAACTTCTTGAGTTGTTTTTTGGGTTTGGGTTGTTAATTGTGTTGGATTCATGAAATAATTTGAGTCTGAACTAAAGGATTGCATTGGAATCCTTACATTGGAAAAATTCAAGTTGTGTTGGTATTTTCCACCCTATTGTGCTTGATTCATTATATTTTCTTACATATATTCATATGTATTGGGAAATCTTTAACATGTGTGAAATGTATCTGCATGATTGTGATCATTGTAAGAGGATGAGTTGTTACCAAGTTGTTGAAAACTTGTTGCATGTTTTGTTTTGAATTTCTTTGCATGGTTTTAGCTTTAAACATAGTATTAACTTATCACAACCTAATATTTCTAAAAATGACTTCTCAAACTCTATTTAATCAAATAAATCCATCCCAACTAAATGGGTGCATATTCATTATCAAGAATTCATTTATTATCACTTTGAAATATTGGCACAAAAAACTTAATGAACAGATGGCTCATTTTAGATACATCTTAAGAGAAGAAGCAATGTATTCAATAGCCATAAGATAAAATCAAAATAAACAAGATCTTGTGAATCGTTGAAAGGATAGACAAACCTATACTAAATCTAACAAATTGCCTTGTGATAGAGATCAACGATAAGTACCTTATTCCAGTATATTTTATATTTCATTTGGTAGCCCACGGGCATTAATGTGAACAACATCCGAATTACCAATAGATCTACCCACATCAAGTGTTCTTCCAAGGATCTGCCCAAAGATAGAATATAGTTAGATATTGATACATTGTAAGAGAGAATTATGGTGGACAGGCTGAAGTTGAACATAGCCAGTCTCTTTAATTTCATGACATGTACATGTTTCAGGGATGGATTAATAACTTACTGAAACAAGGATCAGGGCCCTTCTAGCTACATTTAGTCCTTCAAATCCCCCTACAGCTTTCTGCAGATACAATGATGGAAATTAATAGTATCTACCTATCTGATCCTTCACTTGGAACTTGTACATAAAGTTATTTCCTGGTGATATGGGGCAGTTTGTGCTAGGTACTCCATATTGCCATGAATTTCTCCATTATCTGGTGGTCTGTGATCTTCTATAATAGTTGGGGCCTCACTAGGAATGTGGATGTATTTTTTGATGTGTTCTAGGTTTTGTATACTTTTAACAAAAAAAAAATTCAATGATAGATCATAAGAGAAGGCCATCCCAATGAAACCTGCACCAGTTAAAATTTTTAGGAATGACAATCTTATACATAAAATCAATCAGTAACAGCAGAAATCACCCACAATTTACATTTAGTTTCATTTTTTATACCTAGATTGGAGTTGCCCTATGGGATACTGGAGTAGAACCATAGTAAGAGAAGAGGAGAAAAGACCAGTTTCATTTAACACCTCTAGACTTTCAATCAACCATTCAATGGATCAGAAAGTGTGGAAAAATGGGCTCGATTTTTTGTCAATAAGGTCTAAGTTCTTCTTCAAGAACTAATCCGGAAACCTGGAAGCCCTAATGGTCATTGTTATTACTATGAACTCGCCAAAATGATTTGCAATGGGTGATTTCATTGTACCATTTAGTCTCATCAGTTATAGCAGAAGCAAAATAGTCTTCTCAAATACCACTACCTTGTCTCCTGAATTGTGCATTGTTGGCATGCCATTTCCCTCATTCTTCCTGCAACCCTATGCATCATCGACATGCCATTTCCCTCATTCTTCCCACCATGATGTGCATCGTCAGCATCCCATTACCCTCATTCTTCCTGCCACACTCCATAGAGGCCTTCCTTAATTTTTTTAATGTGATTGTTGCTTCCTGCTAAGATGTGCATCATCGTCATGCCATTTCCCTCATTCTTCCAGCCACACTCCATAGAGGCCTTCCTCCTCAAATTATTTTTTAATGTGATTGCTACTTCCTGCCACGCTCCATAGAGGCCATCCTAAGAAAATTTAATGTCATTGCTGCTTCATAAGACACGAATTAGGCGCGATTTTTGAAATCTATTAAAATCTTCGTGTGGTGGGAATCTCTAGTGGCTTTGAAAAATAATGTTCACAATTTTTATTTGTGTTGTTTTCAAATATGGTTTTCATTTAGTGATTCTTTTGGACAAAAATTGAATATGTATTTTATTTTTTAGTGAACACAATAAAAATAATACTCCATTAAGGGTTGGAAAAATAAAACTTTTGTGTCTAAAGAGAGACAATTATGTTAGATACCAAGAAGGGGTAGTATTTATTTGTGGAGAAATTTTGACAAGAGTGATAATAAATTAGGGTAAAAAGGATTATTAAAGGAAAAAGAGTAACTGGTTGGTTGGTTTAATTGATTATTATCAATGTTGTAGTATTTCTTTATTTCTTTATTTCCCCTAGTTAGGTTCAAATTCCTAATGAAACATTTTTCCTGTCTTTATAACACTGGAAAAGTAGAAGCCTCTAAGGAGTAGGACCACCTCGCAAGTGTATCTCCAAACATCTTGACCCTTCTTACTAAATCACATGTTATTAGTATATACTAGCAGCATATTGGATATACTTTTGGGTTATAGTGACAGTCATTATGTTTCATCTCAAGTATAGCTCAAATCACTTTGATTAATTACCAGTGTTGGATTTCTCTATAAACTTTTCCTAGAAGTAAAAAAAAAACATGAATTTCAATCTAGAAGGGTAGTTTCTGCAAGGAATGCAACCACCCCACGTGTATTTAGAGATGCCTTGACCCTTTCTAAATCGTGTGTTATTATTATAGAATTTAAAAATATTGAATATACTCTTGGGTTAGAGTGGAAGTCATTTCAGTTCATTTCAAATGTAGCTCAAGTTACTCTAATGATAAATATATATTATTTTTTCTATTTATGAAAATGATATTGACTATGTTAATATGTGTTGCGGTTAATCATTTTAATAGCAAATTCTATGTTGGTTTAGTAGTGATTGTATAAAAGTGTTATAATTTTAGCATTATAGATGGATTCATGGACCCCTTTAAGGGGGTCATTGAATCCATCTACCTAAATTTTAACATTGTGGATGAGGGTCTCTAAATTTTAACACTTCAAATGGACTCGGAGACCCCTTTTTCTCTAAATTTAACACTGCAGATGGATTCAAAGAAGGGGGTCTCTGAATCCATTTGCAGTGTTAAATTTTAGAGACAAAAGAGTACTCATAATTTTAACACTGTAGATGGATTCATAGACCCATTTGTCTATAAATTTTAACACTGCAGCTGGTTTCAGAAACCCCTATAGTGAAATGTAACATTTGAGTATCAAAATTTCAATTTTCCATTTCTGGAGTGACACGATTAAAAATAACTAACATAAATGACTAATTCATATGCTTGTTGTACTTATTATTTGGTCATATTTTTATTTTAAGACTATAATCGTCATTTATGTTGATCATTATTAATTTTGTCACTTATTATCTAGTCATATACTATAATCCTAGACTAAATTAGTCATTTATGTTAGTCGCTTTTAGTTAAGTCACTTATTATTTAGTTGTATATTTTATCCCTAGACTAAATTAGTCGTTTAAGTTAGTCATTTTGAGTTAGGTCACTTAAAATTGCTCAAGCTTAGTAGTAATTCACTTGAAATAATTGTGGTGACTAACTTTTTTAGTCACCTAGTCACTAATTTCATCATTTTCTACTAGTGTTAGTTAGAAAAAATACAGAATAAGTCCAAGAGTCATGAGGAAAACTCAAAAGTCACAAGGGGACATGAAAGTTCATCCCATTTTCTATAAGTAAGCCTTCATAACTCAAACAAAGGGCTTGGCATTGGAGATTGTTAGCATTGGCTTTTATAGTCTAGGATAGGAATGAATATCATTCTTTGGAGAAGAAAGTAGTAACTTCATGTTACACTATTGGGGCTAGTGTCATTTCATTATATTGTATACTTGGAACCTTCACTTAATGATCAGAAGCTCTCAAGTCCAACACACCTTCATGCATGTATCATGGATGTTGTAAGACTATTATTTAGATGTTTACAGTGTATGTTATTTAAATCATGTTAATGTTAATGAACTATTTATTTAACTTGTGTATGTTTCTTGTTGGATGTGCATTGTATTTTCTTTCATGATTGTTGTTATCTTGTGAACTATTTTGCAAGGTAACTAATGATTCTTTATATGCTCGTGCATATCTTTTAGGATAATACTATTACGTTTCTTCTAGAGGTCACTATCTTCCCTTTGCATGAAGGAACCTCTTATGCATTACAATTGATATTCCACAAATTTTACTTACTTGTTTCACCAAATATGTGTGTATGTCTACTTATGTGTTAATTGCATCCAAGGCACATCTTTAAGATCACAACTATGGAAACTAGTTGTATTTCTAGTTGAGCTCCTATTCCAAACAGTGTGAAGTATAATTGGGACTTCATATTAGGGAGATCCCCCTGGTTAACATATTTCCATCACCATCAATAATCAGTGCTAGAAGGAGGGTCAGATTAAAAGTTGATCCCATGAATTTTGGCTTTAATTTTTCATCTTAAATGGCTTCCTCCCAAATCATAACCCCAAGATGTTATTCTATAGTTGCAAATCTGAAATTACCCATGTAGATAATTCATAATTTTTTATGCACTTGACCTGCGAGAAAGCTAGAATACCATAAATACGAAATAATATAACCCAAAACACAAATATATCACATGAAATGAGACAAGATGTGAATATATTTTATTATTCATAAGTAGAATAAAATGTTCACATTCCTCTTCGAGGGTGGAAACTCCAGCAGAGCAGAGCTTAATTACAATAAGACACCATGATTTTTCCCTTATATCTTAGACTATTTATAGCTTGATGAAATCCAAACCATAACTACTAGTAGTCCCTTTAACATGGGTAAATGTAACACCCTCTTCCCACATTGACCCAAGTAACTAGAAACCTGGGGTAAACATGTGACAAGAGGCTATTAATATGAGATTAAACCTCCTAGATGACCTTGAGGAAGTGGAACGGAAGGAAACATGACAAACACACCTTACACAACATCAAAAACATTCCCAGTAGGTAAACCAACCTTCCAGGCCCATGACCCCTGAAGGAGACTAACTTTTTGACCCTTTTGGACCATAAACACAGGCATGCCAATGAAAGGTAGCAGTTGGGAGCCTATATCCACAAGCACAACACAACAAGAATTTGGCCATGGCTAGGGCCCCAATTTGTCAGTTGTGTGCCTCCAACTCTAGGATTTGTGCCACCTTTAAGCCCCAAAGCCTAGGTCACTGCCCAAAACTTCATGAAAATTTAGGAGATCATAAATAACATTAAAATAAAGGTACTGAAGCAATATAATCATCAATAAATCATCTACAACCCTCCTAGCCATGACAAGGATTTCGAAAAACATGCCACAAACATTGCATATACAGTTTTAAAGAACATATTTAAACAAATGGGTCTCTTACTTATCTGATAATCGCTAAGCAACATTTCTCCCATACATCAAAAGATAAAATACAATCTATTTGACCATAGATAAATTGTGTATTCATTCACTGGTAAAAACATGGATAGATCCATAAATCACGATTGATTGAATACATGCTTATAACAAACACAATAAAAATAGAAATATAGTGGATACAACAACAATAAAATTCATACATAAACTGGTACATTTTCATACTAAATACTAGAGGAATGAGATATTAATTTATGAATGTAAAAACCAATGAGGGAAGGAACTCCACCCGACCATAGATTGGTTGAGCGAAGTCTCACTTCATCCAATCACCCTCATGCCATATTCCAAGTATGAATGTGGGATGCCATTAAAAACATCAATCACAACCAATCCAAGGCTTCTAGAGGCCAAACCACCTCAACCCTCAACCATTTATTCCACCTCACAATCAGACATCACAACCATCACAGATCAGTCTCTATCCAAGTTGCTTCATGCTCCAGAGTGTTTGTTCCAACCAAGGATCCAGGACTAGTAACTCAACCCCAATTTTTTCTGGGCTCCGGAGCATTTTCCCAACCACGTCTCCAAGACTAGTAACTTAACCCACTTAGGGCTCCAGAGTGTTTATCCAACCAAGGCTCCAATTTTAGTAACTCAACCCAACAGTTTTCCACTGGCCTCAAGAGAATTTTTCCAATCAAGGCTCCAAGAACTAATAACTCAGCCCAACATATAAATGAATCATGAGAATAAACCAAATAAAATCAATGGAATAAACCCATAACACCATGGTTATCTAGTAAATCACAAGGCTAGGAAAATCCACATGAATACACCATGCATGCTAAAACTAGTGAGGAAAACATACATGCAACTCAGAACCTGTAATAAAATCTCACTGTAGCTATTGATCTCAATGTCCAGGAGCACTTTCTTGCTCTTCCTTTTCCTTCTTTCTCCAAATCACCAAGTATACACACTCCCCAAGAGTACTCCAAGAAAACTCTAAGTATCCAAGAGTATGAGAGAGAGAGAGAGAGAATAATGAGAGAGTTCCAAAAATGCACTGAAAAAAGGTACCAACTGATCCTCATAAGATTTTGTATAGAAGAGGTCTCTATTTTCTTCATTTTCCATTATTTTCCTTCGTTTCCTCCTCACATGCAACTTGTGACCTTTAATCTCCCTTTTCTCCTAATTTCCATTATTTTCATAAATAAATGTGTCAAAAATACGTTTTTCCTCTTTAATGCCTTACCCATAGCCTTTTCCAGTTTCCATAGCCACAATAAACCATTTGAACATCTGCACTAGGATGTTTTTCCCAACATTTAGTTTGGAATAAGTGTCCCATCGACTGTGGTTATTATTTTAAGTTTATTACATGGAATTTTCACTAGGGTTATTACAGAACCCTCCCCCTTGGGGGACACCATCGTCAGTGTTCAATCACACATATACCTCAACAACATCATTGAAAAGAAAAATTACTGCCCATGGAGCTTTATAGTATAGCTTGATGCAGTATTTACAATGATCACCCTGCTAAAAAGAAAACCAACATGACACCACAATGACATGAGAACTATAATGACATGACACCCATACTGCTTATTGGATATTTATAACATAGATGATGGCGATATTTAAATCCATATACATATGTACATATACCCGAACATCACATTAAAACATATAGAAAAACATCACCAAAACATATACCAGCATATACCAACATCACACCAAAATTTATTTGCCTCAACTAGAGAATAAGGAAGGATACATAGCCGGAATCTGATATTCCATCTCCCATGTAGCTTCACCTGGCCCAAATTTCTTCCATTGAACTTTATGTTGGGGCCCTTGTTTTGAAATTCAACAGCTTTTGAGTTGCGGCTAGTACGTAGCAGAACACAACCACGGTAGGCAGAGAGATGTCAAGGTTGTGGAGGAGTAAAGGATAGGTGTCACGGATGTTGTGGGAGCAAGAATAGATGGTGGAAGAGCATGGCAGGAAACGAGCAGTAGAACTCCCGACTAACAGAAATAAACAAAAGACAGTCAAGCGAGAAGAAAGGAGGAACTGTCATTCGCGTTGGCAGCAGAAGAAATAGGCAGTCGGCCAACGAAAAGGAAGGTTGGTGCAGACTGGATCAAGCAATAGGGAGCCATAGGATAGCTCCGTCTGTGTTGTACTATTCTCTATTCCTCTGTATCTTTGTACTTCTCTCTGTCCAATAAGACCTCTTTGTATTATGTTTTGTTCGAGCTCCTGTTGAGGAGCCCTATAATAGATTGTCACTGATATTTGATGCATAATATAATCAAAGGTTGTTGTTTTGGGTATCTGTTATAGTCTGGAATGAATGGTTTCGTTAGCACTTTAAAATTTTATTTATTGCAAGTCTGAATGCTTTTCTGAGAGATATCTTTCATGGAACGTTGTGTTGCATTTTCTTAGACCTTTGACATAGCTCTGATTTACCCATACTAAAGGTGTTAGGCTGATACCGATCATCTCCCTACCTTAGTAAGGTCGTGGCATGCCTCGGGTGAGACTCTCAATTCTTCGAAGCTGGGTGAAAATGCTGGTGTGATGCTAGACTACAGCAAAAAACCTTGTTGGCCCTTAACCTGAACCCGGGTCTTATCTGCGAGACCTGTTCCCTCGCCAACAAATGGTTTCGTTGCCGGGACCCGAAACTTATTTTGGGATCTAGATCATGGTATCTCATATATTTGAAAGAGAAATACGAAGTTGGTGGGATAACCACCTAGATCAGTTCATTTCTCAGCAAGCTGAGCTGAGACGAAAGAAGGATAAAACAATCAAAATCCTTGTTTTATTCTCCTACTCTACCAGTGATACCTACAAAATATTTTGGGGAAAGTTTCTGAAAGAACTCTATAATTGGTTGCGGAGGCTTCAGACCAAGGTGGTCAAAGATAAGTTGTGGAAGGTCAATTGCAAGTGGGTGCATGGGGATCTGGTGGCCCTTCATCGGTTAGACACTGATTTAACCCAAGCTATAGATTTCTAGGTGGAATCTACCTTAGACAGATACATAATGGAGTTTGCAACAGAGTGCTACTAGTCTTTCTTGAGAGCAGAAGATACATTTAGATCCGGGTTAAGGGGGAAGTTGCTGAAGGAGATCCCATTATGGATTAAAGCATTGATGGTAGACAAAGGACTAATGGGGTTCCAAAAAGCAGAGATGGAAGCATAAAACCTCTGGTGTCGAGGGAAGGGATTAAGGGAGAGATGCTACAAGAAAATTGAAAAAGGGGAGTAGGAGTATGGATGTCGAGACCGCTAACAGGCTTAGGGAGTGACGAGCACATCGGAGGGCGAAGATTGCAGAAAGGTGGCAAGAGAGGGTGATAAAGGAGTTGAAGATACAAGAAAGTGGTCGAAAGAACAAAGAGGACGCACCTCAGAGGACGAAGGAAATAGAAAGTAAGGTGGGTCCTCACGATATAGGAGGGGCTATTAAAGAAGTTCGGCAAGTGTATAGGAGCCTAGCCCAGATGGAGAAAGGAAAGAAGTCTAACGGAGAAGGTACAAACGCACGCCCGGAGGAGGTGTCTGATGCAGATGTTACACCATTTTTTGGTAATCTAACCTACTATCATTAGATGGACCCAAGTACACCATGTAAGACCAATTTTACCCTAAGTAAAATTGCTTTCACTATGTAAAATAACTTAATAAACCACATTTATTAGGTTGTTTATGGTCTAAACAGGAAACCCCAAAAGGAAATATTAAACAAATCTATATTTGTTTGATTTTCCTCATGGAATATTTAATTAAACAATAATTTAATTATTATTCCTCATCATGTTTAACCCAAAACAAAGAAATTAATTAGATAAATCTCTATTTATCTTATTATTTTCTAGGAATAATTATTTAAATCTTATTTAAATAATATTCCTTGTTAAATATGACTAAATCACCCACAAATAATTAAATAAATCATTATTTATTTGATTATCATTCAACCACTTCCTTAAAACGGTAAATAAATCATTTATTTATTTATTATTTACAAATAAAGGGATTTGACCCAAGTCAAATACCTTTTCCCTCCAACAAATATAATAAAATATTCCATAAAAGGTGGATCTAGATTTGGTTAATGTTATTTTAATCATGCACCAAGATCTAGAATGACCCAATATTTTGTTATAAATAGGAGAGTTTTTCCTACCATTCTTCACCTTTTGTTGCCTATTAGATCACTCTGGATCTAAACTCTTGGTCTGACTTTGAGCCATTATCATTGTCATATTTTCCATTATTTGTTGTGTGAGCTCCATTTGAGTTCTATCTTTGTCTGGGTTTTCTACACCAACAGGAGAGAGAAATGCTAGATCTGAAGTGCTGAGGACTTCCAAGAACCCATCCCATTGAGGAGAATTGGAAACATCTTCTTGTTTTCCTCCCAGGTGCCCTTAATACAAAATTCTTTCAAAAATTGTTCTTGTCTTGTCTATTGGATATATGGAGCAAACCCTTCTTTTTACTGCTTAATGTCTTTCTATGCATAGATCTGGTTTTTGCAGCTCTTGTCTTGATCAACTAACTGCAAATCTGAAGATATTGGCAGCCATATTTGATGTTAGGGCTATTAGTTATGCGTAGCTAAAGTGGTCTTTTTTCGTACACTTAGACAAAGGATTCATACTAACAGCAGAGATGCACGTTGCAATGGAGCAACTATTCCAAGAAAGGCCGGCGTCAAATCTCAAGGTATACCTATTCCCCACAGTTCAAGTAGCTCTAGTCCCAACCTTCCCCTGGTGCTCTATAAACCCCTAGGTGAAATTTTTGTTAAGTTGCATAGTGTTCAGTCCCAAACAGTAATACATACTAGTAGTAGGATTTCTAGTGGTACAATCTCATAACCAGGAACCAATGAATTAATTTTAGTGACGCCTACTCAGGTGAACATGGCGAGGTCACTTATCCAGTATCCAAAATTCTATGGGAGGGGTAACGACGATGTCGAACAACACTGGTACCTCTGCGAGGCCATGTGGAGGGCACGATAGACACTAGATGTGGGGAAGTCAATATAATTTCATACCACCCTTAGGGAGAGAGCCCTATGCTGTTTTATGAAGTGGTCTGAAGCTCATCAGAATCTGGCGATGACAGATGTGAAGAGGGATTTCATTAAGGTGTTAAAACTGCCCCAAATAGAACAACAGGGCCTGTCAGAAATGTGGGAAATCAAGCAGCGAGAAGGAGAGACTTCTTGGGATTTGATGCAGAGATTCAAGGACACAATTGGAAAACTCAGCTATCCAATTGATCCAAATCATCAAAGGGATTGGTTCATTAAAGCTCTACTACCTTTGACCCGAACTCCATTAATTCAACAAAGGATCGAGATGTTGCAAGATGCACTAGAGCAGGCGATGAAGATAGAAGCTATGGTGGGTTACCCGTAAGAGTTTAAGGGAGGATCAGTGGTACAGGACCCCTCTATAATGGGTCTATAGCATCAAATAGCAATTTTGACAGAAAAACTCAAGGAAATTCAACTAATGCGACCGGCAAGACCGAATGTATGGTACACACATTGTCTCATGGAAGGGAATGTGGTAACTGAATGTCCACGGTTGCGGGGGCAGAACATGGGGACATCGGTTGCAGGGGCACAGGGGCCTCCACCATTAGGAGGAGTGGTACAAATAAACACCTAGGGGATATATCCGCCGCAACAGCAATACACAGGGTTCCCTGCACAACAAATTCTAGCCACCAATGAGTACTGTGAAATATATAAGAATATGGGCCATCAACCTCACCTGTGTCTGATCTTACAAAAATATTCCAACATTCCAAATAATGTATACTTTGAGTTCTATGCCTCAACAACACACAGCACAAAGCAGTTTCAAGCTCTGGATTCACTGGCAGAACGGCTGGACCGGCCTTCACACAGAGTGAACGAAGCTCCCCGAGGAAGAGAAGGAGGCATGAGAGGAGGCCGAGCCGGAGGTAGAGGTCCAGTAATATGCTACAACTGCGACCAGGAAGGACATGTTGTTGGGTGTGGAGCCTGATTATCTTGTTTACTTTGTATCACAGAATTGGACCCCTGTACCTTAAATGGGGTGGAAACGCCGCCTGTAATTAATCGTTGCCATGGGGGGTCCAGGGGGGGCGGCAACAACTTTATGGATCCCCCCCCTGGCGGGGGGTTTCGGGGGCAGCGCCTCCAAAGCTAAAAAAATATGTAAATTTGCCTTGTAAAAGTATACTAATTTCTAGTCAATCTGGGTCGTTCATTAGGTGGATGATTTGACGATAGAATTTATGTTTAGTTTATGGTTTTTTTCCCTAGAAGGCAACCCCTCTCTTTGTATGAGGGTATTTTATTGCAGCTATGTAATATGTGTGTATTCTCTGAGCGAGAAATATATAGGGAGACTGTGAGAGAGAACAGAGGATATTACAATGGATTTGTTGTAGGTTTTGTCTCTTCATTTTTCTGGATAATAGAAAGGGGGGACTGGCTATTCGGGGTGGACATAGCCCAAACTGGGTGAACCACGTATATCTGTGTCTCTCTAGTTTTATGTGTTTTGTGTGCTTGTATTTTCCGCATATTTTATGTGTTGCATTGCTCCATAATATTTAATTTTCTAACAACTGGTATCAGAGCCGAAGGTATATTTGGCTGATAAACTCGCAGGAAAGAAGGGTTCCTGGTTCGAGTGGGAGCAACGGCGGAAGATGGTAATTTTAGGGTCAAGAAATTTAATGGCCAAAACTTCCCGCTGTGGAAGATGCAGATGGAAGATTATCTGTATCAGAAAGATCTATACCTACCATTGAGTGGAAAAACAAGGAAGTCGACAGCCATGACAGACGCGGAATGGAACATTCTCGATAGAAAGGCACTCGGAATAGTATGGTTGTTCCTTGCGGCGTCAGTCGCCTTCAATATTTCGAAGGAAACAAAAATAGAGAGTTTGATGCAGATGTTGGCGAAACTATATGAAAAAAACCTCGGCCTCAAACAAGGTATTTCTTATGAAACGACTATTTAATATGAATATGTCGGAAGGTGGATCTGTTGTAGACCATTTAAATTATTTTAATACAGTTACCAGTCAGTTAAGTTCTGTAGGGGTAAACTTTGATGATGAAGTTAGAGCTCTGTTATTATTGTGCTCATTGCCAGAGAGTTCGAATGGTTTAGTAATGGCCATTAGTAACTTTGTCTCTGGATCTAGTACTTTAAAGTTTGATAATGTTGTCGATGCTATGCTGAGCGAGGAAATGTGATGGAAAAGCTCCAGTGAAACATCGGGTAATTCTTTGAGTGCAGAGTTGAGAGGAAGAAGAATGGAAAGAGGAAAGAGCTCGGGATATCGCAGTAAATCAAGGAAAGGCAGATCCAAGTCCAGATCGAGGATAGTGTGCTGGAAATGCGGAAAGAAAGGACACCTAAAGAAAGACTGTAGATCTCGGAAGGGAAAGGAAGGAGACACACAACAAGAAAACAATCATGAAGCAAATGTGACAGGTGATGTGTTACAAGATGCTTTGATTCTTTCTTTCTAAAATGTTACTGATTCTTGGGTTGTAGATTCAAGGGCTTCATTCCATGCCACACCTGATAAGAAATATTTTCATGACTATGTTCAAGGAGATTTTGGACAAGTTCGTTTGGGTGATGATAAACCCTGTAAAATTGTTGGAATGGGTAAGGTTCTTGTAAAACAGCAGAATGGAAACCAATGGCTATTAAAGGAGGTAAGGCATGTTCCAAATCTAAAGAAAAATCTGATTTCAACAGGGCAGTTAGGCGGTGAAGGTTGTGTGACAACTTTCACAGATAAATCTTGGGAGGTCACCAAAGGAGCCCTAGTAATAGCAAAAGGCGAAAAGGTTAGTACATTGTATTTATGCAATGGTATTTCTAACTCTGTTAATGCTTTAACTTCCAAAGGAGTAGATGCAACATTATGGCATCATAGGCTCGGACACATGAGTGAGAAGGGGATGAAGATTCTTCACTCAAGAAATTTGTTTCCAGGTTTGAAGAATGTTGATTTGGATTTCTGTGAGAATTGCATTTATGGAAAACAAAAGAGAGTCAGATTTCTCAGAGTTGGGAAAGAAAAGAAGAGCGAAAAATTAGATCTTGTGCATACAGATGTATGGGGAATTTCTCTGGTATCATCTCTCAGTGGATCTCGTTATTATGTTACTTTTATTGATGATGCAACTAGAAAAACCTAGATTTATTGTATTCAGAATAAATCTGATGTATTTGATACTTTCAAGAAATGGAAAGCTTTGGTTGAGATTAAGACAGGAAAGAAGTTGAAGTGTCTCAAATCAAACAGTGGAGGTGAATATGGCCGCAAATAGTTTGATAGGTATTGTTTAGAGCATGGAATTCGTAGAGATAAGACAGCTCCAAGAACACCATAAGAAAATGGTGTGTCAGAAAGGATGAATAGAACAATCGTGGAGCATGCAAAGTGCATGATATTGCATGCAGGATTTCCTTTACAATTTTGGGCAGATGCTGTAGATACTGTTGTTTATCTAATAAACACAGGGCCTTCAAGTTCCTTGGATGGTGGTATTCCAGAGGAAGCATGGACAGGTAAAAAAGTAAACTACTCTTTTTTAAAGCCTTTTGGTTGTGAGGCCTTTGTCCATATTAATAAAGAAAATAGAACAAAGATTGAGGCAAAATCAAAGAAATGTACCTTTATTGGATATGGTGCTAATGATTTTGGTTATCGCTTATATGATTATGAAAATCACAAAATCATTAGGAGCAGAGATGTAATATTCAATGAAAAGGTCTTATATAAGAATCAGCTACAGGAAAAGAAACAGGAAAAAGAAAGCAAGGAATACACGGTTCTTGATGAGATAACTGAAAAAGTAAAGGTGCCTGAAAATAATAATAATCAACAACCACAGCAGCAGCAACCACCACAACAGCAACAGTCACCTCAAACACCTGAAAGTGGTGTTAGAATATCTACCAGGATAAGTAGACCCCCTGAACGATACTCTCCTTCATTATATTATTTATTGTTGACTGATTCTGGTGAACCTGAATGTTATGAAGAAGCAATGCAAGTTGAAAGCAGGAAGAAGTGGGAGCTAGCCATGGAAGAAGAGATGGACTCCTTAATGCATAACCAGACTTGGGACTTAGTCAGGTCACCTGTAGGTAAAACTACATTGCAGAATAAATGGGTTTACAGGCTGAAGGAAGAAGATGGAGGAAAAAAGAGGTACAAAGCTAGACTTGTGGTGATGGGGTTTGCACAGAAGAAAGGTATTGATTTTGATGAAATATTTTCTCCTGTTGTTAAGATGACTTCAATAAGAACTATTTTAAGTCTTGTAGCAGCGGAAGATTTACATCTTGAACAGTTAGATGTAAAGACAACATTTCTCCATGGATATTTGGAGGAAGAGATCTATATGGAGCAACCAGAAGGATATGAGGTAAAAGGGAAAGAAAAATTGGTGTGCAGGTTAAATAAGAGCTTGTATGGCTTAAAACAGGCTCCAAGGCAGTGGTATCTAAAATTTGACAAGTTTATGTCTGAAAAAGGTTATACTAGATGTCACTCTGATCATTGTGTTTATCTAAAAAGGAAAAATGATGGCAGCTATATTATATTGTTATTGTATGTAGATGACATGCTTGCTGCAGGGTCTAACATGCAGGAAATAAATGTGCTCAAAAGAAAATTGGCAAATTCATTTGCAATGAAGGATTTGGGAGCTGCAAAACAAATCCTTGGTATGAGGATAACTAGAGACAGGAAAAATCGTAAATTAACATTGTCTCAGAATGAGTACATAGAAAAGGTGTTGAAAAGATTTAATATGCACAATGCAAAACTAGTTAGTACACCTTTTGCTAGCCATTTCAAACTTAGTAAGGAGATGTGCCCAAAGACTCAAGAAGACATGGATTATATGTCTAAAGTTCCATATGCATCTGCAGTTGGAAGCTTAATGTATGCAATGTTCTGCACAAGGCCTGATATTGCACATGCAGTGGGAGTTGTAAGCAGGTACATGAATAATCCAGGAAAATAACATTGGATGGCAGTAAAATGGATTCTCAGATATTTGAGAGGTACCACAAATCAAGCATTATGCTTTGGTGGTTGAAACATTTCTCTACAGAGATATGTTGATGCAAATATGGTAGGTGACAGAGATAACAGGAGGAGCACTACAGGATATGTATTTACTGTAGGTGGAACAGTTGTTAGTTGGGTTTCAAAAATCCAAAGTGTTGTTGCACTTTCAACAACAGAAGCAGAGTATGTTGCTGCTACAAAGGCTAGTAAAGAAATGATTTGGTTACAAAGGTTTATGGGTGAATTGGGTAAGAAGAATGATATGGGCACGTTATACAGTGATATCCAAACTTCCATTCATCTTGCAAAGAACTCAGCATTTCATTCCAGGACTAAAGACATACATCTCAAGTACCATTTCATACGGTCAGTATTGGAAGATGGAGAGTTGAAGCTGGAAAAGATACACACTAGCCAGAATCCTGCAGATATGCTAAAAAAAGTTGTAACCAGGGAGAAACTGAGAACATGCTCAGTTTCAATTGGTCTTCAAGGATGTCGATGAAGATGAGAAACAGCCAGGTCCAAAGAGGAGTCATTGTCCAGCAAATGAAGTACCGGTGGAGTTGCTACAATTAGTCTCCAAGTGGGATATTGTTGGGTCTGGAGCCTGATTATCTTGTTTACTTTGTATCACAGCATTGGACCCCTATACCTTAAATCACTGCCATGGGGGGTCCAGGGGGGCGGCAGCGACTTTATGGAGCCCCCCCCTAGTGGGGGGTTTCGGGGGCAGCGCCCCCGAAGCTAAAAACAGATGTAAATTTTCCTTGTAAAAGTATAGTAATTTCTAGTCAATCTGGGCCGTTCATTAGGCAGATGATCTGACGGTAGAAGTTATGTTTAGTTTAGGGTTTTTTTCCCTAGAAGGCAACCCCTCTCTTTGTATGAGGGTATTGTATTGCGGCTGTGTAATATGTGTGTATTCTCTGAGCGGGAAATAGATAGGGAGACTGTGAGAGAGAACAGAGGACATTACAGCGGATCTGTTGTAGGTTTTGTCTCTTCATTTTGCTAGATAATAGAAAGGAAGGACTGGATATTCGGGGTGGACTTAGCCCAAACTGGGTGAACCACGTATATCTGTGTCTCTCTGGTTTTATGTGTTTTTTGTGCTTGTATTTTCCGCATATTTTATGTGTTGCATTGCTCCATAATATTTAATTTCCTAACACATGTAGCTAAATAATTTCCACTCCCTAGAAGACCCTGGTGTTCCCAGTGTCGGTTTAACACACAAGCAACAAAATATTGCCCTGAGCTCATCAAAAGATGGGAGGAAAGAGATAGACAGAGGGGGACAAATATCGTGAGTGCAGAACCCAGGTTGATGGGGAATCAGAAAATGCAGAATGTGGCCATAATAATGCGAGGAGGCAAAAGAACGGGGGAAGATGCACATACAAGGGACCCGATAAGGCTGGTTAAGCCAGCATCCCCAAAACTGTTGGTCAAACCAGAATGATAGAAACAATGTTTTCAGGAAGCAACAGAAACCTTTGCCCAACTCAGGGGAAACAAAGGTATCGAGTTATAGCAAACATAGGAAGACAATGAAACCCAAGGTAATTCAGAAGCTTTGATCCTGGATTGGTTCCATCTATTCCTAAATATTGTTAACAATGCACCCATGCTAGAACAGCTAAAGCAAAACTTGGAAGGGGTGCTCAAGAATAGCACAGGAATAAGAGAATAAATAGAGGCAAACCAAAAGTATGTACAAATATTAAAGAGAAATAAAAGAAGGACGGGAAAGGAATTCCGAGTGAACACACAAGTTGCGGGTTTCCAAATTAAATACACCATGCAAGATTTTGGATATGATGTGAATATCCTGCCAAGAAAAAATTGGGAAGCATTAGGAAGGCCAAGATTGACATATTCACCAATTCAACTTTGGATGGCGAACCAGTATTGCATTGTACCCATTGGCCGACTGGAGGAATTTGAAGTTGACATTGCAGGGGTAAAGACATTTGTGGACTTTGAAGTCATCGACATCATGCGAGATATAGATCCTTATCCTGCACTATTAGGAATTGATTGGGCCTTTGAAAATTATGCAATAATAGATCTTAAGAAATAATTGATGATCTTCAAGGACGGGGAGATCAGATTCACTCAGCCACTCAACCCGTACCAAGGACCAAGGTATACAGAGACTGTGGATAACAGAGAAGATGCTCAACTTCTAGATCATCTCTATCAAATGACTACAGGAAGAAGAGAAGATTACATTAACCCAACATCAAAAGGATCTGTAAGCTAGAGAAGCATCCAAAGCTTAGAGTTGGGCTCAGAAATAGTTTGGGATGACTGGCAGCAAGGAGGGTATGAAACCAATGCACGGAGGTGCGCCAACATTAGACGAATCAAATGGATCGGGACCGAGGTTCGAGAATATCCAACCTTATTTGATATGGATGTTGTAAACAGTTTCATAACAAAAATAGAAGATAATGTACCAAAAGGCCACAGGGTACCACTAATGGACATAGAATTGCAATCTACATCCGCAAGATGGTGGAGGAATCATCGCAACTCGCTCACACAGTGGGGCGAAATCGCAACAACATTAAAAGAAAGATTTAAGGAAGAGGAAGGACCATGCAGCAAGAAGAAATATCACTGGGATTCTGACCCCAGAAACCATCTGGAACAATGTGAGGAACAATGGAGGAACAAGGGATATCCAGAAGAGCTATCGGTACACCAGTTTGTCCACTCTCTGGACTTGATACCAAAGGCCTGGTATCTGACGGAAGAGAAGAAGAGAGGGACCAGAAAATGGCAGTAAGTTGCGGAAAAATTCATGCAATGTTTCTTGTTTGAGGGAAAAACAGAACTAGTTACACAAGCTTTACAGGCTATCAACAAGGTACTGTTCTTCCCAGATAATAAAAAGGAAGAAGAACATTCGTTTCAGTACCCAGGTGTCAGACCAAAAGTGGCATGTCAAAAGATAAACAGTGAGATGGATGATGACAATCTGGAGGATCTCAGGCACCTGTATTTTGAAGAAACAGAGGGGGAGATAAATATCAAAGAAGAACATAGAAGGAATCCATCTGCTACCACTAAGAACCAAGAAATTAAATATTGGAACAGAATACAAGCCTAAACTGGCATCAATTGGAGACTATTGGGAGGAAAAAACAACAAAGGAAATATTCAGTCTGTTGAAGGAATATGAGGACTTGTTCCCTTCATCAGTAGTGGATTTAAAGGGCATAAAAGGGGATATGGGAGAAATGTGGATAATATTGAAACCTGACGCAAGGCCAGTGAAACATAGACCATATCGTCTGAATCCAAGGGTGAAGGAAAAGGTGAAGGCAGAAATCGACAAGATGTTGCAAGAAGGATTGATATTCCCAGTAGAGGAAGCAGAATGGGTAAGTCCCATAGTTATACAGAACAAGAAAGAAAAGTTTGAAATACAAGTCTGTTTATATTACAAAATCTTAAACAATGCTTGTATCCATGACCCATTTCCTACTCCATTTAGCAACGAAGTCCTGGATAATGTTTCAGGGAGCAAGGCATACTCATTCACTGATGGATTCTTAGGATACCATCAGGTGAGGATAGCAGAGGAAGATAATAAAAAGACAACATTCAACACCAAATGGGGCTCTTTAGCATACAAAGTGATGCCATTCAGACTGAAAAAATCACCAGCAGTATTCTCCTGCATTGTGATAGCCGCTCTTTGGGAATACATCCACAAGTTCTTAGAGGTCTACATGGACGACTGGACTATCTATATCATAATAAAGGATCATGCCAGCCTGTTAAGAGTAATGTTCGATAGATGTCGACAACTGCAGATCTCATTAAACCTGAAAAAGTGTATATTTGCAGTGTCATTTGGAACACTGCTAGGACACGTGGTATGTAACCAAGGTGTCTGCGTAGACCCAACCAAAGTAGTAGTGATAGTCAGTATGGAGGCACCGGAAATAGTAAAATAGTTGAGATCCCTGCTAAGCCACATAGGTTACTACCGATGATTCATTCGCAACTACGTGAATATAACAACGCCATTAGAGAAGCTATTGAAGAAGTCAGAACAGTTCCAGTGGACGGACAGTTACAGGACATCCCTAGATACCCTAAAAGAAAAGCTGGCGAGTGCACCAATACTAGTTCACCCAGACTGGAACAAACAATTTCATGTACACATCGATGCTTCCAGCGTTGTGCTTAGAACGATCTTGGCTCAACCAAGAGACACTTCAGTTAATCACCCAGTATATTTTTCCAGTTGCAAGTTGTCCACAACAGAATGGAACTACACAACAATAGAACAGGAGGCATTGGTAATGGTGTACTCTCTTCAGAAATTTCGCCACTACCTATTGGGAGGTACGTTCAAATTTTTCACAAATCACTCAGCATTGAAATACTTAGTAAACAAACCGGTCTTAGAAGGGAGAATCTGCAAATGGCTCCTATTATTTCAGGAGTTCACATTTGAAGTAATCGTAAAGCTCGAAAGACTGAACGTAGGGCTTGATCACCTATCCCGACTAGAGAATGGAGAAAATGGAGGATCTCTAGATGATCAGTTACCAGATGTTGATCTTTTCAGAGTAGAATCCATCCCAGACTACTTGAATGAGATAGCAGCCTACCTCACGACAGGGCAGTGTCCATAGGAATATAATTCAACACAAAAAAGACACCTGGTAGTTCGAGCTGCATAGTAACAGCTAATAGCGGGACACTTATACAAGATGGGGCTGGACCAGATTCTTCGAAGATGTGTCCTGGACCACGAAAGGGAAACTGTACTATGGGAAAGCCACAGTGGTGTTGCAGGAGGACACGTGGGAGCTAAACTGACAGCACACAAGGTGCTACAGGCAGGTTTATGGTGGCCAACATTGCACAAGGACAAAAAAGCATTTGTTCAAAAATGTGATGTGTGTCAGCGGACAGGACGACCATCCCACAGAGATGAGCTTCCGCTACATCCAATAAAAGTACTGCAGTTGTTTGAAAAGTGGGCAATCGACTTTGTAGGACCAATTACACCAGCTACAAGGTACTCAAAGGCGAGGTACATAATAATGGTGATAGACTATCTGAAGCCCTGGGAAGAAGCAGTGCCAGTGAGAAATTGCACGGCAGAGACTGCTGCTAGATTCATATTTGAAAATATAATCAACCGATTTGGGTATCCAAAAAGCCTGACCAGAGACCAGGGTACCCACTTCATCAATGACACTATTAAATCCCTGCTGGAAAGCTTCATGATACAACACCATAAAATCAGTATGTATCATCCGCAAGAAAATGGTACAATCAAAGCATTCAACAAGATACTGGAGAAGGGCCTGACGAAGATATGCAATGCGTAGCGCGATGACTGGGATGAGTAGATACCAGCAACGTTGTGGACATACCGAACAATGGTAAAATGGCTAAACAACCAAACACCATTCCAGCTAGTCTACGGGAGAGAAGCGGTAGCCCCAACGGAATTCATCATACCAAGTCTTCTAATCGCAACAACACTCCATTTATCTGAATAAGAATCGCTAAAGGAGTGATTGCAGGAGCTACAAGAACTTGAAGAAGGATGATTTCTAGACGAATTTCACCAGGAGGTATAGAAGAAGAGACAGAAATCTTGGCACAACTGGCACATTAAGCACAAGACTTTTCAGGTCGGGGAGAAAGTTCTACTATATGACAGCAAATACCAGAAATTCCCAGGGAAGCTGCAGATGCATTGGCTAGGGCCATTTCATGTAATAGAAATCAAAGATTCTGGAGAAGTTTGGTTAGCACAACTGAACGGCCAAGCTCTACAAGGATGGGTCAATGGCACATGCCTGAAGCCCTACCAAGATTAAGTTAACCATTTCAATTCCAATAACTCTCACAACCGAGAGGAGCCAGTAAGGTAAAATAGTGCCAATAACTCTCTCAAACCCGAGATGATCATAGATAGGATTCCACTTTGCCAAAACCAAAAATAATAATGAGTAGCTACAGTTGAGTTGCGGAGACCGAAACACAACCAATTATGGTCAAGGAAGGGTAGAGTCCAGCGTGTCATCCATGTCAGATAAAAAAGTGTGCCGAACATCAGCTCATCATCATTACGTGTAGTACCAGTGCCAGTATGTAGGATTACCAAGATTTGGAAATAATTACCATAATTATCATCACCCATACCGTAATAGAGAACAGTGCAACACAGACAGAGCTCTCCTACAGCTCCCTATTGCTTGATCCAATCTGCACCAACCTTCTTTTTCACTGGCTAGCTGCCTATTTGTTCTGCTGCCAGCGTGATTGACAGTTTCTCCTTTCTTCTCGCTCGATTGTCTTATGTTTCTTTCTGTTAGTCGGGATTTATAATACTCATTTCCTTCCATGCTCTTCCACCATCTATTCTTTCTCCCACAACATCCGTGACACCTGTCCTTTACTCCTCCACAACCTTGACATCTCTCTGCCTACCGTGGTTGCATTCTGCCACGTACTAGCCGCAACTCAAAAGATGTTGAATTTCAAAACAAGGGCCCCAACAGGCCCCGACCACATCCTATTGACTCGCCCCAAGTCAATTGTTCTGCACTATTTATACTTACATAGGTCCACTCGGCCCTGCACCTTGCTCTGCCTGCCTCCCTTCTCCCGGTTGTCCAAAAAAGGGCCCCAACTTTGGGACCTTTGTTAGAGTTGATACCTTGAGTTCCTGGAAGGTTGTCATGACTTGCTGCCATCCTTGCATTAGATCATCATTTTCAGCTGTGATCTTCGTGACAACTTCTTCTCCTACCTTCAGCAGCAAGTCACCAAACACGGTGTTGATTTGAGTATTGGCCTCAAAGGCCAATTTTCGAATTGTCTGTGCACTAATTTTCACTGGCTGCCGGAGCTCCTAAAGGGATTTCTTGGACATCATTGAGTTCTCTTCTATTTGTTGTATTTGTACTTCTAACATGTATGCTTGTGCATAGAGTTGGTCGAGTCCAGTCGGGTCCATGGCCTCCTATATTTCTCTTGATATTTTTTGTATTTGTAGTGAGACCAGTTGTGCCTTCAGAGTAAGTGTTGTCGAGAATTCATGTAGACCCTTTGGTAGGTCGTATGCCTCTTTTGTTGCAGTACTCAGAACTTCATACATTTTCATGACTTGGCCCTGTCTCTCATATATCTTTGCTGAGTAAATAACTATTGGGTCGGGTAACGCTGGTCAGGCTGCCAATGCTGCCTTGAGTTCCATATTTTCCTACTGGAGATTTGAATATGCCACCCTGAGGTGGACCGCCTGCCTGACTACATCGGTTTCCTGTATCTCTTCTAGTATTTGGCTGTTGCTAGCCATTACTGTGGGCCAAACGTCCCATAATAATCTGGTTACTGTCTCCATTTTTTCTTGTAACTACCCCTTCTCTATCTTCAGCTCTTCACACTCTTCAGTAACTGTGATGATCTCTAGTTTTTACTGCTCGCATTTCTGCTGGAGCTCCGAGTGAAGTCTCTCAGCTTGTTGTGCTGCTCTTTGAATAAAGTGGTACAATTGGGCTATCCCCCATGTTTCCATGCTTTCTATACCGAAGGTACCCTGATCTGGAAATTTTGCATGAAGTGGTTTTCCGTTGGCGATAGATTTTGCTGATTAGTCCTGCGGTGATTGTGGTGGGGTATGGTGTGGCAGCCGGTTGCTGGAGTCATCCATCTATAGCTCGGGTTGCCCCTCTTGACTTGTTAGGTCAGCTAGTTGGAGCGAAGTCTGCTTGAGGAGTGACCCAACTATTTCTTCCATGGACTACTCTATCTAGTTAATAAGCTCAATAAATTTAGTTTGTGGAATCAGGATTTGGTCAATTGGGGGTACCTCTTCTATACCCGAGTTAACTTCCATTCCCTGGTCCCCATTTTTTCTTCTTCTGACTACTAGGTTGGACATGGTGGATGATGAAGTGGAGGGTGTGGAATTTTGGGGCTCCCAGGAGATGGATGAGGTGGTGCGTGGTAGTTGGTGGGTGCGAGGTGGCGATACGCGAATGTTTAGTAAATCGAGGGGGTATATGGGGTTGTCGAGTGATAACCCCCTGGTCCCTTCGGGCTCGACTATCAGCTCTTCTCTAATTGGTACTCCTATACTCAATTGTTGAGGTGAATCCTCCCCTGTGAGGTCGACCACTAGGCTAGATCCTACAACCTTAGCCCTTTTTTCTTTCGGTGCCGCTGCTGGTTTCGCAGCTTTATTCTTTCCAACCAGCATTGTAGCCGCTAGGGGTGGTGAATTGAACAGAACATTGGGGATTGGTGCAAATATGGACACTGTGTTGGGAGATGGATTGGAATGGGATGAATAAAACTTTGAAAATGTCGAAAATGTAGTGGCATCACTTGTTAGTACTTGAACTACTCTATTAAAACATTTTACCTTGGTGTTCAATTGTTCAATGATCAGTAAAAGCTGCAGGTTTGACATCTTGGTCATTGCTTCCTCTGAAGTTTCTCCTAGCAATGGGTTTGGCAGCATCCCATTGAAGATATATGTGTAGACTCCATCCCTGACCTCCATTGCCACTCCTGGCCATGAATAGACCTCCGTGTGAAAACTTTCTTCGTACAGCCTCATCTTGAACGTTGATTCTGGTACACATGTAGGCCTAAGAAAATTCTTCTTGTGGGTGACCCCGAACCATACCTACTCATTATATCCATCTAATAGACTTCCTAGGATTCTTTTTTGACTCATCATGACGTCAACCATCTGGCCATACCAGACTGTAAAAGCTTCTTCATTCACTTCTTTGGTGCTAGGGTCCCCGGACACTTTCCAAGGCACGAACTTCATTGCCACTGGTTGGTCTTCTGCTATCTCGATCGAGATCCTGATGCTTGGGAAGGTCCATTTCCACATGGCCAATGCCATGATCAAATATCCATAAATAAACCCAGTCACCCTCTTGTAATTGTCCTCGCAAGATTCGAACAATTCCTTTAGCAAGAAAGAGCACCAATTCAACCTTGTCCCTTGGACACAGTGCTTCGCAACCGTAATTGTATCCAGCGTGCACTCCCCTTTGGTATAGTGTCTCATTTTCTTGCTAGCAATTAGGTAGCAGGGGAACTTGACCTCCGGTCTGTTGATAAACTCGATCTTTGCTCCTTTTCCCCCTCTTCTAGTACCATACTTGGCATAGTAGTTTGTGTCCCCAGATTTCTTCACCCTCTTGGATACAATTTTCAACGCTGATGATACGTCCCTTCCCTTCTGTGACAGTCCAGATAATCTGTGGATGTCTTCTACATGAATTGGGATTTCCTTCCCCAGCCATAGTGAACCATTTTGGATCCTGCTTAATAAAAAATTTGTGCACTGCAACACAGTGCCCGTAATCTCGAACACTGGCAGATTTCTCAATTTTAGTATCATATACTGTTGGATGCCCCTGAACTCTGGCATAACTCTTGTTGTTGTCTGTCCTACTTCTGTTGCATAATTCTCTATATACACTTGTCTTTTCAGTGCTGGAAACTCAAAATAATCTGTAAGGTCTGTGTCGATCAGTGTTGCACTGTCGTATTTTCCCACCAGGGACTCCATCTTTTGAATTCTGTTGTCAATCTCCTGCTCCACAACCCCTGGGCTTACTCTGGTCATTCTGGCTCTTCGCAGGTATACTTGTAGAACCATTCTCTCTCTTTTCTCTTGAATTCCTTCTCCCGTTCCTTCTGTGTTCTGCTTCAGGTTCGGCTTCCCTTGTTCTTTTGGATGTTTCTGATTCTAACTCAGATTTTTCTGACATTCTCGGGCTTCTCTGAATGTAGTTTATGTAAGTAACTAGCACGGGTGAGGTTGATGACACGCTGGACTCTACCCCTCCCCGACCACAATTGGTTGCGTTGTGGTCTCCACAACTCAAATGTAGCTACTCATTATTATTTTTGGTTTTGGCAAAGTGGAATCCTATCTATGATCATCTCAGGTGCGAGAGAGTTATTGACACTGTTCTACCCTACTGGCTCCTCTCGGTTGTGAGAGTTATTGGAATTGAAATGATTAACTTACTCTCGGTAGGGCTTCAGGCGTGCGTCGTTGACCCATCCTTGTAGAACTTGGTCATTCATTTGTGCTAACTGAACTGCTCCTGAATCTTTGATTTCTATGACATAAAATGGCCCTAGCCAATGCATCTACAGCTTCCCTGGGAATTTATGGTATTTGCTGTCATATAGTATAACTTTCTCCCCAACCTGAAAAGTCTTGTGCTTAATGTGCCGGTCATGCCAAACTTTCTGTCTCTCCTTCTATACAGTCTGGTGAAATTTGGCTAGAAATCATCCTTCTTCAAGTTCTTGCAGCTCCTGCAATCGCTCATTTAGCAATTCTTCTTCAGATAACTGGAGTGTTGTTGCAATGATTAATTCTGCTGGGACTACCGCTTCTCTCCCGCAGACTAGCTAGAATGGTGTTTGGTTGTTTAGTCGTTTTACCATTGTTTGGTATGCCCACAACATTGCTGGTATCCGCTCATCCCAATCATCGTGTTGCGCATTGCATATCTTCGTCAGGCCCTTCTCCAGTATCTTGTTGAATGCTTCCACTGTACCATTTGCTTGTGGATGATACGGACTGCTTCTATGGTGTTGTATCATGAAGCTTTCCAGCAGGGATTTAATGGTGTCATTGATGAAGTGGGTACCCTGGTCGCTGGTCAGGATTTTTGGACACCCAAATCGGCTGATTATATTTTCAAATATGAATCTAGCAATAGTCTCTATCGTGCAATTTCTCACTAACGATGCTTCTTCCCAGCGCGTCAAATAGTCTGTCACTGTTATTATGTACCTCACCTTTGATTTTCTTGCAGCCGATGTAATTGGTCCTAAAAAGTCGATTTCCCACTTTTCGAATGGTTGTAGTACTTTTATTGGATGTAGTGGAAGCTCATCTCTGTGGGATGGTCATCCTGTCCACTTACACACATCCAACCCCATCTTGTATAAGTGTCCCGCTATTAGCTGATACTCTGTAGCTCGAACTACCAGGTATCTTTTCTGTGTTGAATTATACTCCTACGTACACTGCCCTATCGTGAGGTAGGCTGCTATCTCGTTCAAGTAGTCTAAGATGGCTTCTACTCTAAAAAGATCAAGGTTGGTGTCTCGTGTTTTGATAGTTTGGCAAATCAAAATACAAGGCAACATCAGAACCAATCTTTAGAGTCCCAGGATCTAGTCCTCCTGTTCTCAGAGAGGGATCTCTCGAATGTTTGTTTGCAAAGGTTTATCTTGTGTGCTTAGAATATGGATTTTAGACTAGTTATTAAGTGCAGGTGTTTGTTTGTTTGTTTGGTTGGATTGATACAACAGAACATGAAAGGTCTAGGAAGGATAGATAGAAAGAGGAAATGTCAGCTTCATTGGGAAATGGAGTCAAAATAAGGTCATGACAAACTTATCAATGGATATGGGATATCAAAGGGAAAATCTAACTTGGCCACAAGATCCTTTGGTTTGGGGATGAGATGGACATCAATGATTTGGAAAGAGAATTTTAATTCTCAAACAAAGGGAATTTGAAAGCACAACTTGAACAATAAAGAGCTATTTGGTATACAGGGCTAACCATAAATTCTACAAATCACGCCTTTAAGCAAACAATGGTTTCAAAACAACTTTTAAAATGAAATCTAAGATTCAGGGAACACCCTATTTCCTCAAAGATTTTATTTCAAATGACTTAGAAAACATAAAATATTCACTGATAATTGCAGTCATAGAAGAGGGAACACCTAATACATCTATGATTACAACTATAAAGACCTTTAAGGTAACTGTTTAAGCAAGGACAAAGGGAAATATCAGAACAGACCTCCTTGGCTTACTATAAACAGAAATAATTCAAAGGGAGACTTCAATAACAGTTTTTAAGTGGCAGCAGACAAGCAGGGAGAACCATAAATCATCCTGAAACCAACTATTCGAACCATTAAGGAAATAAACAAGCATGAAGACTAAAGAGAGAGATTAAAGACTCTAAAATACTTCAGCAGAAGAAAACATAAAACAGTGAAGGATGAACAGGTCTAAGGTTCTTCCAAGAGTCATTTCTTAGCCTAAAACTTTCAACCTACTGTAGTAAGAAATTATGGAACAGAATGAAAATAGGAGAAAACATTGAACAATTTAGAATACTTCACCAAACAGCCAAGCTCATGGATCCAATGATAGAGCCTTCTCAGGAACAAGCATGCAACAATATCATCAAGGCTTCCAAGACTTCAATTTGTTCTTCAACTTCAACAGACTATGTATTATTTCAGAGAGTTTTAGTATTACAAACTACTGATCAACCAACAACCAAGCAACAAATCCTCATCTTCTATAGAAGTATTTATAGAAGAATGAGGAGGTGAGATCTCACTAAAAAGATCTCTTAGGACAATTAATACATAGTGATGACTTCTGGGCCTTTGAGGGGCTCGATGAAGAATTTTTACAAGTGTTTCACTGTATTGATTGATATACATTTATGAATTAAGCTCGGTGGGAGCTTTTTTTGACTTTTGAGGCTCTGTTTCATGTTGGAGTAACTCAGCAGATTTTTTTTGCATTAAGTTTCTTGCAGAAGTAACTCTCTGGCTACGTTTGAGGCAAATATCTAATTTTTCTTAATAACTTCAGCCTCTGTTTGATTTCTTGTGAGGCGCAAGTGGCACTGTGGTAGCTGGGAGGAATAAATTTGCCTCAGATATGGTGGTGGAGGCCTTTCTGTCTGATAACACTTATGATGTTCCTTTACCTGTGTTTTAATTCTGGGGATCAGGCTTTTGATAATCATTCATAGCCGTAATCCCCAAATTATCTTCAACCTTCTGTTTTTGCTGCGTTCTGTCTTCGACACTGATACTCTTTTAATTGTAATTTAATAACACAGTGTCTTGTTGATGTGCTGGTTGCGCAGGGCTCTCAAGGCATCAATGCCCATAAAACATTGATGAGATGCGGAGTAGAGCCTTTGTAGTCCCTTCCCTTTGATAACCAAAAGGCCAGAGGATCATCATCCTCGGCCTTCTTTTCCTTTATATTACGGGAAAAACATTCGAAACCTGCAAAATAAACAAAACTTTTATGAAATCCTGCGTTTATTTGGGTAAACTGCTACAGAGGTTCGGATTAAGAGCGTGGCCATTGGATGACAACATCCAACAGTTGGGATCTGTTTTGCGGAGGTTTAGAGGAGAGCGGAGGGAGGAATTAAGTTAGATCCGTCGATCTGTAGAGATCGATGGCTGGGAGTGATCTGGGATGTATAATAGAGAAAAAAGCAAAAACACAAAGAAAACAGGTTAAAAAACCTTAGGCGGAGGGAAAAATTGATTAAAATCGAAATGGGGTTCGGGAGGAACACGAGCCGTCAGATGTGATCAATTGGACGGTCCAGATGCAATCGGAGGCATCGCAATCGAGGGTGGCAAGCAAATGCACCGATTGAAAAATGCAATGCGATTAAGCACTGGCCGTCGATCTAAAGATCAGATCAACGGCGGGGAGTGAATCGAAGGGTTTTTAAGCGGAGGTAAGACTTGTGGTCGGAGGGAACGAGGATCGTTGGATAATGGAAAGGCGAGGAGGAGATCAACGGTGGACAACCAATCGAGGATCGGTGATCGGGGGTGGTAAATAAACGTGCCCGATGAAAATTTTCATTGCGATTAGAACTTTGGGATGCGATTTTGCGCGGGCCATTGATCAGCCTTAGATCAACGGTCAATATCTTTTCAACTTTTCACCGGTAGAAACCCTTATACTTTATGAAAAACCCACAAATTTTAATAAAACCAACGTTTTAGTGGATCGGGGCTTTAATATATATATATATATATATATATATATATATATATATATATATATATATATATATATATATATATATATATATATATGAAGTGACATGGCACCAAATTATGAGGCCGCTGGATGTATTGAATACAATGGGCCCAAGGCTTTATATAACAAGGGCCAATCGCAATCGGAGCTTCGGGCCCGGTCTTTCAATCAACCCATTCGAAACTTGCGATGCGATTAAGCACTTTGGGACTTCAACACTTGGTCCCGGGGTGTAGGTTGTATGTAATGAAAGCAAATGGGGCGGGGTTTATATATATGAGACCTAATCGCATCGGAAGTTTGATGCGGTCTTTCAATCAACCCATTTGGATTTTCTCTGATGTGATTGTGCGTCGGGTCTTTTTTATCTAACCATTTTATATTAACACGTGACTTTAGCACATTGGATCAAAAGTTTGGATAAATGGGTTTTTGGGTTTTATAAAGAAAAAAGAACGTCGGGGAAGAAATATTACAAGTTTTTAAGCACGGTAGGCGGGTCCATGGTTTATATGAAAAATAATATAATCGGGGTTTCTAAATATAAATGCTAATCACATTGGAACATTTCAGAACATGGCAAAAGACTTGCGTGCCTAGATTTTTCCTATGCGATAAGCGCCGAACAGGGTTAGCGCTTGGTTCCAGGGTGTGGGCATGTGGAGGAAGTGGTTTAAAACTTAGCCCAAGGGGGCTTTAGTCCTTAGTAGTAAAAACTTTGTTTTTTATGAATTTTTTCAGAGTTTTCAATGGATTTGGGGGTTTCGGTATAGTTTAAAAATGAGTTTTAAACTATGTAAAGATGATTTTCATGAATGGAAGAAGAGGAATCATGAAAATAGAGGAGTTTTATGGAGAAAAGGGGGAGCAAATGAAGGTTAGTTTGAGTGGGAGAAGGGGGAAAATGATGGTTTTTCAGCAGTCTCTTCGCATGAAATCAGCAGAACTTCAGAGTATAAAATGAAAATAGAAAATGAAGATTTTTGGGACAGAGGCATGAGGCCTTCAAGAGTCTTCAAGAGCAAACACTTTTTAGCAATATAATTTGTTCCTTGAAGGCTCAAAAAATTCTTAGCCACCTTTTTCTATAACAAATTTTAGAGGTGGCTAACAGTGGTCCCACTTGGGGATGATGCCTTCTTGAAGGAATCAAGAACTTCAGACTTGCATTCTCTGGGAGGCTGACCTGTGCCTGATCCATTGGACTGCCCTTCCTTTTCTGGGATGATTTTGCTTTGAAACATATTAGCAGCCATGAAAACAATGGATCTTTCATCTACAAGCTTTCTACCTACCCAATCCTACGGATCTAACATTTTTTCTCCATTAGAGTGCACTTGGATTGGCAAACTCTTTTCACAACATTGTATTCTTTTGAAAGCAAGAAAACTAATCTACTTCTAGTCCTTATTTCTCCATGGACTCAGATTAACAGTTGAGTCCATATGATTCTCTACCTAATCTACTGTCTGTTGGGATTAAACTGTCCAACAGACTTTATTCTCTAATTTCTACAACAAAATTTAAAAAAAAAAATTCAAGTCAATATTAAGCTGTTTGACTTGATGTTGATCTATGGCATAAGAAAAAATGCACATATAAATTATTTTGCACAAAATTAAAACAAAAATGAAGGCTTAAGATCCAATTTTTTAAATCACTTCCTTCCTCTTTTTATATCTCTATTTTTGAATTTGTTTGAGCTCTTTTTTGCTTATCCCCTGGTTCAGATTTTGAGCTAATTAGAACCAGATTTAACTCTTCTTTGACTCAGGATTTGAAATAGATTTGAGTCACTCTCTTTGCTTGGAATATTTAGGTTCGGATTTTGAGCATATTTGAACCTTTGATTTCTATCCTAAACTATCTACTGATAAGCTAAGATTAAACAGTTCGGCAAATCAAATTCACTATCCTATCAGCAGAAAATTTAAATCTAATTAGTCAAAATTAGGTTGTTTGACTGATTAGAAGTGTGTTTTCAGGAGTGGCATTTAAGCTTGCACACTTTCAGATTTGTTTCTCTTTTTTGGTATGGGGCTATACCTTTCTTGTTTTCACAATCTGCCCTCTTTTCTTTCTTTCTCTGTTTTTGTATTTTTGATTTTCATAACTTTGAATGCAATGTTAAGACTATGATATTTACAATGGTAGAATAGAATGCTTTAAAACTTATGACTCTTGGCAGAAGTAATGCTTGAGCATTCTGCCATTGACAGGACCTCCATACAGATCTTCTCCCTTTAATTCCTTCAGGAAAAATGCATTGTGACCCCTCTCAGCATGAATAATATAGGGCCCCTTCCACAAGTTCTCAAACTTGCCATGTTCTCCCTTCTCTTCTCTCCTTGAATCCCACTTAAGAACAATATTTCCAACTTGGAAATTGTTTGCCTTAGTCCTCTTGTCAAATAGCTTCTTCATATTTTCTTGGACCAACTGTGTTCTCTCATAAACTTCTTCTCTGGTCTGCTGTAAATGGATTGTTTGGTTGATTCTTCTCTGCATATCATTCTCTTCAATCTGCACTTATTTAAGGACTTTCATGACTGGAACTCCCATTGAGGTAGGAAAAACTGCATCCATTCCATAAACTAACTGATAGGGGGACATATTTATTGATTTCTTTGTAGTTAACCTATCAGCCCACAAGGCATGAACCAGCTTACTGTGCCATGATTTTTTATTCTGTTCCAACAGTTTCTTAATGATATTGATGAGGATCTTGTTGGAATATTCAGCTAATGAATTTCCTTGGGGATAGTAAGCAGTGGAATGGCCCAAGGTTATGTGGTATTTGTAACAGAAATTAACCATCTTCTTAGATTTAAAAGCAGCAGCATTGTCTGTTATGATTTTTTTGGGACAACCAAATCTGGATAGGATATTTGTTTCAAGTAACTTGATAATGACAGAGTCATTAGTATTTCTGGAAGGTATAGCTTCTATCCACTTGGTAAAGAAGTCAGTGGCTGTAAGGATCCACTTATGTTGAGCTGAGGAGGATGGACGAATTTCCCCAATGAAGTCTAAACCCCATTGTTGAAAAGGTGCTTCAACTATGATAGGATGTAAGGGTAAGGGAAGAATTTTTCTTTTGCCATCAAAGATTTGACACTTATGGCAAGACATGACCAACTTTTGAGTGTCTGGGAAAAGGGTAGGCCAATAGTAACCATATCTAAGAATTTTGTTTGTTGTGGCCTTCCAGTAGAGGTGTCCTCCACATTCTCTATCATGCAATTCATGCATGATTTTTCCTGCATCATCTTCAAGTAAACATTTAAGAAAAATTCCAATAGAATTTTTCCAATATAATACTCCATCTAAGATACAAAAACTCAAAGCCTTTTGTTTTAAAAATCTGGCTTTATTTTAGACAAAGAAGGAGAGGCATTTAAATATAAAAGCACATAAATAATGTCAGCATACTAAGGAGAATTTAGAAATTTTTCTTCAACAAAAGGAGCAGTAGATTCTTCTATTTCTTCCAACACATCTATCATATTCATGTCTAGTGCTTGGAAGTTAGACTCAACCATAAGTTTTGCTAATCCTTACCCTTTAACTAGTTTGGTGGGCCTGATTTCTAAATCATATTCAAGAATAGTTGCAATCCATTTTCCCTTTTTACCATCAGGGTCTTGACTCAGAATGTCCTTGACAACAGTATGTGGAACAAAAGCAATTATGTGAGAGTTTAAAATATAGACCCTAAAGTCCTTTAATGCTTTCACTAATGCTAAGGCTTGCTTCTCCATGATATTATATTTGAAAGGAGCATCTCTTAAGGCCATACTAAAGAAGGATATCGGTTTTTCTTGCCCCAAGTCATTCTTTTGAAGTAAAAATGCAGCTATTGTATGCTCAGATGCAAAAGAAAAAATTTAAAAGTCTTTGTTAAAGTTTGGACTAATCAGGACTGGTGTTTGAGTCAGAGATTTTTTAACCAATTCAAATGATTGTTTAGCTGGTAAAGTCCATTTTACACCTACATATTTATTAAGCATGTTTGTAATGTTTTTTAATAGCTCAGCAAGGTTGGGGATGAACCTCCTCAGAAAATTAATCTTTCCAATGAAAGATTGTAATTCTTTGAGGCTTCTTGGATGGATGATCTGCAATATGCCATCTATCCTTGTGGGGTCTATTTTGATTCCCTCTTCTGAAATTATATGGCCAAGAATTTTACCTTCTTGGAGACCAAAGAGTGTTTTCTTGGGATTCAATGACAAGCTAAATTTCCTACACTTCTTGAAAACTTTCCTCAAGTGAATCAGATGTTCTTCATCGGTTTTTGAGAATACGGTTATGTCAACAAGGTAAATTATTATAAAATAGCCAATATCTTTAGAAAATTCTATGTCCATGGCCCTTTTAAAGTTGGCCCCTGCATTCATCAATCCGAAAGGCATTTTGACATACATAAAGGTGCCCCAAGGTGTGGTAAAAGCAGTTTTGATTTGATCGCTTGGGAGCACTAACACCTAGTTGTAACCTAAGAACCCATCTAAGAGTGATATCCTTTTTGACCCAACTACCCTTTGAAGTATATGGTCCATCTTGGGCAAAGGGTAGTTGTCTTTTAGAGAGGCTCTATTTAAATTTCTAAAGTCAATACAGAGCCTGATTTATCCAGTATTTTTTCTAACAGAAACTAAGTTTGACACCCATTCTGAAAATCTAATGGGTACTATGATTCCAGCATCATTCATTTTTTCAATTTCTGCCTTAACTAAAGGTAGTAAGAGAGGATTTATTCTCCTTAGTTTTTGTTTAAAAGGCTTTTGATTTTCCTTCAGGGGAATCTTGTGCTGGATGATGCTGGTATCATAAGATTTCAGGTCTTTATATCCCCAAGCAAAAACGTCTTTAAACTCTATGAACAGCTCTATGTTTTGTGATTTTATGTGAGCTGGGAGAGTACTGGATAGTTTGATCATCTTGGGTTCTGCTAGACTGCCTATGTTATGCTCTTCCACGTTAGTCTCCACAGGCTCCATTCTCGGTTCTTTGGCTACATCGTTAAAATTGAAAAGGTGTTCTAAAGGTGTGAGAGCTCTTGGAATTTGATCATTTTTGCATTGTAAAACTTCCAAGTCTTCTTGGTCTATATTTTCAATTATCTCTGCTTCAAAAGGATCCTTATAATGATTTATATCGGCACAATGTGTTATTTTAGCTTCTGGAATTTCTTCGATATATAAACAGTTTTCTTTATGGCTAGATTCTGATATTAGTATGGCGAAATCGTTTTCTATTTTTAAGAAATCGTCTATGTGTTGGTCAGAATCAAACACTTGCCAGTGATCTTCGTTATCAGGCACTGAAGGCCTGTGTTTTACCTTTATGCTAAGTTTTTTATTTATCTCAGGTATTCGACAGTTACTGGCATTGAAAGCGAGTTCATTTGCTAAATGATTAAGTGCTTTAGGAATGAAAACAAGTTCATATTTTTCAAAGGTTTTCAATAAATCAAGGGCAGCGTTCTGATATTCCCTAAGCTTTGGATTTCTGGCTGAGTATTTTCCTTTAATTTGTTTTATGATAAGTTCAGAATCTCCTAATATTGTTATCTTTTGGGCTTCTAATCGTTTAAGCAATTGTAAACCTAGGAGAAGTGCTTCGTACTTAGCAATATTGTTAGTGCATGGTAAATTTAATTTATATGAAAAAATCTGATTCGTATTCTGGATCCATACACCTGCCCTTGCACTTGTTTGATTACAGGATCCATCAAAGTTTATTGTCCAAAGTATGTCATTCCTATTTTCATTTTCTTGTTGCTGTTGACTGGTAATGTTTTGAATTTGATTGAAGGGAAGATTTGATTGTTCCGGTGAACTGATTGGGTCCATGTTTTCCTTATCTTGTTGAGTAATTTCATCTTCGTTACATAAGATAAAGGAAGCTAAACTTGATTGAATAGAATAGATTGGAGAGTTGTTTGTTTTTTCTATATTTCTCACCATGTATTTCATGTGAGATTCCCTTTATAGTCTTATGTTTTGATTAAAAATGGGAATGGTGGCATAAGACATGTCCATTTGAAGGCTTCCCTGAAGTTTGGCTCCCCAAGATCTTGATAAGAGCATGCCATACTTAGGGGGAATATCAGCTACAACTATGTCCATGACTAAACTCTTAGCAGGGATTTGGGATAATTTTACACACAAATCTTTGATTAAACCCAAACATTTGACTCTGCTTGAGTCAAAGGAATACAAGTCTTTGTATGGTTTAGTAATTTCTAAGCCTAAACTTTCCATCACTACCTTGGGCATTAGATTGTGCGAAGCTCCTGAGTCTAACATGGCATTATGTAAGATTTTCTCATGTATGTTCAAACTAACATAGGAGGGACGGCCCCTTCTTGGTATTTTCCTTCAACTTCTAGACCAAACAACAACTCAGGTTTTTCATCTGTCAAGTTTAAGGTGTCAGTCTCACTTCCTAAGTTCAAAGCTTTCAAAACTTGGTTTTTGTACACCTCTTGGGCTACTAGTTCAGCTAGGGGGATGGTAATTTTTATCTTAGCAATTTCTCCCTCAAGGCTGAAAGGAATAATAAACTTGTTGATATTTACATCGGCCTTTTCAATTGAATTCTTTTCAGCAACTTTGATTTGCTGAACCTTGTTTGGACTGGTAATTGGGAGAGTTTTATTAGGACCACTAGCCGAAGTGCTAGGGGTGCTCTGTTCAACAATTGGATGGACACTTTTGTATTTTTTTAAGTTTGGTTTCTTGGCCAAAATGTTGGTTTTCTCTGCTGTCTTTTTGGGCTAGTTTTCTGCGTTGTTCTTGACAGCAGTGCTAGTGTTCTTATCTTTTGAATTATCTATGCTTCCCTTGCTCCTAAGATCATAATGTTTGTGTACCTCCATGATTACATTTTCAAAACCAGTCTATAGTCATCAAAATCTTCATAGGTGTTTGTATTCTGATCATAAGAGAAGAAATCTTGTTCTTCCTTAGTGAGGAAAACATCATCCCCGCTATCTGATCCAATCAAGTTTACATGATATTCTTCAAACCTTTCCAACTCCCTATCTTCCTCATATTGATCTACATAGTTCTGTTGAAAGGGAGGTCTAATCTGTTGTTCACTTTCTTTTTTCTTATCTTGATTGTTGTCTCTTCTATAATTATGATTTCTATTTCTGTTTTGATTGTTTTGAGGTTGTGTTCTCTCAAGTATGCTCATCCTTTTCATGATCTCTTCCAACATCTGTTCTGTTTTTGAGCTAGTTGTGGAGGGTGTAGTGTCATATTTATAAGTTACCCTCTTCTCTGATCTCAACCTATTTATTTTCTCAATTATGTTTTCTTCTACGCTCACAGCTCCTTTCTACATGTCTTCTAAGGTTAATTAATCCCTCTCCCTTAATTGATACATCATGTCAACATCAAGGCCTTCGGGATATCTTACTAAGTCCATTCCTTGAGGAGGTTTCATGTGAGGTGGAAGAGCATTGTAAATACTATTAAACCTAGTGGAGTAGTCAGGAATACTCTCTCCTTGATTTATTTTGAGGCTGCTATATTTTGCCAGTATTTGGAGAGGATTCTTTTTGAGTTCCCATTTATTGATAAATGTTTGATGCAAGGCAGGGAGATCATTTATGTTGTTAGGAGGTAAGTTTTTGAACCATTTCTTTACATCTCCTCCTAAACTCTGGGCAAATATCCTCATCTTCATTGTTTCTTCTTCTATCTCCATTTAATCAAATGCATCTTCTATTCTATCTACATGATGTTGAGCTGTTGTAGATTCTTTTCCAGTGAAGTGAGGGATTTTGGACTGGTAATCATTTGGTAGGGGAAGCAGAGGTTGTGGTAACACTAATGGGGCATACCATGTTTCCATGGCTAGAAATAAGGGTGGATTTACAAGAGGTGGATTTGCAACAGGGAAAGCGGGCTGTAATGAAGTGATTTGAATAGTGGATGTTCGATGAATAGATTGTTGAGTTGATCTTGGATGAGAGACACCTAAATTGAGAAGGAAATGTAAATCAGGTGGTGTGGTTTCTCTACTACCAGGATGCTCACTTTGTGGGGATGAAAGTGAAGGCTCGGAGTCTATCTGAATTATATCATCAAGCGACCTAGTTCTAAAAGGATTTCTTAAGTCGACTTGTGATTGGTGTAGAGCTGAAAGATTTTTAGGAAGTGAATTAGCTCTCAAGGGTGATCTGAAAAAAGTTGAAAATTTAATCTTAGGAAACTCCCTAAGTATACTCTCAGGGTTGTCAACTATTTCCGGCAGGTTTGGGTCAGGGAAGGCTCTAGTATGAATCTTTCTAGGAGCCACTATGCTATGTTTTTCAGACCTAACTAAAGAAAAGTTTTAACCAAGTATGAAAATATTTTTAAGAGGCTAACTGATCTTTTAAAGGAAGAAAACTTTAATTCTAAAGCCTTCTAACTGAGTTTGTATGATGTTACAAAGATTATGGATCTTCCCAGTGGAGTCTTAAGGTTTGTTTTGTGGAGTCACCAGATGGAAATTTTTAGCTCTTTTTTGGAGGTAAAAGGTTTTATGGTCCACCACCAAGTTTATTATGAAGCCAAACTAGAATTTTTTTGGGGTTTTCTGAGTTTCTCGATCTTATAGGTTATGAGAGTGTCCTAAATCTGACTTAACACTTAGCTAGGGTGTCAAAACATACAGAGTTCACTCTTATGGCTTGGTAACTTATTCTTTCAAGGTTTGATAAGGTTATATGAGAATTCTAAGGGTCACTTAGTTTGTCACTGATTCAAATAATTCCTATCATGATTACCATTACGCTTGGTAGTGCTTGAAGAAGGTTACTTATGCTATAATGGACAGTGAGTGTTTTGTTTTGAATATTTTACTCAATGTCCCACCGTGGTCGCCATTATGTTGGTGTCCCATGTTTTGATAGTTTGGAAAATCAAAAGACAAGGAAACATCAGAATCAATCTTTAGAGTTCCAGGATCTAGTCCCCCTGTTCTCAGAGAGGGATCTCTCAAATATTTGTTTGCAAAGGTTTATCTTGTGTGCTTTGAGTATTGATTTTAGACTATTTATTAAGTGTAGGTGTTTGTTTGTTTGTTTGGTTGGATTGATACAACAAAACATGAAAGGTCTAAGAAGGATAGATAGAAAGAGGAAATTTCAGCTTCATTGGGAAATGGAGTCAAAATAAGGTCATGAAAAACTTATCAACGGATATGGGATATCAAAGGGCAAATCTAACTTGGCCACAGGATCCTTTGGTTTGGGGATGAGATGGACATCAATGATTTGGAAAGAGAATTTTAATTCTCAAACAAAGGGAATTTGAAAGCACAACGTGAACAATAAAGAGCTATTTTGTAGACAGGGCTAACCATAAATTATACAAATCACGCCTTTCAGCAAAAAATGGTTTCAAAACAACTTTTAAAATGAAATCTAAGATTCGGGGAACACCCTATTTCCTCAAAGATTTTATTTCAAATGACTTAGAAAACATAAAATATTCATTGATAATTGCAGTCATAGAAGAGGGAACACCTAATACATCTATGATTACAACTATAAAGACCTTTAAGGCAACTGTTTAAGCAAGGACAAAGGGAAAGATCAGAATAGACCTCCTTGGCTTACTATAAACAGAAATAATTCAAAGGGAGACTTCAATAACAGATTTTAAGTGGCAGCAGACAAGCAGGGAGAACCATAAATCATGTTGAAACCAACTATTCGAACCATTAAGGAAATAAACAAGCATGAAGACTAAAGAGAGAGATTAAATACTCTAAAATACTTCAGCAAAAGAAAACATAAAACAGTGAAGGATGAACAGGTCTAAGGTGCTTCCAAGAGTCATTTCTTAGTCTAAAACTTTCAACCTACTGTAGTAAGAAATTATGGAACAGAATGAAAACAAGAGAAAACATTGAACAGTTTAGAATACTTCACCAAACAACCAAGCTCATGGATCCAATGATAGAGCCTTCTCAGGAACAAGCATGCAGCAATATTTTCAAGGCTTCCAAGACTTCAATTTGTTCTTCAACTTCAACAGACTATGTATTATTTCAGAGAGTTCCAGTATTACAAACTAATGATCAACCAACAACCAAGCAACAAATCCTCATCTTCTACAGAAGTATTTATAGAATAATGAGGAGGTGAGATCTCACTAAAAAGATATCTTAGGAAAATTAATACAGAGTGATGACTTATGGGCCTTTGAGGGGCTCGATGATGAAGTTTTACAAGTGTTTCACTGTATTGATTGATATACATTTATGAATTAAGCTCGGTGGGAGATTTTGTTGACTTTTGAGGCTCTGTTTCATGTTGGAGTAACTCAGCAGATATTTTTTGCATTAAGTTTCTTGCAGAAGTAACTCTCTGGCTGCATTCGAGGCAAATATTTGATTTTTCTTAATAACTTTGGCCTCTGTTTGATTGCTTGTGAGGTGCAGGTGGCACTGTGGTAGCTGGGAGGAATAAATTTTCCTCAGATATGGCAGTGGAGGCCTTTCTGTCTGATAACACTTATGATGTTCCTTTAACTGTGTTTTAATTCTGGGGATCAGGATTTTGATAATCATTCTTAGCCGTAATCCCCAAATTATCTTCAACCTTCTATTTTTGCTGTGTTCTGTCTTCGACGCTGATACTCTTTTAATTGTAATTTAATAACATAGTGTCTTGTTGATGTGCAGGTGGCACAGGGCTCTCAAGGCATCAATGCCCATAAAACATTGACGAGACGCGGAGTAGAGCCTTTGTAGCACCTTCCCTTTGATAACTGAAAGGCCAGAGGATCGTCATCCTTCGCTTTCTTTTCCTTTATATTACAGGAAAAACATTCAAAACCTGCAAAATAAACAAAAATTTTATGAAATCCTACGTTTATTTGGGTAAACTGCTACAGAGGTTCAGATTAAGAGCGTGGCTGTTGGATGGCAACATCCAATGGTTGGGATCTGTTTTGCAGAGGTTTAGAGGAAAGCGGAGGGAGGAATTAAGTTAGATCTGTCGATCTGTAGAGATCGACGATTGGGAGCGATCCGGGATGTATAATAGAGAAAAAATAAAAAAATACAAAGAAAACAGGTTAAAAAACCTTAGGCGGAGGGAAAAATTGATTAAAATCGAAATGGGGTTTGGGAGGAACACGAGCCATCAAATGAGATCAAACGGGTGGTCCAGATGCAATCGGAGGCATCGCAATCGGGGGTGGCAAGCAAATGCACCGATTGAAAAATGCGATGAGATTAAGCGTTGGCCGTCGATCTAAAGATCAGATCGATGGTGGGGAGTGAATCAGAGGGTTTTGAAGCGGAGGTAAGACTTGTTGTCGGAGGGAACGAGGATCGTTGGATCACGAAAAGGCGGGGAGGAGATCAACAGCGGACAACCAATCAGGGATCGGCGATCGAGGGTGGTAAATAAACGCGCCCGATGAAAAGTTGCGATGTGATTGGAACTTTGGGATGCGATTTTGCATGGGCCGTTGATCAGCCTTAGATCAACGGTCAATATCTTTTCAACTTTGCACCGGCGGAAACCCTTATACTTTATGAAAAACTCACAGATTTTAATAAAACCAAGGTTTTAGTGGATCGGGGCAGAAAATATATATATATGAAGTGACATGGCGCCTGATTGCGGGGCCATTGGATGTATGGAATACAACGGGCTCGGGGCTTTATATAACAAGGGCCAATCGCAATCGGAGATTTGGGCCCGGTCTTTCAATCAACCCATTCGAAACTTGCGATGCGATTAAGCGCTTCGGGACTTCAACACTTGGTCCGGGGGTGTAGGTTGTATGGAATGAAAGCAAATGGGGCGGGGTTTATATATATGACACCTAATCGCATCGGAAGTTTGATGCGGTCTTTCAATCAACCCATTTGGATTTTCTCCGATGCGATTACGCGTCAGGTATTTTTTACCTAACCATTTTATATTAACACGTGACTTTAGCACATTGGATCAAAATTTTGGATAAATGGGCTTTTGGGTTTTATAAAGAAAAAATAATGTCGGGAAATAAATATTACAAGGTTTTAAGCGTGAAAGGCGGGTCCATGGTTTATATGAAAAATAATATAATCGGGGTTTCTAAATATAAATGCTAATCGCATCGGAACATTTCGGAACATGGCAAAAGACTTGTGCGCCTAGATTTTTTCAATGCGATAAGCACCGAACAGGGTTAGCGCTTGGTTGCAGGGTGTGGGCATGTGGGGGAAGTGGTTTAAAACTTAGCCCAAGGGGGCTTTAGTCCTTAGTAATAAAAATTTTGTTTTTTTATGAATTTTTTTATAGTTTTCAATGGATTTGGGGGTTTCGGTATAGTTTAAAAATGAGTTTTAAACTATGTATAGATGATTTTCATGAATGGAAGAAGAGGAATCATGAAAATAGAGGAGTTTTATGGAGAAAAAGGGGAGCAATTGAAGGTTATTTTGAGTGGGAGCAGTCTCTTCTCATGAAATCAGCAGAACTTCAGAGTATAAAATGAAAACAGAAAATGAAGATTTTTGGGACAGAGGCATGAGGCCTTCAAGAGTCTTCAAGAGCCAACACTTTTTAGCAATAAAATTTGTTCCTTGAAGGCTCAAAAAAGTCTTAGCCACCTTTTTCTATAACAAATTTTAGAGGTGGCTAACAATCGGCATATGGTAACTGATCATCTAGAGATCCTCCATTTTCTCCATTCTGTAGTCAGGATAGGTGATTAGGCCCTACGTTCAGTCTTTCGGGCTTTATGATTACTTCAAATGTGAACTCCTGAAATAATAGGAGCCATCTGCAGATTATCCCTTCTAAGACCGATTTGTTTACTAAGTATTTCAATGTTGAGTGATCTGTGAAAAATTTGAACGTACTTCCCAACAGGTAGTGGCAGAATTTGTGAAGAGAGTACACCATTGCCAATTCCTCCCGTTCTGTTTTTGTGTAGTTCCGTTATGCTATGGACAGCTTACGACTAGAAAAATATACTGGGTGATCAACTGAAGTGTCTCTTGGTTGAGCCAAGACTACTCCGAGCGCAACGCTGGAAGCATCGATGAATACATGAAATTTTTTTTCCCAGTCTGGGTGAACTAGTATTGGCACACTTGCCAGCTTTTCTTTTAGGGTATCCAGGGATGTCCTGTAACTTTCCGTCCACTGGAACTGTTCTGACTTCTTCAATAACTTCTCTAATGGCGTTGTTATCTTCACATAGTTGCGAATGAATCACCAGTAGTAACCTGTGTGGCCCAATAGGGATCTCGGTTGTTTTACTATTTCTAGTGCCTCCATAATGACTATCACTGCTACTTTGGCCGGGCCTATGCAGACACCTTGGTTACATACTACGTGTCCTAGCAGTGTTCAAAACCGCACTGAAAATATACACTTTTTCAAGTTCAATGAGATCTACAGTTGTCGACATCTATCGAAGATTACTCGTAGGAGGCTCACATGATCCTTTAGTATGCTATATATATTCCAGTCGTCCATGTAGACCTCTAATAATTTGTGGATGTATTCTTGAAAAGTGGCTATCACAATGCGCGAGAATACCCATACTAAAGGTGTTAGGCTGATACCGATCATCCCCCTACCTTAGTAAGGTCATGTCACACCTCGAGTGAGACTCTCAGCTCTTCAGAGCTGGGTGAAAATGCCAGCGTGATGCTAGACTACAGCGGAAAACCTTGTTGGCCCTTAACCTAAACTCGGGTCTTATCTGCGAGACCTATTGGGGTAGAGTCCAACGAAACCATTTTGACCTGTTTTAAATTTTACTCAGCATTGGAACCATTTGTTGGTGAGAGAACAAGTCTCGCAAATAAGACCTGCGTTCAGGTTAAGGGCCAACAAGGTTTTCCGTTGTAGTCTAGCATCACGTCGGAAGTTTCACCCAGCTCTGAAGAGCTGAGAGTCTCACTTGAGGCATGTCGCGACCTTACTAAGGTAGGGAGACAATTGGTATCAGCCTAACACCTTTAGTATGGGTAAATCAGAGCTATGTCAAAGGTCTAAGCAAATGCAACACAACGTTCCATGAAATATATCTCTCGAAAAAGCATTCAGACTTGCAATAAATAAAATTTAAAAGTGCTAGCGAAACCATTCATTCCATACTATAACAGATACCAAAAACAACAACCTTTTATTATATTATGCATCAACTATCAGTGAAAAGCTATTACAAGTCTCCTCAACAGGAGCTTGAATAGAACAGAATACAAAGAGGTCCTATTGGACAGAGAGAAGTACAGAGATACAGAGGAACAGAGAATAGTACAACACAGACGGAGCTCGCCTACGGCTCCCTATTTCCTGATCCAATCTGCACCAACCTTCCTTTTCGCTGGCCAGATGCCTATTTTTTCTACTGCCATCATGACTTACATTTTCTCCTTTCTTATCGCTCAGCTGTCTTCTATTTCTTTCTATTAGTCGGGATTCCAACTTCTCGTTTCCTGTCACGCTCTTCCACCATCTGTGCTTGCTCCCGCAACATCTGTGACACCTATCCTTTACTCCTCCACAACCTTGACATCTCTCTACCTACCGTGGTTGCGTTCCACCACATACTAGCCAAAACTCAAAAGTTGTTGAATTTCAAAACAAGTTCCCCAACAGGCACCGACCACATCCTATTGACTCGCCCCAAGTCAATTGTTCTACACTGTTTCTACTTCCATGGGTCCGCTTGACCCTGCACCCTGCTCTACCTGCTTCCCTTCTCCCGGTTGTCCAAACAAGGGCCGATTGTCTCCCTACCTTAGTAAGTTCCCGGCACACCTCTGGTGAGACTCTCGGCTCTTCGGAGTTGGGTGAAAATGTCGACGTGATGCTAGACTACAGTGGAAAACCATGTTGGCCCTTCACATAAAAGTGTAGAAACAGTGCACTTTGTAGAACAATTGACTTGGGGTGAGTCAATAGGATGTGGTCGAGGCCTGTTGGGGTCCTTGTTTTGAAATTCAACAGCTTTTGAGTTGCGTCTAGTACGTGGCGGAACACAACCACGGTAGGCAGAGAGATGTCAGGGTTGCGGAGGAGTAAAGGACAACATCCGTGACACCTGTCCTTTACTCCTCCACAACCTTGACATCTCTCTGCCTACCGTGGTTGCGTTTCGCCATGTACTAGCTGCAACTCAAAAGCTGTTGAATTTCAAAACAAGTGCCCCAACAGGCCCCGACCACATCGAGACGTTGCAAGATGCACTAGAGTAGGCGATGAAGATAGAAGCTATGGTGGGTTACTTGCAAGAGTTTAAGAGAGGAGCAGTGGTACAGTAACCATCTATAATGGGTCTGCAACATCAAATAGCAAGTTTGACAGAAAAACTCAAGGAAATTCAACCAATGCGACCAGCGAGACTGAATGTATGGGGCACGCATTGTCTCATGGAAGGGCATGTGGTAACTAAATGTCCACGGTTGCGGGAGCAGAACGTGGGGACATCAGCTGTAGGGGCACAGGGGGCTCCACCATTAGGAGGAGTGGCGCAAATAAACACCCAGGGGATATATCCGCCGCAACAGCAATACATAGGGTTCCCTGCACAAAAAATTCCAGCCACCAATGAGTACTATGAAATATGTAAGAATATGGGCCATCAACGTCGCCTATGTTTGATCTTACAAAAATATTCCAACATTCCAAATAATGTATAGTGTGAGTTATGTGCCTCACCAACACACGGCACAGAGCAGTGTCGAGCTCTGGATGCACTAGCGGAACGACTGGACCGGCCTTCATACAGAGTGAATGAAGCTCCCCAAGGAAGAGGAGGCATGAGAGGAGGTCAAGCCAGAGGTAGAGGTCCAGTAAGATGCTATAACTGCGACCAGGAAGGACATGTAGCTAGATAATTTCCACTCCCTAGAAGACCCTGGTGTTCCCAGTTTTGGGTTAACACACATGCAACAGAAGATTGCCCTGAGCTCATCAAAATATTGGAGGAAAGAGCTAGATAGATGGGGACAAATCTAGTGAATGCAGAACCCATATTTATGGGGAATCAGACAATGAATAACGTGGCCATAATAACGTGAGGAGGCAAAAGAAATGGGGAAGATGCACATGCAAGGGACCTGATAAAGTTGGTTAAGCCAATATCCCCAAAATCGATGGTCAAACCAGAATGACAGATGTCCAGGGGCCCTTGTTTGGACAACCGCGAGAAGGGAGGCAGGGGCCCTTGTTTGGACAACCGGGAGAAGGGATGCAGGCAGAGCAGGGCACAGGTCCGAGCAGACCCATGGAAGTAAAAATAGTGTAGAACAATTGACTCGGGGCGAGTCAATAGGATGTGGTCGGGGCCTGTTGGGGCCCTTGTTTTGAAATTCAACATCTTTCGAGTTGCGGCTAGTACGTGGCGGAACGCAACCACGGTAGGCAAAGATATGTCAAGGTTGCAGAGGAGTAAAGGATAGGTGTCATGGATGTTGCAGGAGCAAGCATAGATGGTGGAAGAGCATGGCAGGAAATGAGCAGTAGAACTCCCGACTAATAGAAAGAAACAGAAGATAGTCGAGTGAGAAGAAAGGAGGAATTTTCAGTTGCACTGGTAGCATAACAAATAGGTTGTCGGCCAACGAAAAGGAAGGTTGGTACAGACTAGATCAGGTAATAGGGAGTTGTAGGAGAGCTCCATTTATGATGTACTGTTCTTTATTCCTCTGTATCTCTGTACTTCTCTCTATCCAATAGGACCTCTTTGTAGTCTATTCTATTCGAGCTCCTGTTGAGGAGCCCTGTAATAGCTTGGCACTGATAGTTGATGCATAATATAATCAGAGGTTGTTGTTTTGGGTATCTTTTATAGGCTGGAATGAATGGTTTCGCTAGCACTTTTAAATTTTATTTATTGCAAGTCTGAATGATTTTCCGAGAGATATCTTTCATGGAATGTTGTGTTTTGTTTTCTTAGACCTTTGACATAGCTCTGATTTACCCACACTAAAGGTGTTATGATGATACCGATCGTCTCCCTACCTTCGTAAGGTTACGGCACACCTCGAGTGAGACTCTCGACTCTTCGGAGCTGGGTGAACATTCCGGTGTGATGCTAGACTACAACAGAAAACCTTGTTGGTCCTTAACCTAAACCTGGGTCTTATCTACAAGACCTGTTCTCTCGCCAACACTTTATCTTGCTTGATTTCTTGATTCTGGACCATGAGCGTCTTTTTTTACAAAATGCATTGTTATTCCGGTTGGAACTCTCCTTCTAGCTCCACCTGCAATACAAACCAGTTAATAACATGATCAACATCTTTAAGATATTTATTAAGCAATGATATATGAAAAACATCATGGAATTTCATTGTGGAAGGAATTGTAATTCTATATGCGACTGGTTCGATCTGCTCAATGATCTTGAAGGGTCCACAAAACTTTGGTGCCATCTTGGAACACGATCCAACCCACAAAGAGCTCTTCTTGGGCTTGATATAACAAGTACACTTGATACCCAACTTGAAACTCCTTGAAAAACCTGTTCATGCATGCATAACTCTTATTCCTATTCAGCGCTACTTTCAAGTTTTTCTTGATCACCTTCATTTCACGTTCCATTTATTTCATCATATCTGGTCCAATCAGT